>JABAJU010000170.1:0-39880 GCA_018220975.1 Tephrocybe sp. 9980TJB
TTTGGCTTTTGAAATAAACAAATGTAAATACAAAATGTCCAAAACATCGCCAGCTTTCCTACCATCCTCCCTCAACAAATATGCATAATGAGATGTGCAAATAGATGCAAGAGAATGTATAGAACATGTTTATCAATAAAAATTACATGCATGAAGTGATGTGGAAAAGTTATTTTCAATCTATACTGTATAACAACTATTTTTCAGAGAATTGCCCATATCTTTTGAACCATTCAGGGACCCAGCTAGGGGTGGCATTATAATACACATTGCCATGTAGGGTGCCATAATAGGGATGGCATTATAATGTGTGTCCATTATAATGGGGTGTAGTGCACCCTAGTAGAGGTGGCATTATAATGCACATTCATTATAATGCCATGTAGGGTGCCCAGCTGGAGGTGGCGTTATAATGCCTAATACCATGTAGGGTGCCCAGTTGGAGGTGGCATTATAATGCACATCCATTACAATGCTGTGTAGGGTGCCTTGCTGGAGGTGGCATTATAATGCACATCCATTATAATGCTGCATAGGGTGCCCAGCTGAGGGTGGCATTATAATGTGTGTCAATTATAATGTTGTTGGCAAAGGAGAATAGCATGCCATTATAATGTTTTAGGGCCCTTGCAGAGTGGCAGGCACTTCGTGATTGACACTCCTTGCTGTCGTAATTGACACTCCTTGCTGTGCAAGGGAACATTATAATTTAGCTGCTGGGACATCTCCTCTGCCAGGTAAGTAGCTACCTTCCTACCTATACATACATACTCAATACACTTTGGATTCCCCTTTGCCAGCTGTGTGACTGTTCCACAGCCCCCCAGAGGTTGCCCTTACAGAGATGACATCTACATCAGATGAACAAGAGGATTTTTAGTTCTGCAACAGATGACCTGTATACCTCTGTTGTCAAGTACCAATTGTTGAGTATTTTACAGTCCCTCTGCTTCTAGGTAAAGTCTATGTAGACTCTATATAGAGTATATATTATTCTACATGAAGTCTACCTAGACTCTATCTTTTACTTATAATTTTTAACTTGTCTGATTGTATAGTCTATGTAGAATCTACATGGACTACAGATAGACTCCAGGTAAACTTTCAGCTTATATACTCACATTATAACATTTGATCACTCTATGTAGACTCTACATAGACTCTACATAGACTTTAGATAGACTTAAGCTGATATAAGAAGCAAAACTTGTATAAAAATTAGTGTTATCTAATCACTATCATCATTACTATCACTATCACCATCATCACTATCACTATCACTATCACTGTTACTGTCATTTACTGGTCCAGCCTGCTTTCTGTTCTGCTTTTTTATGATTTTATTAGTATGCAAAAATAGTAAAGCATGTAAAGTCCAATTGAAATTGATAAGTGTTATCCTGTTCAATATATTTTCAAACCCACCAAGCCAAGCATTGAGTTGCTTACATGTCTACAAGCTCAGCTTAGTTGTGACTTATAATATATATAGATATAATATACATATCTGAGTATTAAATGCTCTTTTATAGTGTGGATGACCATTATTATCACTTTTTAACAACAATCAAGTTAGGAGCTGACCTATTCAGAGAGGCTAGATTACACCATTTTTGGCAGAGATAGTCTGTTGTTTGATGATTGATATGATAATAGGAGTCAACAATAAAGCAAGTTGTGAGACTCCAAGAATGTAAGGGCAGTACTAAGTATGAGGCTATGCATAGGATGAGTAAACTATTTCATAGTGTCTAAATGATGTCTGTAGGGCTGTATCTATTAATAACAGGGGAGTGCATGACCGACCAACGTTGCTGGGCAGATGATTCAGATTGCCGAGTCCATTTCTAACTAAACTTTACGTATATCTCACTCAAATACATAAATAATACATAAATAATATATAAAATGTATGTATTGCAATCAAGATAAAAATTGGATATTCTTGATGCACATTAGCAGTAAATTATATGTAAAGTATATATAAACAGTACATAAATAATATGTAACTGTATAAAAAATATATCTAAGCAGTATGTACTAGATACCTAGAAATGCATGTAAACTCTATGTAGAGTCAATGGAACAGGTGGAGGAGTATAAAGTGCTTGTGATCTAGCAGGAGCATGCACACACACAGGATGGGCATGAATAAATATCCTATCCTTATACTGTACATAATTGTTGCAGCAGACTTCAGGGCCTGTGAGTATAGTCATTAGACTATACTTAATATTGTTATGTTGCTATCTGCAGCATATCACCATTGGCATTAGTGGGAATAGCACTGCTATCGCCACAATATTCTTCTTGTGCAGATTTTTGAGAGCACCCCTATTGCCCACTACACATATTGTACACTTACTGAGATACAGTCATCATGACTGTACTGCTTCTCAGTACCACTAAGTAGCACACACTCTTCAAGACATGTCACACATATTGGTGAAGACCTTGTGGATAACTCACCTGCTAAAATAAAAATAAAAATAAAAATATGTTCATGTTTTTATCTTGCATAAATTATTTTCCTTGTGTGAAACCTCAGAAAGGTCTCAAAAGGGGTATATAATGGGCTCTACTGTTACATTAATCATAACTAGTATTATTATATTTATACATATCTTATCAGTAGATTAGATAGGATATTATGTGACCTCACTACTACTTAGGTGATGTCAAAAGTGAATGACATCAGTTGTTCACACAAGCCCAGTATCTAGGTGACCAATAAACTGGTCAGACTTAGGTCATGTGACATGTGATAATCTGACAAGACCTAGTAATAAATCTATAAACTTGTTACATTTAGCTTGATAAGAGCCAAGGAAGAACCTTCAGTGATTGTAATGTGAAGTCAACCATGGCAGTTGAATGTATCTATAGGCCTCTTGTCTTGATGCTTTGCACCATCTTTGATTGACTTTTTTGATTTGTGTTGATGCTCATCAATCTGAGCACAATGATACACGAAGCATGTTGAGAGAGTTCTCCTGTTTTTGTACAGGCTATGATAGCTATATTTTTATAAGTATAAAATTGTAGCTATCTCAATTGATAGACTTACAGGAATTGGTACTTCAGATTCTTCCAAATCTTGATAGACAGCTCATCAGAAATAGCATGTAAATGATTAGATTTCATGAAATTCATGTCAAATTTGACTTGGGCTTCAAAAGAGATGATGTCTTCAGCCTCTACAAGAAGATTGCCAAGTCTATGACAGGAAGATCTTCCAGTAAGTCAATGGCATCAGCATCAGTCTTGCAGTCCAGTGAATCATTTTCTTTATTGGCAGCAGCACACTTCTGGTTGGACCTCTGCTGTTCCTTCAGGCATAGTTTGCAAGCTTTAGAAAAGCCAGTAGACATTTGATAGAAATTAAGCATGTCAATCTGTAGAGTCTGTCAACATTTGCCATATTTTTGATATGCCGGCAGTCCAGTTTCCATATTGGTGTGCTGCTCGAGATGATGTACCTATAGAAGTTTGATGTGAACTTGACACATTGACACGCCGTGAGAGCAGAAAAAGATGAAATCTCATTTGGGAAATATCTCCTTACAATGTGATGATAGGCCTTTGATATTGTGTTTCTGTCTACTGAAACCTACATCAATAAGACCGAGGAATTAGGCCACTCATCTCACTTTTGCTTTTTTTGCGCTTCTGTGTAGCGCTCGCCTGGCAGCGTCATACTTGATATCAATTTCTACAACTGGTACATGTCTAACGTGAGGATATATAGCTATCGCCGGCTGGAGGTAAGGAAGTTCTCTAGCATCCGTAGACATATTTCTATTTCATTTTCATTGATAGGACCCCGTGTCTTGACTCGAAACTCTATAGGGGAAAGCAAGTCATCAATCGCCGCGTTATCAGGAAGCGGGTCGTTAAGTTGCACAATGAACGCATCTAATTCTGGGCGTTTGAATGGATCAGCATCCCAGTAAGAGTCAATCAGAGCCCAAATATCTTCTGTCAATCCCCAGACAGTCCAGCTAGGGCCTGGGTTAGGAGGCTTTTGTGGGCGCTCTCCATTCAGTATTTTCTCCATAACAGCAGTGTCCTGGATTAGGTGAGCGAATGGTGAGTGGCCTGCAAAGATCTAGGCGGAGACTCGTCGATTATATACAAGATTCATATACAGAAAGCCGCACCTCATAAGCTACAGATCCAAATGCGTACATGTCACTAGCTTTCGTGGTGCAGCACATCTCCTCATCAATGTTGGGGTCGAAGAGCTCGGGGGCTTGCCATCTCACTGAGCCTCCCTTGGAGGCATATGACGAAAGCGAGGCCCATGATAATACTTTTTGGTCAGAAACCGAGGCAAGTCCGAAGTCGGT
The DNA here is from genome assembly GCA_018220975.1 of Tephrocybe sp. 9980TJB. Classification (NCBI taxonomy): domain Eukaryota; kingdom Fungi; phylum Basidiomycota; class Agaricomycetes; order Agaricales; family Lyophyllaceae; genus Tephrocybe; species Tephrocybe sp. 9980TJB. The sequence goes on from JABAJU010000170.1 coordinate 4,350, forward strand.
AATGCATGCTCGTCCAGAGCTGCTCATGAGGACATTTGGCTATGTACCAAGTCAGAGGGAAATTCCATACTTGACACACAACGTACACCTTTCAAGTCACCGTGCACAATGTCGTTTTCGTGGAGAAATTTCAAGCCACGCGCAACGTCCGATACCTTAGTTTTTATATATCAATCACAGCGAAATTACGAATAAGATTGTGTTTCACCAATGGACGGCGGTTTGTATCCGTATGATGCTGGAGGTAAGACTGAATATTCCCATTGTCCATCCACGGTGTCACAAACGATATCATGTCGTTGTAGCGGTAAACGCCGTAGAAAGGCAGGACATTGAGATGTCGCAGTTGACCCCAAAATAAGGCCTCCTTCGAAACAACCTTTGCGGATTTCAGTCCTCCAAAGTCAAGGTTACAATGGGATAGATACTTACCTTGAGAAAATGCTCCGATTCCTTGGGTTCACGAAACCTAGCTGTCTTGATGCACACAAGTTGCCCTGCAAAAAAAGCCTTATATATATCTGTCGAAGACCGCGTAGCCTCCGGAAGGTCACTGCTCGTCGGTCCATGTAGATCATAACATCTCGGAAACAATCCCGAGGTGGCTGAAAGGTCTTGAATTGCTGGGATGAGTCTTTTTTTGACGCTCGATAATAGATCGTAATCGATATCGAGGACCTGAAATATAGTTACTGAGAGTGAAACATAACAAAAACAATACATCTTACCTGTTGAAAACTGTCCAGCAGCCTCTGAGCATCTGAACCTCTTGATGACAATATCTTTTTGGATAGTTGTGCTGGAATCCAATCGAGTATTGCGTTGATCCTTGTCATCAGCTCAACAACGTTCAAGTTGGAAACCTGTGCGCGCCAGTGGAACATTCATGAAAGATTGTGAAGACCTTAGGAGTGAGCAATGCGAAACTGATTAGACAGATATTTGAAAACATACGGCACCATTGCCTTTCACCAAACCTGCAATAGGATTATCTGAGGTGGGTTGCGATCCGTAGTCCATATGAAATGCCAGAGGACTAAATGAACGCTACTGACTCCAACAGTTCTTCGCAAACACGTGCTCCATGTCAGGTCCTCAAGAATCGTCTGCCTCGAAGACGATTCGGCAGGTTCCGACTAGCGCCGATTCAACTTCATCTAATATTGCATACACAGTTAAGGTCGTATTAATTGTCTTGTTCGTCGCTCTGTGAGCGCGAAATCCTTGGTACCGAGGATTCACCAAAGTCACATGTCAAAGTCACCGATTCCAAAAGGCGCATGTGGTTGTTTTTCAAGGACAGTCGAGTACCCTCCCTCAAGGCAGATTGTGTTTTGTAGATTGTACATTTCGAGACAACTCAAGCAGAGGGTTTTTGGGTTAGGAACAACTTCTGTTTGTCTCTGCGCGGCCCTCATTGCATCAGTAATGATTGTCGTCAGCGAGGACAGCCATTGAGTTAACTTCTTACCACGAAGGGTGCTAATGTATTCATCTCTGATTCTCTCCATCTCCTTGATGGTATCTCGACATTACAGTAGAATCCATAAACCGCTGTTGATGGCGTCTAGTGTTTGGCGGGCCCGGCTTGGGCTCAATGCCGCAGCTCGAGCCCAGCTTCGAGGAGCTTGGGCCTGAAATAATATTAGGCCAGGCCTGGGCTCAGGCCGCGGCTTTGCGTGGGTGACACTCGAGCAAGCTTTTTGGGTTGTCTGAAGTCAAGAAACTCCTCTGTATTGGAAAGATAGAAGGTAGAGGTACATGCTTTGATCGGGCTTTGGAGCATTAGAGGCAGACGTAGGTGGGGGTGGAGGTGGGAGATGCTTGCTTTTATGAGCTGGTAGTGTATTTGGCAACCTTTAAAGTTTGTTTCATCAGCAATAGTCCACCCCTTTGCAGGATTCTCCGAACCTGGTGCCAAAGACTAGAACGAAAATAAACGACTGAGTTCATGATGGAGAGGCATTGCTTGTACCACCCACAATCAAAGGCGCATCAGTGGCTATGAAGCCGCGGCCGCGGCCCACGGCTTGGGCTTTCAAGAATTCAAAGCCGAGCCGTAGGCCCTTTCCAAGCGATGCAGAAAGCCCGGCCCGGCTCGGCCTACGGCCTCAAGACTAAGCTAGCAAATCACTAATGGCGTCCAACCCCCTCGCGGAAGATTGAAGTCCTGTTAGAGATGATATCAGCGAGGGTGCTTAAATTACGAAAAATAGCTCTTTAGCCTCTCTAATCCCTGGACTTCGAGAGCATTACGCCGTTTCCTAACCGATTCCAATGTTTATCGGTCTCGACGACATAGATCGAAAAAAGATCGAAGAAGGTTACAATCACATTAGCAACTTGCCAATCTCGCCCGTAAAGAAGACTAAAGTGCAACTAGACGCACAATCCCAAACTTAATGAGAGAATTAGACCCCGAGCGAGAAACGGTGAGTCTGGAATTATTGTAAAGAGTGATTGGTGGGCTTCAAGGCAGTGTGGCTCTGATGCAAAATGCCATTTCAGCGTTGTAGTTCAATAAATGTCGCAAAAAGCTCTTGCACGATTTCCAGTGGGTCAACATTTTCACCTAATAAGCATCGTTCATCGTTGTTTGCCATGGAAAGAAAAAATCTTACGTGCAATCCAACTCACCTTCTCTGCATTTCAGGAAAAGATACCGGTAACAAACGATTAGGCATACCAGCCGCCCATATGTACGTGCCAGCGTTGAGGTAAAGCACTGCCCCGTGTGAAAAGTCCTTAGCACCCATGCTATTTATTAGCTAACACTTGACAAGGTTGATTGCATGTGACCACGATGTTCACTTGGGCGTGTCTTCGCTTGAGAGTTGGCAATTCTGTTCTCCTTACCCTTCTGTTCTTCTTACCCTTCTGTTCTCCTTACCCTTCTGTTCTCCTTACCCGGACTTAACGAACTTTCTTTCAGAAGCTATAAACATCAACTCATGCTTGCAGGCAACCGTTTTGCATTCATTCCATTTACAGGTGTGTGAACTTTGAAGATAACACGTATTGGGAAGCCTAGAAGATCGCTAGCTTGAAACAGGTAACGGTAAAAATTTCCACACTAGTTTCCTACTTCAGGATATTATTCAGAAACTACACGCTTTCTTTATATATGAAGCTTTGAAGTTGGACCTGGGTTTCATGCATCATGTCATACAACGATGAGCTACCTAGCCTTCCGTATCCTGAACGCCAGTGATTACCATCACAGGCATGAACCTTCTTCATCCGTGAAAGAATAGTATTCATAAAATCTCACTCCTTTTAAATCCATCCTCAGAGTTCTTGCCTTCAGGACGAAATTACGTCTCGTGCCCATTCATTCAACTGATTATGAACGGAATTCACAACCAGATGAACGACGTCGTAACAGGCGAGAGATACAAGCCTAATATGGGATTACAGTCATGATGATACGTGTTTTGGAGGTTTGAGTTCCATCTAAAATTCCTGGGAATCATTGTCAAGTGAGTTATGCTTTTATTGTTACTCATCCTTGATTATAATGGTACCCGTAGAAAGCTGAGAGGACACAAATAGCGAGAATCCCTGTGCGCATCCACGCCTTCTTCCAACCTTCTTCAACTGCATGTCACCCTAATTGAAATCTGGTCCAGTGAAGATGAGCCCATGTTAATTGGTATTGGCAATTGTTGCATTGCCACGCCGCAGGATGCTGACGATGTGAAGCCACTAAGGATGTCTCTGCTTACACAGATGCCTCAGGATAATCACATTTGGGCACCCAAAACGCGCATGTCCCGGCAACATCGCCTACACGAGACACCGTGGACCTACGAACTCCATTTCTATTTTTCTCGCATTTATGGGACCACTATTAGTACTCATACGTTACACAGCACTATGTCCTCACCCTCTTATTGCCGCCAGCGTAGCTTGTTGGTGCTAAATATATTTCATCCATTCATCCGCTATCTCTTAGATCTTCCCTGAATTTTCTGGAACGCGGTCAACCTTGAGAAAGATCTTGGGAGTCTCTACCAACATGGGAGTCATAAGTATCAATCCCGAAAGCGGGAAGTCATAGCCGACGAGCAATGTGTCTCAACTCGCAAACCCAGACCATTCACTAAACGATGGTGGACCAAGGACCCCACCATCCTCAAGCGCGAATTCAACATGGCCAACAACCTTGCCTATAAATTTCGTGATGTGCGGGGCTACCCCTCCGAGGAACGGGCAGCCGAACTATCCAAGAGACTGACGGCCGCCGTCAAGACAGCTAAGGACGAACATTGGTGGCTCGAATCCATCGACACCGGGCAGATTTACCTTGCGAATAACTACCGCGTTCCAGAACTGACGACAACCGTAGATGGTGCCATTTCAACTGCGATTACCAATGCTGACAAGACCAAATTACTAGCTGAGTCGTTCTTTCCTCCTCCCCCCATTTCCCATCACTCCACGTACTGCCTACCCTAGTCGCTCCACGATTACTCGTCTTAAGCCCTACAAGGCTCCGGGTCCTGATGGGATTCCGAACGTCGTCCTTAAACGATGTGCTGATGCGCTGATCGACCACCTCTATTACATCTTCCGTGCTGTCTTCGAACTTGACGTATACCATGAAAACTGGCTGGTCTTCACCATGCTAGTCCTCAGGAAACCTGGAAAATCATCGTATAACGTAGCCAAGGCGTTTCGCCCCATTGGTCTTCTGAACACGATTGGAAAGCTACTCTCCACTCTCGCCGCTGCTGACCTATCTTTTCTTGCAGAAGCCCATGGTATGCTCCCAGAACACCAGCTTGGTGGGAGACCCGGCCACAACTTTACTACGGACGCCATGCATATGATGGTGAATACTGTCAAAGATGCCTGGCGCTCAGGTAACGTAGCTGCCGCCCTCTTCCTCGATCTTCAGGGGGCCTTCCCTCACACCGTACGCAAACGATTCATACACGAAATGCGTGAATGTGGAGTCCTTGACCACTACATCAGACTTACGGAACAAATGCTCACGAACCATACGACCCAGCTCAAGTTCGACGACTTCTTGTCCCCTTAACGTCAAGAACGGAACCACACAGCGATGCCCCTTGGCCATGCTCTTCTATGCATTTTACGACGCCCCAATGATCAGGGTCCCCAGACCTGAGCTCAGAGGCGAGTCCTCCTTCAGGTTTGTTGATGACTCCATGCTCCTCGCTGTTGCAAAGACCCTCAAGCAAGCCCACGAAATGCTCGCCTCAATGATGCAACGCCCAGACGGTGGCTTCGATTGGTCCCTCCAACATGCTTCGAACTTTGAACTTTCAAAACTAGCTCTCATGAACTTCCCTTAATCGCACCATGACACTACCAGACGACTTCTCAAGCGTAACAACCAGGACTGCACCATCACATCTCAGAAGGTAACGACAGTTGATTCATAAAAATACCTTGGCGTTGTCTTCGACCCCCGGCTCAGGTGGAACGCTCACCTCCAGAAGGTCTCGGCCAGCGCAGCATGGTGGACACTCTAGATTAATTGCCTTGCGCACCCTTCTAGTGAGATGCCCTCTCGCCATGTTAAACAAAACTATAATACAGTGGCAATGCCTGCCTTCACCTACGCTGTCGGCATCTGGTACACAACCATTAGAGACTCCCCCTCAGGCAAGAAAAGACCGGGTACAATCTCAGCCATGCATCGCCTCATTCCAGTTCAGAGGCGCATAGCAAAGACCGCGCTTGGAGCCCTTAGCACCACTGCTGGTGACATTCTAGATGTACCCGCCTACATCCTCCCTGTCGACTTACTCTTTCATCCTCTACCGCGCCGCCCTTCCTGTCTTCCCTGCCACCCACCCATCCCCTCCACAAGCCGATCCGCAGAGCCTTCAACTCGCATCAACCTACTTGCCGACATCGATCACCCCTACACGAACTCATGTACCAACCTTGGCCCTTCCTCCATAGAAACGATTTTCCCTATTCGACGTGATCCTCGGTACTGCCCAGCCTTCTCGTACAGGATCCACCCCGACAAGGACTCAGCTCTCCAACGTGCGATTTCCACCCACGAACGGCTCCCCCTCACGAACTCCCGCAAGTACCATTTCGGATCCGACACCCAACACACAGTCTATGAGGCCGAGATTGTTGGCACCACACTCGCTATCCATATGTTCCAGCTCCTCAAGAAACGACTGAAACACATCGTTATCAGGACTCACAGTCAAGCCACGATCAAAGCTCTCTTCAACCAACGGCCTCAACCTGGTCACTACTTCCTCGACATGGTCCACATGATGGTGGAGAACATTCACACCAAGCAGGATAGAGTACAGAGATCCCGGGAAAGACGCGAGGCTCTGAGATCAGGTCAGAATTGGTCTGACATGTCTCGAGGTGTTATTGACGTACAGATGAACTGGCTAAGGAAGCTGCCCTAGGGCAACTCAAGCCGCCCAGTCTCCCTTCCCCCCCCCTTTCTTCTCCGTAAGCCCATCCTAATCAGTATTGCAGCGTCCCGGCAACATGTCCTGGCCTCCACTGTCGCCTCCTGGAAGTCACGCTGGAGGAAGTCACCCCGATACAACCGCTTTCGGAAGATTCACAGGTTTCTCCCCTCGAAAAACTACATCCGCCTCATCACTGCCCTCAACCGGCGGCAGTCATCCTTACTCACTCTGCTCAGAACCGGCCACCTCCAGCACCTATTCGACATCCATTGGCCCGAGACAACAACCTGCACACACTGCCTGGGCCTCACTGTCGAGACCGTGGAACACTTGCTATTTCTCTGTCCATAATACAGACATGAGAGGCACAAGCACCTCACTCGCCCGTTACATCGCAAAGCTGAGTCACTTGCATTCCTAACCTCCACTCCACGTGCCCTGAAGCACCTATTTAGCTTCATCCGAGCCTCCAAGCGCTTCCCCAAAAGTCCAACGCGCGTTAACACTCTGCCTACGCCCCACCCCCAGTCTACTACTTGAAGAACACACAATATCTATTCGGCGCTGTTGCTTGCCCACCTGCCTACTGACCGACATCTTTAGCTCTGGGTCAACCCTTCAGTCGCTCAACCCTCCCCCCCTGCCTGCCATCTTCGGATGCAGGCTCTCGTTGCTCTCCAAACCCTTCTCTCAATCAGGATGTAATAGGGGAGTTCCTCCTAAATAGCTCTGGACACGGCTAACCTGTCCATTTTCCAAGTATCGGGCGGACAGGGTACTTGGAAGCTCTCGTAGTTACATGTACTTTCCATACGTGTCGTGTACCATGGGCGCAAAGCGTGCACTCGACGACTGAGAAAGCCACAATTCCAGTACTGCCTTTCAAATAGAACTCGAGCTCATCTTTATAGGGTCAGACGCGCAGTCACCTGAGTCTTATGCTTGACTCAGGATTCAGTTGAACATTCGGTACACAACTAGGATTAAAGTACACAAATATTTTTGTTCCAGGTAAGAGCGCTCGTTTGCTGGTGTTATACTGTACATACTGTAGACTATACAATTCGATATCATAGTGACAAAATTGTATAATGCCGTCAGCGCGGATGGCGAACGTAGGCCAGTGTTAGTGTTGAAAGAATGTTGAATACAAATGAATGATGAGCAGTATGCAGTGGAGGATAAGGAGAGGAAGGTAGTAAAGGAAAAACTACCGAGAGAGCCTTTAATCAATCATAGTGAGATGCTGCAAAATAGCAACCGACGAGAGTCATGTATTAATCCACGTCTTCAGGGAAGCGCTTGGTTCTGAATAGCCAGGTCTAAGAGCTCAATGACCTTGTCGACCGTAGGGCGATTCATAGGATTTGTATCCCAACAGGCTTCTATTAAACCCCAGATGTCATCCGTTAAACCCCAGCCATTCCAGCTAGGGCTTGAGGCATTAGGGCGCGCTGGGCGCTGTCCTGCCGCGATTTGAGCTATCATGCGCGGCCAATGAACGACGTTGGAAAACGGTGGCTGGCCTGTAAAGACCTAGAAGACAATTATTGTTAAATCACTCCTCAAAAAATAAAGTCCGACTTCTACCTCGTACGCCAAGCATCCAAATGAATAGATATCAGTACCCTGCGTCTGACCCTGCTCGTCGTTTAGCAAGAGTTCGGGAGCCAACCATGCCTCCGTGCCTGGAATCAACTGACGTTCAGGAGTTGGTTGATTTAAAATCGACGAAAATCTAAAATCGGAAATGCACGCTCTCTCAGAGTCGTTAACAAGTATATTGGTCTATCGGTACTTTAATACGGTGGTTTTGTATGCGATAGACGACTTACACCCTTTATAAGGCCGTGTACGATTGAATTGTCATGAAGAAAACGTAAGCCCAGAGCAACGTCGCGAAGCTAGATTCATTTGAAAGAGGTGAGTCGTTCGTAATCAATGTAGGAGAGATTGATACTCACCAGTTTGACGCGATTTGCGTCCAGACGTTGAGCTACATAGGACATGATATTCCCATTCTGCATCCATTGGGATACAAGTGATGGCATTCCAGTAGTTTTGTCGAGGTAGATTCCGTAGAAAGGTAAAATATTTGGATGGCGCAAATCATTCCAAAGCATGCCCTCCCGTAAAATATCCTGTACGAAGCAAGGTTGCGTCGATATATAGGATAGGACGTGCACGAGATGCGGCAATGACCAACCTTCGAAACCTCTTCCAGGTTATTCCTAGCAAATCTGATAGACTTCACACCAACAGGTTTTCCTTGTAGATCGCCTTTGTAGATGTCCGCAGTTTGTCCGATGACCTTGATTTTGTATAACGTCACACCACCCAAGGATGTTGAGACTCCTGAAATAAGATCAATATCGTTGTTCTTTTTCACAGACTGAAAGGATTGTGTGAAAATACGATGGACGTATGGACTGTAGGGAACGTACAGGTGTAGGGAATCGCTGGGCGTGCTTTGATCGAAGACAAGAATATATAAAGAGTGCGAGTAGGATGCAAAGGAAAAGGAGTGAATTAACGAGTGGTGGGAAGGGTGATGCGAGTATAGTCAATCAGTAAAAGCCCGATGGTCCTGTATGGGCAGCCACCGCGGTGCTAGAAGCTAATCGAGCGCGGTGTTGTGGGGCACGTCCTTAAATAAAGTCATCCACGAGCGGAGATTTACGGACTTTCAACTTATACACTGTGCTATATGCTTAGTGCCTTGCCAGGCTCGGCTTGAAGCCTGAAGCCGGCCGAGCTGAGCCCAGGCTAGCCGGGCCGTGCAAAAGCCTTGGGTTTGGCTTGTGGCGGCCTGAGGCTCGGGCTTCAATTTCGGAAAGCCTGAAGCCTGGGCTTGAGCCGCGGCTTTCTGCCGTTATTTTAATTACATTTTGGGTTGCATTTTTTTGAGGGAATTGAACGTAGAAGATCAGCTAAAATTCATGCAGTCACTGATGATGTCAGAAAACACATCTGATGATTCAAGCGTCTTGCGTTGACCTTCTCCCGGTGCTCTGGCTATCCTCAATCTATGCCAGTCGCATGCATCAGGTAAGCTCTCCACTTTGACACAACTGGTCTGGTTACTGATCAACAGAATTTGAAAGGTTTTCCACTTGAATTATACTTACCGCAATGCAATGCGATGCATACACATAGTAATGATCTGGTATGCCGGTGGAGATGGGTGAAAGTGAGCAGAGAGCATTGGAACCTAATTCTTTGGGTGCGTTTAGCTTTCTATGCAATTCATTTACTTGCTGATCATATTGGATATTGCATGTCTGTGGTATAGACTCACGGTCATTGGCTAAATGCAATTCTCTCTCACACCTATCCCTGGTCACCCTCCTCAACATCACCTACTGTTACCCAGCAGTGTATGTGCTCAGTACCATGGCAATTGCTACTGGTGTAGACACAGTCACTCCTCTTCATTGTGTTGCCATCAACGAGGACCTCACAATATCTTGGTGACCTGTTGAAAGCCGCGGCTTAGCCTAAGCCGTGCCCAGTCCGGCCTCAAGCCCAACCTCTAGGCTCAGGCTCTGGTTTGGTGGGCCTAAGCCTCCCAAAGCCGAGTCTAGACCTGGGCTTTCGAGCCGAGCCGAGCCTGGAAAGGCGCTATATATGCTATGATAGCTACAAGCCACTCAAATTCTCGGATGGTAATCTCGCGATAGAGAGAATAAATCCCGTTGCTGGAAAACCTTTGGGACTCTATGCGCTGACGTATGTGGATGGGACGTATCACTGGCAATATCTGATTTTATGAAGATCTACAATCAAGGAACTAATTACAGGGCCGACTATCAAGTCTTAACAAGATCTATCTTCCCTCCTCGAGCATTCGACATAAATCTTGAGTTTGATCGGATGGATTTAGACAAATTTCAACCTCAGGAACCTGTTCAACACAAACTGGTATATACGAGTCGGAATGAAGTTGATTTCCTGTGTCCCTACGGCTGAAACTGCGAGAAGTGAGTGAATGATGGATGGCCTGCAGTGAGATAGAGACTTACTACTCAGGGAATCACCCCAGTAAGTTTAAATCAAATCGCAGAGAGATGGACACTGTTCATTCCCCAGCGGAAGCAAGCAAACTCTCTAACGTCTCCACAGACATTTCATGTTCATCAGCGGGGCCCTGTATCATCTTGCGAACCTGTGTAGGCAAAAGCAACACGTCTTGGATCTCGCTCCTGCCATTCTCTGGAAACGGCGACTGCCCCAGTTGCTTCATGATCAGCTCTACGGTTGGACGCTTCACTGGATCGGCATCCCAACAGGCTTCAATCAGGGCCCAAATTCCCTCCGTCAATCCCCAGATACTCCAGCTAGGACTCTGATTAGAGGGCTGCGTTGGGCGCTCTCCCTTCAATACTTGATTCATCACAGCGGTGTCGCGGACTAAGTGGGCGAATGGCACCTGACCTGCCAAGATCTAGACAGCGATTCATCAGCTACATCTCAGGCTGTACAAAAAAGAAAGCCGCACCTCATAGGCTACAGATCCGAAAGCATATATATCACTAGCTTTTGTGGTGGAGTACATTTCCTCATCGACGTTGGGATTGAAAAGTTCAGGTGCTTGCCATCGCACTGAGCCTCCTTTGGAAGAATAAGATGAGAGCGAAGCCCAGGACAATACTTCTTGGTCAGAAACCGAAGCAAGACCGAAATCGGTAAGACAAGCTTGTCCAGAGCTATTCACAAGAACATTTGGCTATAAAAGCTTCAAGTCTGCTGGGGTTCTACGTCTGATGGACGACGTTAACGTACACCTTTCAAGTCACCGTGCACAATGTCGTTTTCGTGGAGGAATTGGAGGCCATGCGTGACGTCTGATACCTAGAAAAGAATCAATTAATCAAGTAGTATCAATTATTGATAGAGGATTGTACCTACAAATGAACAGCGGTTCGAATCCTTATTATGTTCGAGATACGACTGGATATTGCCATTAGCCATCCATGGTGTCGCAAACGATATCATGTCATTGTAACGGTAGACGCCGTAGAAAGGTAGGATATTGTTATGTCGTAGTTGACCCCAAACTATGGCTTCCTTTGAAACTACCTTTATAAAATTTAGCCTCCAAAAATGCAAGTGACAAAGTGCCAACGTACTTTCAGAAAATGCTCCGACTCGCTGTGCACCCGGAACCTAGCCGTTTTAATGCACACGACCTGCCCATTCAAGCTGGCCTTGTAAATATCCGTCGAAGCCCGCGTAGACTCTGGAAGGTCAGAGCTCGTGAGGTGACCGTTCAGTTCACAACACCTCGGATACAAGCCTGAGTTTACTCCGAGCGTTTGCATGGCTTTAATGTGTCTTCGTTTGGCGCTCAAGGGCAGGTCGTGACCGACTCTATCAAGAACCTGGCACACAGTGAGTGAACTTGGCAAACAAAATGGAAGCAATATGGCTTACCCGTTGCAAGATATTTTGCATCCTTTGGGCATTTAATCCCCCGCATGACAATAGCTGTTGATCGGTTTCTCCCATGGAGCATTCTTTGATTCTCCGGGTAGTTGCCAGCTCCACATCGTTCGTGGAAAATTGCGGGCACACAACTGAGGGATTACAAAGGGCCGTGGGGCCCTCTCCGGGGTTTGGCTGGGGCGATGAGGCTTTTCCCTTTTTTTGCGAGAGTGATGACTCAGTGATAACAATGAATTTCGCCAGCTGGTAGTTGTCTGGTGTAACGTATATGTTGGCCTTCTCCACTGCATCCGTCTGCTAGGCGTAAGTAGTGGGGCTGGAATAATTTGAAATCAACACACAATTTGAGCCTTTGACAGTCTGGCAGGAGATTTCCTTGAACCGCGTCGCGGCATATTGTGGATATAAAGTAAAACACTGTTTATCGTTCAGCTGCTGCTAACGGAGATGGTTAAATATATGTTGCCTGGACAGCCTTCCGCGTTTCATCTATCAGAACGTAACGTAAGATGTCTCGATGCTCAGCTCATAGCTACTAAGTACAGCTTTGAACAGCCTTCAGAATGGTTTGCACTTCTTTCATATCGAAACCCGTTGCAAGTACAGCTTTTACAATTACAAAAAATGGTGGTAAAAGGGATAATGTAAAAATGGGATAACTTGGAACCACAGGAAAATGAAGTTAGTTTGAGATAAAGTGTATGCAACAGTATGTTTATCTTGGAACAAAAGATATTGGAAAGAAAATGCATATATGTAGCAGTCATAAGCAAGAAAGAACGAGAATATATGAATTCAAATTATCCAATGAGAAGAAATAAGCAGAAAGCACAACGACTAGGAGCCAAACTCGTCTTCAAATATTTTTCTCCAATCAGCAAGGAGACCCTCAGACGTCTCTACCGGCGGATCCACACCAGTAGCACGACGGAGCATCTCTCGGACCTCATCAATGGATTGCAGAAAGCCACCATCTCCGCCTCTCGTATCTTCAGGAAGCCCTTGCTCTAGGCGCTTGATGACATAATCGACCGTAGGGCGTTTCATAGAATGCTCATCCCAACAATTTCCGATCAAAGCCCAAATGTCGTCCGTCAGATGCCTCTGGCTAGAACTCGAGGCTGTAGGACGCTTTGGGCGACGTCCTAGCGTCACTTGAAAAGTAGCACGAGCCACATTATGAATTTCAGCAAAAGGTGGCTGGCCCGAAAAAACCTGCAGAGCAGTCGTTATTGAATCACTCATCTAGGATAGGAAATCGCCTGCATACCTCGTACGCCAAGCATCCGTACGCATAGATGTCAGTGGCTTTTGTGTTGCAGGCCATACCATCTGCGGCCTCGTCGTCTCCAAGTAAGAGCTCAGGAGCCTGCCATCGTTCCGTGCCTCCCTTAGAAGACAAAATCGACGAAAATCCGAAGTCAGATAGACATGCTCTCCCCGAGCCGTTGATGAGTATATTTTCCTGCTCAGATATTGAAGCACAGTTTTGTAGGCAAATATATAACTTACTGCTTTTATGTCGCCGTGCACGATGGACCTGTCATGAAGAAAACGGAGGCCAAGAGCAACGTCGTGAAGCTGGATTAAGCTCGACACGTGAGCGGTTTAGGATTCACCTGGTACAAATTGAACCTCACCAGCAGATCACCATTTGCATCAGGGTGCTTTTTCAGGTAAGTTGCGAGATCCCCGTTTTCCATCCAAGGGGACACTAGTGAAGACATATTCCCGTTGTAACAGATGCCATAGAAAGGTAAAATGTTCTGATGACGCAGGCGGCTCCAAAGTATAGCCTCCTTGGAAACATCCTGTATACGTTGGAATGTTGAGTCGGCATACAAAAGTGCACGACATGCAGGCAGCGACTGACCTTCCGTACTTGTTCAGGGTTCATATCCTGAGCAAGTCTGATCGTCTTCACACAAACCAGCTTTCCTTGTACATTGACTTTGTAGATGTCCGCAACTCCTCCCCGGGCCTCAGTAGTACTACAGCTCGTCACGATATGCAAAACGTAGTGCACTGGTAGGGCTCCTGACTTCTCTGCAAGTATTTGCGCCACCACGATCGCACGTCTCTCGATGGTCGGCGACATGTTACTTGTCTCGCGTTGGTCGACCCACTAGTACGACTATGCTGAGATGGAGCGCGGCAGAAATGGAGGGAACTCACGCGGAAAAAGAGGTCGATGATCCATGCGTACGCTGCCTCACCGTTGGCTCCTCTTGTGAGCTTTGTAATGAACTGTTCCGCCTATATGATTTTCTTTTTTTGTCGTTGTGTCAGGAAATTGAGAACAGTGGCGTACCTTGAGGGCGTCAGCGTCAACGTCGGCGTTACTTTCGATGGTGCTAGAGGCCGAACTGGTCATTGATAATGATAAACAGGATGAAAGTGGGATGGTAGGGGCAGCGGAGAGGAATTAGAATTGATCCAAGGCCATGTCAAGAGAAGTATGGCCGTTCAGTGAAGAAACTACATCGAAGTGATTTGCAACCTTATAGATCAAGCACAGCATTTCGCAGATCAACCGTGCGTACGATTCACTAGGACCCCGGTTATCTCAGCTAATTTGATAGCTCAAAACGCCATTTTGGGGTCCAGACAAACTTCGAATTTTTGAGGAAGAGGGGCCGTTTAAAGAATGAGAGAAAACCCCCGAAATTTGGTACTTTGCTATCGCACAAAATTAATAACTAAATTTGAATTCCGACTTTGGAGGTATCAACTGGGGTCCTCCAATGGAATATTTCTGTTTCTTATTATCCATTATTGAAAGCTCTGACAACCAAAAGCGATGTAGGGAAAGTATCAGAATATATAGGAGATATGATTGTAATGAAATGGGTAGGGTGCCAGCAAGATATTGAAGCATAGACACAAAGTCGGAAGAGAAAAGTGAATATAGACACCTAACCTCCCCCGAAAACATGAACAATGGAAAGGAGGCGTGTGAGCAGGTCGGTCAAAGTGCGCCACCCTTCCCCCCAGAGCATGAATGAAAGCGTGTGAAATAAAATTTGGAAGGAAAAAAAGGTAGGTAGGAAACCAGTATTGAGGATAGAAAGATAATCGTTGCGACAACGCCCGCGTGCAGATACCTCCTAGTTGTAAAGGAGGTTGTTGAACGCTTATACAGATCTGTGTGAGCGCTAGAACGATGGAGCATCTTCTGGAACCCATTGGTTGAGCCAGCGTCTCCATCCCTCCTATCTTCAGGGTGGAGGGCTTGCTCTAACCGCCCAATAACTTCTTCGACCATGGGCGATCCATAGGATGCACATCCCAACAGGCTTCTATCAAACCCCAGTTATTCCAGCTAGGACTCCAGGAAACCGGACGCTGTGGACGCTGTCCTTGCATGACTTTGCGTATAACACGCGGCAGACTAGAGATTTCGTAAAACGGTAGCTGACCGGAAAAGACCTAAAGGACAGTCGCCATTGAAACACTCCTCAAGGAAATGAAGCTGCGCTCATACCTGATAGCCTGTACATGAGAATGCATAATTGTCAGTAGCCTTCGTGTTGTAGCATCTCCCAAGAGCTCGAGAGCTTGCCATCGCGTCGTGCCTCCAGTAGATGGTAAAATTGACGAAATCCAAAGTCAGCGATGCACGCTCCCCCGGAATGGTTGACGAGTATGTTTTCCTGTCGATACATTGAGACCGAGGTTGCAAATGAGATAGATAACGTACACCCTTCAGAACCTCGTGTACAATGGAGCGTTCATGAAGAAATAGTAAGCCCTGTGAGACGCCGCCGAAGCTAGCTAAATTTATTAGTCGTTTCAAATTCATCTATGGGAATTGAACCTCACCAGATCGACGCAATTTGAGTGGGGATGTTGTTTCAGGTACGATACGATGTCCCCGTTTTCCATCCACGGCGACACAAAAGACGGCATAATTCCTTCAAGGTATAGGTCATGGAGTGCTAGAATGTTCGGATGGCGCAGACGATGCCAAAGTATGGCCTCTTTTAAGATATCTCAAAAGGGAGGTTAAATCGAAATTCAAAAACATTTAATACAAAGCGGCGACCAACCTTGCAGACTTCTGGTTTCATAGATTTATTGAGCCTGATCATTTTTAGGCAAACAAGAAAATGTCCTTGATAGATGTCCGCGATGCCTCCTCTAGCCTTAATTGTGCTAAGCTTCGTCACATCAGCCAAAAGATAGCGTTTTTGGCAGGATTTTAGATGCCTCAACAAGGCCTTGGAATTGCTATGTTCACATTGCTTGCTGAACCGGGCGACGTGGGCTTTGTGTTATCCAGATGCTGAAAGAACCACGTTGAGATAATAAAGAGGTATATGATGTAGGGAACATAATTGCGCACCTGCACAACTAGTTCAAAGACCGTCTGTGGAGTCGAAAAGAACAGCTGTGCATGCATATCGTTCGAGTCAGAGATTGTAGTGTTCACTGTTAGCTAGTAGATGAGTTAAGGTACAACAGATGGCAGTGTGAGAAGGGGGTGATTCGTAGGCCGAAAGCAAAGAACGCAACGATTTGTGAGAGCATTTCCCTCAGTGATCTATCGGATAAGCCCGAGGAAACCAACCGGCGTTTGATTTAAATACCGTCCGTCCGAATTTAGAAAAAAAAATAGGTATATAGGCGCCCAAGCGTGTACTTCTGGGTCATGATATCTCTCCTCAAGGTGTTGATTAACTCTTATACTTACCTTTTCACACGGGCGCTATAACTAGGTCTGTTTGCCCCCGATTATGCAGTGTCGTCACTGGGATGTCGTCGTTGAATGGGAACGCAGGATTGCCAGCAAGACGTACTGTCGGATCAGGAATGTAGCTGGATCATTTTTGGCTCGGACGTGCTAGACGTCGCCTGGACAGATTGAGCCTATTCCCCCACCTATTCTACCGCAAAGGTTGTGGCTAGCTTCTCCAAATCTGGGCTCGAAAGGTGGCATCCGATTTTCTCCGTGGCCTTTAACTTTAGGATCTATCCAGGCTTCAAAGCTTCAAGTTCCCATCCAACCACATATATCACTCTGCCTCAAATACCCTCTCGTATCCCACTCAAGCAGCATCTTCATTTCAAGCATATAAAGTCATTCAAAAGCGTCACGTTCCTCCCTCTCTACCCTTTCTTCTACGCAATTACCAGTGGTAACCTTCATGCCCTTGAGTAGGCTCATATCACGTTCACGCTCAAAATGTATTAAGCCTCCAGGTGGTTCTAGTTTGATGATGAAGCAGGCAAATGAGAGGTACCGTCCCCGTCCCACTTCGCTCTATGAACTTTACAATTCCTTACCGCCATCTTAGGCATCATTTCTTTAAGACTTTTCAAACGGCAGATCTTATTCCGGCTTCGGCCGTTGTAGAATTTCATCGACAGGTCCCATATCTTCGATTTAAGAATACTCTGTTTTCTGCCTTTGTCTACCCGTTGTTGAAACCTAAGAACTTACTTTCAGTTATCTCGTCGCTTTTGGCTTGTCATCAATCTGAGCTCAAACAAAAAAGTAATTGAAACAGGGAGCTTTGATAACAGAACAAAAAGCAAGAGGTGTCTTGGTACGACAGAAATGCAAACAGGTACAAAAACGGGAATGAGCAAGGCTCGGTTACGTGTATAGAGGGGCGTTCTAGTCCTCACTCGAATATATCGTGATTGCATACATAGAAAAATAGTTAGGCTAACAATGATTTGAAGAAACTTTCGAAAATTTCGCACACATATTCCATCGATACTGCATATGCGTTTACTGCTGCTCGTGGCTGAGTAATTTCTCCAGCATCTCTACAGGCGTTTCCTGCTCGTTAGCGGTGCTCCGTATCATCACCCGAAACTGCTTTGGGGATAGAAAGTTATCAAGGGTATGTCTCTCCATATTGGCAGGAACTGAGGCAATCAGCCGCTCAGTGATTAGGTGAACATTTGGACGTTTGAATGGATCGGCATCCCAGCAAGTTTCAATCAGAGCCCAAACATGCTCCGTTAACCCCCAGACAATCCAGCTAGGGCTTGGATCAGGAGGTTTGTTTGGGCGCTCTCCACTCAGTATTTTCTTCATAACAGCAGTTTCGCGTAGGTGAGCGAATGGTATCTGCCCCGCAAAGATCTAGACGGAAAATGGTTCATTCATTTGATACATCTCAAGCTGTACAAAAGAGAAAGTCTTACCTCATAGGCTACAGATCCGAAAGCGTACATATCACTAGCTTTCGTGGTGTAGCCCATATCATCAATGTTTGGATCAAAGAGCTCGGGAGCTTGCCATCTCATTGACCCTCCTTTGGAGGCATATGATGACAGTGAGGCCCATGATAATACCTCTGGGTCGGAAACCGAGGAAAGTCCGAAGTCGGCAAGGTAGGCTCGTCCAGAGCTGCTCACAAGGACATTTGGCTATGAACGAAGTACCAAGTCAGAGGGAAATTCCGTACTACGTGATGCACAACGTACACCTTTCAAGTCCCCGTGCATAATGTTGTTTCTGTGGAGGAATTGGAGGCCATGTGCAACGTCTAATGCCTAAAGAATCAATCAATGATGATAGAATTATGACCGGAGAAGACTATGCCTCACAAATGAACAGCGGTTTAAATCCTTATGGTGTTCGAGATACGACTGAATATTCCCATCGGCCATCCATGGTGTCACAAAGGATACCATGTCGTTGAACAGATAGACGCCGTAGAAAGGTAGGATATTGGGGTGACGTAAATGGCCCCAAAGTATTGCTTCTCTCGAAACAATCTTTAGGGAGCTTAACCTCCAAAAATCCGAGAGAAGAGCCAATGTACCTTCATTTTAAGAAATTTAGCCTTCGAGAATGTTGGTGAGAAAAAGCTAACGTGCCTTCAGTTAAAGGAATTCAGCGTCCAAGAATGCTGGTAAGAAAGAGCCCACGCACCTTCAGTTTAATCAGGAATTTAGCCTCCATTTAGCCTCCAACAATGTTAGAGAGAAAAGTGCTGACGTACCTTCAAAAAATGCTTCGACTTGCTGGGCAAGCGGAACCTAGCTGTCTTGATGCACAAAGAATGTTCTCCAAAGAAGACATTGTAAAGATCTGTGGAAAGTCGCATAGTCTCTGGCAGATGATAACCAATCACATCCAGTTCGTAACACCTCGGAAACAACCCAGACTTTTCTGCAAAGTTTTGCAGAAATCTAATGCGATCTAGTTCCAAGTCCGATGGCGAGTTGTGGTCAATGTCATCGATATCGTTGACAACATCGAGAGACTAAAGGCCAAGGTAACTCAAAAGTGAACGACGTATAGCAAGGACAAATCAAATACCAGAATAAGGATGTCGAAGAGCCAAGACTGAGCACTGGCTCCTCGACCTGACATTAGCTGTTCGTACCCCGCCGCCGTGCTGTGGAGTATTTTGTCGACCGTTGGCACCAGCTGCGGACCAACGAGAGGAATGGTAAAGGTCGCGAAGACCTGAGAGTAAGTAGTGGAAAGTTGACTAGGAGAATATGAAACATACGGCATTGTTGTCTTGGGCTGATGATTTACTAGAATCCTGTGAGGCAGATTGGGAAACATTCGAATGCATATGCATAGTGTTGGTGACTTGGATCGCTGTGAATCATAAGGCGTGGGAACATGGTACACAGCATTCTCCGAGGTGGATATAGCACGTGGCCATGGTAACGTTGACCAAATGAGTAGTTTAACGTGAAGAACCATAAAAAGCTTGCGCGATAGCAAGTTGTCGTTGTCGGATACTTCAGGACGTCCTGAGGTGATAGTATGGCTGATGTGTGCGGCAGCGTCGCCGTTGATGGGTAGAAAGGTGCCAAAGTGTGACGTGGACATTGCGTAGATGGTATATGATTAGCAAAGGACGATGTGTTCAAAAGAAAGTCGTAGTGAGCAGCGTCAGGGAAAGAGTGGAGGAAATTTAAATTGTGAGAAATTCAACAGACCAAAACACCGCTAGCCACAATCAATCTTTGGCGGGAACTCCCTGGGAGGAAAGAAATGAGCCTTAGACTAAATCTCCTATGTATGCCGACCGGTAGCACGAGTTTGCGCCAAATGGTGTCCTGAACGACACTAGTAAAGGATAATGATAAAATTATAATGGCACCGCCCTGTCACTGCGTGACACGACGCTAGCGGCTAGATAAGCAATCAGCGCGCTTCAACGTTTCAACGCTCAAAGGAAGTAGTACTATTCGTGCCATGCATAATTAATGAATTTGACATCATTTTTTTACATGCTCCATATAATAATGAGAAATTGTCATTAATTCACGGAGCTCATGCAGTATGTTCCTTCCGTGTGCACATTGTGCACGCAATCAGACGATGACCACCGTTGGGTGTAGCACTTACTTTCAAAACCTCGCATAAACAGATAGGATAACCACTGGCCTACAGCATCGACGATTGAACGGACGAGTATAGGGTTACAGGACGTGGTATGCCAAGTTATAACTGACTACAGGCGAATGTCTCTAACATTTTTGCAGATATTTCTATGTCATTCACATTGATAGTGCCCCGTGTCCTCATTCGAAACTCTGCGGGCGAAAGCAAGTCATCAACCGCCGCGTTATCATGAAGCGGGTTGTTCAGTTGCGCAATGACCACGTCTAGTGTTGGACGTTTGAGTGGATCAGCATCCCAGCAGGCTTCAATCAGAGCCCAAATATCTTCCGTTAATCCCCAGGGATTCCAGCTAGGGCTCGGTTTAGAAGGCTGCTTTGGGCGTTGTCCACTCAATATCATATTCATAACGGCAGTGTCGCGGGTTAGGTGAGCGAATGGTGACTGGCCTGCAAAGATCTAGGCGAAAACACATGAAATAAATACAATCTTCATAACAGAAAAGCCGCACCTCATAAGCTACAGATCCAAAAGCGTACATGTCACTAGTTTCCGTCATGCAGTATATCTCCTCATCAATGTTGGGGTCGAAGAGCTCTGGTGCTTGCCATCGCACTGAGCCTCCTATGGAGGCATATGACGAGAGCGAGGCCCATGATGATACATCGGGGTCAGAAACCGAGGAAAGTCCGAAGTCGGCAAGGCATGCTCGTCCAGAGCTGCTCACAAGGACATTTGGCTATGAACGAAGTACCAAGTAAGAGGGAAATTCCATATGTACTTGACACACAACGTACACCTTTCAAGTCGCCGTGCACAATGTCGTTTTTATGGAGAAATTTTAGGCCACGTGCAACGTCTAATGCCTTGGTTCATATAAATAAATCAATGACTGCAAAATTACCAATAAGATTGTGTTTCACCAATGGACGGCGGTTTATATCCGTATGATGCTGGAGGTAAGACTGAATATTCCCATTGTCTATCCACGGTGTCACAAACGATATCATGTCGTCGTAGCGGTAAACACCGTAGAAAGGCAGGATATTGGGATGTCGCAGTTGACCCCAAAATAAGGCCTCCTTTGAAACAACCTTTGCGGATTTCAGTCCTCCAAGCGTATCAAGTTGTCAATATTACAATGAGTAGATACGTACCTTGAGAAAATGTTCTGATTCCTTGGGTATGCGAAACCTAGCTGTCTTAATGCACACGGTTTGATCTGCAATAAAAGCCTTGTAGATATCCGTCGCAGACCGTGTGGTCTCCGGAAGGTCACTGCTCGTCGGTTTACTTAGCTCATAACATCTCGGATACAAGCCCGAGTTTGCAGCAAGGTCTCGGATTACTTGAACAAGTTTCATTTTGAAGCTCGAAGATGAATCGTGATCGCTGTCGATAACCTGAAATGGCAGTAGCTGACCGTGAAACTCAATGAAACAATATAGCTTACCTGTTGAAAACTGTCCAGCAGCCTCTGAGCATCTGAACCTCTTGATGATAATATCTTTTCATATGCTATGGCGTTGTCGAGTGTATCATGGACTCTTGTCACCAGCCCAGCAAGGCTTTCTGAAACCTGTGAGAGTTAATAATGTGAGGATAATATGCAGAAGTTTGAAACCTACCACGCTGTTGCCTTTGACGAATGGCAGGGACTCGTCCGTATGCCACGATGAATCCATAGATGAAACCCTTTGTTTATCAAACTGGCGGCCATTACCGCATTACCACGTGCTAGCTTGAGGTAGTGAGTACCAGTAGTCTAAATCTCTGAGCCCCCCTCTCTCTGGACAGCGCTGAAGAATCAAGATTTCACCAAGTTAGGTCGAATGCAGGACCTCCAGCCTCATAATTGCGATTATGTGACCTTCGTGTTGAGCCTCTGTTGGGCTCAGTGGATTTGCGCGACTTCCTTGTTCGTTCCAGGACTAGCTTTTGCATTTTCTCTAGAAAGTCGTTACTCGCGAGATGACGCGAATACACCACTAGGCGCTCGACAGAGATTATGTAACTGAGTTTTCTGAAATTCGAGGGCTCTGACGGTGACGGATGTTGCCATCTGGCGTCTTGATCAAAGCGGTGTGTTTCTCTTCTCATCTCCTTGTTGCTGTCCTCATGACTATGAATTCCAGCACAGGTCTTCCATGGGTGGTTCTTCTGAGCTTGGCACCTAGTACATTCAATCGGCTCCACTCGAATGCGATTACTATAATTATCTTAGAGATGCCGGCCATTGGAGTCAAATCATAAGTTGTATCATCTGCCTTGGAGCCCACATCATCCGCAGCGGCCATACTTCCGAGGGGCATGCTCCACTTCCTTGAAAGAATCGTTTGCTCGCATACACCCTACGACACGATGCATACAATGATGTTTGTCAAGTCGAAAATTTAAGAAACGAGGAACAAAATTTAGCAGCCTAACCCTTATTACCAGCTACATCCTTTATTAAAAATAATATATGGTGCTAGGAAGAGCACATCACGCCAGCGACGGTACGCAATGACGAATGTTTAACTATCATCTCTCCTATCCTCCATAAATGAACCTCTCAGGTATCCGCATCCATCCTAAGATACAATCTGCATGAATGACGCTAGGAATAGGATGTTATGGTATACAGGTTGTCAGATATATAACGATACATGGACGTAATGAGACACGAAGCGTGCCAGGTGCCAACAGCCTCAAAAGATATAGCATGCTAGTAAGAGGTAGAAAATAGTAGATGTCGAAAGAATAGATTAGGAGCGAGGAAGAAGGGATTTGTTCTTGAATGTCTCTACAACCATATTGATGCCAGTAGTAACAATGGGGGGAAGCCACCATCGTTTATTTTCATCGACAGGGAGAGCTTGGAATAGGCGCTCAATAATTATATCGATCGTAGGGCGCTTCGAGGGATCAACCTCCCAACAGGCTTCTAGTACCTGGTTCCAAATGCCCTGCGTTAATCCCCAGTCATTCCAGGCTGGACTCGAGTCAGTAGGACGCTTTGGACGATGTCCTCTCATGACCTTGGATACGACACGCGCCGTATTGATAATTTCAGCAAACGGTTCTTGGCCGGCAAACACCTAAATGACAGTGAGTGTAGAAACACTTAATGAGAGGAAGCCACACTTGTACCTCGTAGGCTAAGCATCCGAATGCATACATGTCAGTAGCTTTGGTGATGTGGATGCATGTGCCTTCGACTTCTTCGTCCTCTAAGAAGACCTCGGGAGCTCGCCAGCGCTCCGCGCCTCCCAGAAGAGCCAGCTTTGGCTTAAAGGTTCCCGTAAAAGTACTTTCATCTAAGGTTGACGAAAATTCAAAGCTAGAAATACTAGCTTTCCCGGTGCCGTTGACGAGTATATTGGTCTGTCAATAGTTTTAGGAGGGCGGTTTTTGATGTGATAAACGGCTTACACCCTTTAGGTTACCGTGTACGATGGAATTTGCATGTAGAAACTCTACACCTTGCCCGGCGTCGTGAAGCTAGATTCATTCAAAGGTAAGCTGTCTCGATTTTATCTCGGACAACTAAGTCTCACCAATACGACACGATTTGCATTTGGATATTGTTGTAGATAGGAGATGATATTCCCATTTTCCATCCATAGAGATACCAACGATGAAAAATTCTTTCCGTCGTGGCATATGCCGTAGAAGGGTAAAATATTTGGATGGTGCAGGCCGTCCCAAAGTCTGCCCTCCCGTAAAATATCCTGTGGACAGGTTGAGTTGGCATCGAAAAGGTAGGAGATATAAGGCAGCGACTAACTTCCAAAGCGTCTTCCGAATTATCTTTAGCACGTCTAATGGCCCTCATACAAACAAATTTTCCTTCTGCATAGCCTTTGTAGATGTCTGCAACGCCTCCGGCCATCTCGATCGTACCAGATCTCGTCACGTCATGCAAAACATAGTAAGTTGGTGAGACTCCTGAATTGAGAGAAAGTCTTCGAGCTGCAACGATCAAGTTTCTTCGTAAAGTGGGAGAGAGATTATTGCTGTCCTTCGAATGCTGTAAATATCGGTATAAAATTCATCAGACGTGTATGACGGCAGACAACGTACATGTACGAGAATATCAAGGATTTGTTCTCCTTTTGAACCCCTGCATGATAGCAGCTTTTTATACTCTTCCTGATTGTCGAGTAATATTGGAAGGCTCGTAATCATGGTCTCTGTCTGTTAATTAAGTCTATTATTTGTCGCGGATGATGGTTTGAGGGAACAAATTATTTACATTACATGAAATGAGGGGTTTGGGTCGGGTGATAACTGGAAGAGCGAAAGATTTGGAGATCCTGTCGCCATCTCTGCTTTTGGGCAAGGCCCCATAGGGCTACCAATGAAATTAGCGTTGATGGTGAGTCTTAATTGTAATTGTCTTTGACGAACCTCCATCTTTGCATTGGATCGCTTGGCCCGCGTTGACCGAGTACAAGACCATATGTAGAGTGCGAATAAGATGCAGAAGGAAAGGAAACAGTCGAAGAAGGGCGAGAATGGCGAATTTAAGAGCATGTCCTTATTCTGGACAGCGTCACAGTGATGAACGTGTATGGCCCGAAAAGATTACCCCACTTTAAGTCGGCCCTTGCCGAAGCACTGCCCTTCCACATTCATCCCCCATGCCCCATGGTTGATGACAAATTGTCGTGTACTTGTGCTGGGAATATGCATATGGATAACGCTTATATTTCTTCTTTCTGGTAATATACCATGGTCACTTGTCGCTCAGAGCCACATCTCGGAGATTCTCGAGAAAGAGAGAAAATACATATATCATCGGACTAGAAAACTTTCAGGGCTCTATACTCTGGCAACAATACTCGCTCCTATGCAGCTCGACAAGAGGGTACGAGTCGTCATCGTCTGATTTTGTGGCTTGTAGCAAGAAAATATGCAATTTTTTCTATAGAACCTACTAACTCGGATACATGACAATGTAAGCTCTGAAAATCCAAGGGCTGAGCAGATGGTGGATGAATTAAAGTCCAATAGAGATTTACTACCTAGGGAATTATCCCGGCGAGTCAAGATGTCTAAACACTTCTTACCCCGGCGGGAGCAAGCAAGCTGTCCAACATTTCCATAGGGATTTCATGTTCGTCAACAGCGTCCCGTATCATCTCGCGAACCCGTGCAGGCGAAAGCAATTCGTCACAGATCCCGTTCTTTATATTCTCGGGAAGCGGTAAATGTCCCAGTTGCTTTATGACCGCATCTACGGTTGGACGTTTCATTGGATCGGCATCCCAGCAGGCTTCAATCTGGGCCCAAATTCCCTCCGTCAATCCCCAGACACTCCAGCTAGGGCTGGGGTTAGGGGGCTGCGTTGGACGCTGTCCCTTCAATATTGTATTCATCACAGTGGTATCACGAGCTAGGTCTGCGAATGGCACCTGGCCTGCATAGATCTAAACGGCAATCAGTTCATCAGATACATCTCAGGATGTACAGCGAAAAGCAGCACCTCATAGGCCACAGATCCGAAAGCGTATATATCACTAGCTTTCGTGGTGTGGTACATTCCTTCATCGACATTGGGATTGAAAAGCTCGGGGGCTTGCCATCGCACTGAGCCTCCTTTGGAAGAGTATGATGAGAGCGAGGCCCACGATAGTACTTCTGGATCGGAAACCGAGGCAAGACCGAAGTCGGCAAGACAAGCTCGCCCAGAGCTATCCACAAGAACATTTGGCTGTAAACGAAGCTCCAAGTCAGATGGAATTCCACTTGTGATACACGACGTTAACGTACACCTTTCAAGTCACCGTGCACAATGTGCTTTGTATGAAGGAATTGGAGGCCATGCGCGACGTCTAATACCTAGAAAAATAGTTAATTAATTTTATTGACAGAGGATTGTGCCCTACAAATGAACAGCGGTTCGAATTCTTATTGTATTCGAGAAACGACTGGATATTTCCATTGACCATCCATGGTGTCACAAACGATACCATGTCATTGTAACGGTAGACGCCGTAGAAAGGTAGGATATTGTGATGTCGTAGTTGACCCCAAAATATGGCTTCCTTCAAAACGACCTTGAATAAAATAAGGAATTTAGCTCCCAGGAATGTAGGTGAGAAAGTCCTGTACCTTCAGAAAATGCTCTGACTCGCTGTGTACGCGGAACCTAGCTGTCTTGATGCACACAATCTGTCCTTTGAAGTCAGCCTTGTAGATATCTGTCGAAGATCGTGTAGTTTCCGGAAGGTCTGAGCTCGTAGTAAGGTGACTGTTTAGCTCATAACAAGTCGGATATAAGCCCGAGTTTGCTTCAAGCGTTCGCATTGCTTCAGTGAGTTTTGGTTTGAGGCCCAATAACAGATCGTGATCGATATCAAGAACCTGAAAAGGCCCCTTGCTGAGTGACAGTGAAGGTAAACGAAAAAAAAAACATGGTTACCCATTGAAATATGTCCAGCAACTTCTGAATACTGCATTCTCGGCTTGATAACAGCCGTTGATAGGCCAATGGGCTATCGAATATTTCCTTGATTCTCTTGATCAGCCTCACATAGTTTTCAGAATCCTGAGGACGCCCAACGAAATGATTAGCAAGGCTGGTGGGGACTTCTGGATTTCGTTGGGGTACTGAGACTACTGGGTCTTTCCGTGAAAGTGATTTTCCAGGGTTAATTCGAGTCACAATTTTCGTCAGGACCACCACGAGGTTGAGGTTGATCTGTATCATGTAAGCATGTAGTAGGACAAGAAAAAATTGGAATACACATACGATTCGAGCCTTTGACAATCCAAGAGAATTCTTTTTGCCAAGTCTGGACATATGTTCGACAATCGTTCAGTAGGCGCTTACACTGAGAGAGGCGGTTAAGTACAAGGAACTGCTGTGCAAAAGTGGCTGTGAACCAAGGCTCTGACACATTACGTACTGATACCTGGTTCTGAATCAGAGCGCCGAAGGCCATCCAACTCGGTTCTTCCGTGGAAGTGATGTGCCAGGGATAATTCGATTCATAATTTTCCCCAGGACAACTACAGGGTTTCTCTGTATCATGTAAGTATGTGGTAGGACAAGAAAAATTTGGAATACACATGCGATTCGAGCATCTGACAGTCCACGAAAATTCTTTGCGCCAAGTCTGGGCACATTGTCGATATGAAGTGAAAAATCCTTTATCGTTCAACAGGCGCTCACAGTCAAGTACACGGAATTGCTGCGCAGAAGTGCTTTTTCTGTGAACCAAGCTCTGTCGCACGTTACGTATTGACAGCTCAGCGCCGAAAGCTGTCCAACTGGCAACAAACCAACTTCCTATCATTTTGATGGCAGTCTAGAACAGTTCTTACAATGGCAAACGCGTACATTGAAAAGGATTATGTATACATGGGTGATAGACAATGACAGAAAACAAAGTGCTAAATGAAGAGTATGTCTACGTTTGTATACTTGAAACAAAGAAACCTTGACATTGGAAAGCAAACACACGCATATATGTAACACTTAAAGCCATAAATAAAAGTGAGACCATACGAAGCACGACCGTAGCAGTTGAGACAGGACAACGACTAAGAGCGAAACGTCCTCAAATTTCTTTTTCAGATAGGCAAGGAGACCGAACGTCTCTGCCGACGTAGTATCGAGTTCAGTAGCAGAACGACGGAGCACCTATCTAATCTCCTTACGAGAATTCATTGTACGACGACGGGGCATATTGTCAATATGAAGTGAAAAACTGTTTATCGTTCAGTTGCTTCTAACAGAGGCAGTTCAATACGTGCTGTGCCTGGACGGCCTTCCACGCTTCAACTGTCGGTATGTAACGTGGGATGTCTGTCAAAGCTCATGGGGCTATAGCTACTGCACACCTCTGCATAGCGTTCAAAAAGACTAACTTGAACTGTGTATTAAAAAGGATAATGTAAAAATAGGGATAAACAACTACAGGAATATGAAGTGCGAGATATGTTTAATGTTTATATCTTGAAACAAAGAAAAATATCGGAAGGAAAATGTATATAGCCTATAGTGGTTACAAACAAGAATGAAACAAGAAGAGATGAATTGAAAGCATAGTGGGTCTCGGTCGCTCATGAGCGAGAAGTCTCCAAGAACAAACAAAAACGACAGCAACTAGGAGCGAAACTCGTCTTCGAATGCTTTTTTCAAATCGGCAGGGAGGCCGAACGTCTCTGCCGACGTATCTAGGTCAGTAGCAGAACGACGGAGCATCTCTCGGACCCCCTCAGTAGATCGAAGGAAGTCGCCATCTCCAGCCCTGGTATCTTCAGGAAGCCCTTTGGCTAGGTGTTCGATGACGGTATGGATCGTAGGGCGGTTAGTAGGATGTTTATCCCAACAGCCTTCAATCAAAGCCCAAATGGCCTCCGTCAAACCCCAATGATTCCAGCTAGGACTCGAGTCAGCAGGACGCTTTGGACGATGTCCTGCAGTGACCATGGCTACAATACGCGTCATGCCGGGGACGTTAGCAAACGGTCGTTGGCCTGAAAAGACCTAGATGGACAGTTATTGTGAAAAACACTGCTCAGAGAAGAGGGAGATCGCAGACATACCTCGTATGCTAAGCATCCAAAAGCATAGATGTCACTCTCCCTTGTGTTGGGGGCCCCGTCGTCTCCCAAGAAGAGTTCAGGAGCTTGCCATGGTACTGTGCCTCCCTTGAAAGGCAAAATCGAGGAAAATCCAAAGTCGGAAATACAAGCTTTCCCAGAATCGGTGACGAGTACATTTGCCTGCCAAAATGTTAACATGACAATTGAGCCTGTGACAGCTTACTTACGCCTTTTAGGTCACCGTGTACAATGAACCTTTCATGAAGAAAGCGTGACCCTAGGGCGACATCGTGAACCTAATTAATTGGGGGCGGGGGTAAGTCTTCCAAATCTACATAGAATGAGCTGGATCTCACCAATAGGATGCGATTTGAGTGTGGGTGTTGACCTAGGAAGGACACAAGATCCCCGTTTTGCATCCACGGGCACACTAGTGATGACTTAGTCCCGTCGTGGTAAATGCCGTAGAAAGGTAAAATATTCGGATGGCGAAGGCGGTCCCAAAGTATGCCCTCCCGTGAAACATCCTGTCACAAGGTTCAGGTGGTCTAAAACTACACAATATAAGGCAACGACCAACCTTCAAAACATCCCTCGGATTCGTATCCCGAGCCATCCTGACAGTCTTAACACAAACCGGGATTCCTTGTACATTCCCTTTGTGGATGTTCGCAATTCCTCCTGACGCCTCAACCTCCCTAGAGCTCGTCACGTTACGCAGAAAGTAATGTGGTGGTGCGACTCCCAGCTGGCTTACAAGGATTTCTGCCGTCATGATCGCACGACTCTCGACGCTTGGCGACATGTTCCTTGTCTCGTTCACCCACTGTAATGACTATGATGAGATGAAGCACAGGCATAACTGGCGGGAACTCACGCGTAAAAGCAGGTCGATGATCCGTGCATACGCTGCCTGGCCAACTGCTCCTGTGAGCTTTGTGATGAATCGTTCCGCCTACATAAAATTAGTTGTGTTAGTAAAGTTAGAACGCAGACCTACCTTGAGTATGGCGTCGGCGTCGCTTTCGATAGCACTAGAGGCTGGGTTGCTCATGCTAATAAGCAGGATCAAGATGAAGGAGCAGGATAGAATCAATGCGGAATGGGCCCTTGAAGGGCGAGTTTGAATATATGGGTGAAGCAATATATAGTCATGAGGGTGGTTGTCGTGGATTAAAAGGTAGGTAGCTTGAGTATGACACACACACAGCCTTTTCATCTTCACTCAACACAAGGCCTCGCAGAACTGGATGTATTAAACGCAACAATGATTGCGGGTCTCCAGTGTTCCGGAGAACAGAATTGTCGCCGCCTACTTCGGGGGAAGGAAAAATAACAGAAGGGGGTATGGGAGCAATCAGATTATGTAGCCGGTGGCAAAGATGATTTGACTTCAGCTTGGATCTTGTTTCAATTTTTCACGTGTGGGTCCATTCCTGAGCTCGTTGTGAACCAAACGACGACTAGGTTCAATACAAGACACCAGAAATAGCTACTTAAGACGCCGGTCCTCCCTTTAAAAATAGAATGGCACCTGTGTTATCCAGCTCTCTTCCTATCTCAACGTCTCCCTCTGTCGAGACGTTTTACCTAAGTCCTTTTACCGCCCCTCGCGTCTAGACAGGTCTTTGGCAACTCTATAGCAATGCCTGGGGATGTACTCCAGTCTCAAATAATAGTCTGAAGGGGCCATCTCTGCGTGCAATTTTGACGCAATTCGAACCGATGAGATCTGCACCCAATTAGGTCTGGGAATTATCGTCTCGAACCAGGAAGTTCAGGTACGATATGGAAGTCTTTGGTCTGATTCACAGCGTCTGATGCAATGACGATCTACCAATATCCAACATTTCTCAATCGTTGTTGATACGCGCCCTTATTCACGGCATGTCAGATGTGTGTGGGAAGCATGATGTCAAACTGTTGACATATGGGACCCTTGTACGAATTATTACACCTAGCCCCACCCCGCTGAAAAAGATATAGATTGTAACAAAACCCATTCTATTTGGACGGAGAGGAGGGTGTCAAACGTCTCTACAGACATGCCAATGGGAAGCGCCCCCTCCAACCATTCAATGACGACATCGACCGTAGGGCGGCTTAAAGGATTCGCATCCCAACAGGCGGTTATCAAATCCCAAATGCCCTCCGTTAAACCCCATGCATTCCAGCTAGGGCTCGAGATAGAGGGACACTCCGGACGGCGCCCTTTGACGACTTTGGATATAACACGCAGCAGACTGGTGACTTCAGCAAATGGTGGCTGGCCCGCAAAAGCCTAGATGCACAGTTATTGTTAAAACACTCCTCAAAGAGAGGAAGCCGCACTCGTACCTCGTAGGCTAAGCATCCGAACGCATAGATATCAGTGGCTTTCGCGTTGTAGGCTTCTTCATCTGCAGCCTCTTCGTCTGCTGAGAAGAGTTCGGGAGCTTGCCATCGCGTTGTGCCTCCCCTAGCAGGCAAAACTGACGAAAATCCGAAATCAGCAATACAGGCTCTTCCAGAATCGTCGACGAGTATATTCGCCTTTTACGTTGAGTTACTAGTAGCTTTGTGTGCAATGGATGACTTACCGCCTTGAGGTCGCCGTGTATGATGGACTTGTTGTGAAGGAAACCTAATCCTTGCGTGGGGTTAGGGGGGCAGCGTTGGACGCTGTCCCTTCAATATTGTATTCATCACAGTGGTATCACGAGCTAGGTCTGCGAATGGCACCTGGCCTGCATAGATCTAAACGGCAATCAGTTCATCAGATACATCTCAGGATGTACAGCGAAAAGCAGCACCTCATAGGCCACAGATCCGAAAGCGTATATATCACTAGCTTTCGTGGTGTGGTACATTCCTTCATCGACATTGGGATTGAAAAGCTCGGGGGCTTGCCATCGCACTGAGCCTCCTTTGGAAGAGTATGATGAGAGCGAGGCCCACGATAGTACTTCTGGACCGGAAACCCAGGCAAGACTGAAGTCGGCAAGACAAGCTCGCCCAGAGCTATCCACAAGAACATTTGGCTGTAAACGAAGCTCCAAGTCAGATGGGATTCCACCTGTGGTACACGACGTTAACGTACACCTTTCAAGTCACCGTGCACAATGTGCTTTGTATGAAGGAATTGGAGTCCATGCGCGACGTCTGATACCCAGAAAAGAATCAATTAATATTAACCAAGTACTTTATTGTCAGAAGATTTTGCCCTGCAAATGAGCAGCGGTTTTAATCCTTATTGTGTTCGAGATATGACTGAGTGTTGACATTGGCCATCATGGTGTCCCAAACGATAGTGTGTCGCCTTAACGGTAGACCCCGTAGAAAGGTAGGGTATTCGTATGTTGTAATTGACCCCAAACTGTGGCTTCCTTCGAAACTACCTTTATAAAATTTAGCCTCCAAGAATGTAAGTGAGAAAGCGCTGACGTCCCCTTAGAAAATGCTCTGACTCGCTGTGCACATGGAACCTAGCCGCTTTAATGCACACGACCTGCCCATTTAAGCTGGCCTTGTAAATATCCGTCAAAGCCCGTGTAGACTCTGAAAGGTCAGAGCTCGTGAGGCGACCGTTCAGTTCACAACACCTCGGATATAAGCCCGAGTTTACTCCGAGCGTTTGCATGGCTTTAATGTGTCTTCATTTGAGACCAGTGGCAGATCGTGATCCATATCTAGAACCCGAAAAGGCACGTTGCTGAGTGAAAGTGAAGTCAAACGAATAATAATGCAGTTACCCATTGAAATATGTCCAGCAGCCTCTCAGCATTTGATTCTCGGCATGACAACAGCTGTTGATAGGCCAATGTGCTATCGAATATTTCCTCGATTCTCGTCACCAGCCTTGCATAGTTTTTAAAAACCTGTGGGCACCCAACGGAGCGATTAGGAGGGATGTGAAGACCTCTGTTCGCTGGGGTACGGAAGCCACTCCGTCTGTCCGTGAGAGTAATGGGGAAGCGATAATCACGACTTTCGCCGCCAGCTGGTATTGAAGGCTTCGACTCTCCACTGCAGGCTTCTGGTGTATACTATACAAGTAAGTGAAAAATCGGTTAATGTTCAGTAGGCGCTGGCAGAGGCGGTTAAGTACAAGTCATTGCTGTGAAGAGCTGTGTTGGGCCATGAAATAAGCTTTGATTAGGACATCGCACGTTAAGTACTAACAGCTGAGCGCCGAAGGCTATGCAACTGGCAACCAACTAACGTCTTATCATATCGATGGCGGAGCACTAGTACAGTTTTTATGACAATGATCCAGGGAAGAAAACGCACAGATATATGTAAAACTTATATCATGAACAAAAGCCAGAACATACGTATCGAAGGGATGAGGGTATCAGCTGGGAAAGGACAGCGATTAGCAGCAAAACTCGTTTTCGAATACTTTTTCCCAATCGGTAAGGAGGTCCTTGAACGTCTCTACTGATGGATCGACATCAGTAGCAGAACGACGGAGCATCTCTCGGACCTCATCGGTGGATCGAAGAAAGTCACCATTTCCTTCCCTGGTATCTTCAGGGAGCGCTTTCTCTAGGTGTCCAACGACACCATCGACCGTAGGGCGATTTATAGGATTCATGTCCCAACAGACTTCCATCAGAGCCCAAACATTCTCCGTCAAACCCCGAGTGTTCCAGCTAGAACTCAAGGCAGGGCGCATTGGACGATGTCCTTGAATGACTCTGCAAATCACACGGGCCAGATTGGTAGTTTCAGCAAATGGTGGCTGGCCTGAAAAGATCTACCGGACAGCCATCACTAGAACACTCCTCAAGGAGAGAAAATTGCATACGTACCTCGTAGGCTAAGCAGGCGAATGCATAGATATCAGTGGCTTTTGTGTTGCAGGCCACCCCATCTGCGGCCTCGTCTTCCGAGAAGAGCTCGGGAGCTTGCCAGCGTGCTGTGCCTCCGCTGGAAGACAAAATCGACGAAAATCCAAAGTCAGATATGCATGCTCTTCCAGAATCGTTGACGAGTATGTTTTCCTGAAAAATTTTGACGGGCAGTTTTGTATGCAATAGATAACTTACCGCTTTTATGTCGCCGTGCACGATGGACCTTTCATGAAGATAATGGAGACCGAGAGCAATGTCGTGAAGCTGGATTTGTTTGAACGAGGTGAGCGGTTTCGAATTACCTAGTACAAATTAAACCTCACCAGCAGAACACCATTTGCATCAGGTTGTTTTTTCAGGAAGGATGCGAGGTCCCTGTTTTCCGTCCAATACGACACTAGTGAAGACATCTTCCCGTTGTAATAGATGCCGTAGAAAGGCAAAATATTCGGATGGCGCAGACGGCTCCAAAGTATACCCTCATTGGCAACATTCTGTAGGAAGGTTAAGTCGACATTCAAAGGTGCACGACACACATGTAGCGACTAACCTTCCGAACCTGCTCAGCGTCCATATTCTGAGAGAGCCTGGGCGTTTTGACACAAACCAGCATATCTTGTATATAGCCTTTGTAGATGTCCGCAATCCCTCCGGAGGCCTCAATCGTACCAGAACTCTTCACGCCATGCAGAGTGTAGTGTGTTGGTACGATTCCCAACCTCTCCACGAGCATTTGTGCTGTCACGATCGCATGTTTTTCGAAGCTTAGCGACGTGTTACTCGTCTCATCCAGAGACTAGGATGGCTATGAGACGAAGCACCTGCATAAGTGGAAGGAACTTACGCGTAGAAAGTTGATCATGCAAGGGTACGCTGCCTCACGGCCCACATCTCCTGTGAGCTTTGTGATGAATTGGTCCACCTGCGTAAAATAGTTGCCACGGTTAATATTAATGAAGTCAGAACAAATTCGTACTCTGCGTATGACGTCGACATCGTTTTTAATGGCGGTAGAGGTCGGATTGCTCATTGCTAACGAGGAGACAAGTGCAAGATCAAGATGCAAGAGGAGCACCTTTGAGGAGCAGTCCAAAGCCGGATTGAAGATACGGATGGTGCAATAGACATGAAGGTGGTTGCGGTTTAAAAGGTGTTAGTTTACACCAGGTTCGGCTCCCAACCTTTGCGGCCGCTTTGTAATCCGGACAAATGGTCACAAGTGCCTGTCACCTTCTCAGAAGGTTATGACTGCTTCCATATCTAAGGTTTGATGGTACCCATCCCTCGAGCCCCGACTCTCTCACAAAGGAATCGTTGGGCGTCGATTCTCTCACGTCTTTGAACCAGGTTTGATGTGCAAGTTTGGACATAGATATGAAGTGGAAAATATGTGTTCAGTTGCTGCTTACATCGGAGGCGGTAAAATACATGTTGCCTGGACTGCGTTCGCGGCTCTTCAGCTGCAAGTACATAACGTTGGATGTCTTTCAGAGCTCAATCAATGGCTACTACTCTACACACCTTCAGTGCATAGCCTTCAAAATGACAGATTCCTGTAATACCGAAGACGCGGCGCGAGAACAGCTTGCGAAGGCATAACTTAGAAGAGTCGCTGACGACTTGCTGGATGCCATAGATGGTTGAAAAGTGTCGTCCCAGTGGATTCTCTGCCTCTCACCCAATGCAATATTTGCTCTCAGAATCTTTAGCAAACAATATATGGGTAATGTGATACAACATGAAACAAAGAGAGAAGTTGGAGGGTATGTACATAGCCATGACACCTAGCCCACCCAAATAAAGAAATTGGATGGATAACGTGTACGTCGTTGACACCTTGTCCCCCCCCCCCCCCCCCCCCCCCCCACCACCCCCCCCCCCCCCACCCACCCCCAAGAACGACACACAGAACCAGCAACGGCGCAGACGAGGCCCTGGACGTAGCAAAGAAGGGACGCAAGG
>JABAJU010000171.1:0-39583 GCA_018220975.1 Tephrocybe sp. 9980TJB
TGCACAACATTTTTCAATGTCAATGGAATTAGCTCTTTGCCTACTTTGCATAGGAGCTTGACAGTTCCTCATCCTAGGCCAGGGGCAGATCCAAATCCATTGATCTGATGGCCAGGTGTTGTGACGTATGAGGAAAAATAGGCACGATCACGAAAAATGTGTGACGTGCATGCACTATCAGCA
Organism: Tephrocybe sp. 9980TJB; assembly: GCA_018220975.1. Classification (NCBI taxonomy): domain Eukaryota; kingdom Fungi; phylum Basidiomycota; class Agaricomycetes; order Agaricales; family Lyophyllaceae; genus Tephrocybe; species Tephrocybe sp. 9980TJB. Next base: position 184 of record JABAJU010000171.1, read on the forward strand.
AGGATAGAATCAGGGTTGGGTGCAGTGGCTAGAGCGATGTCGGATGGAGTGGAAATGAATGAATAGTCATCATCGGCGGAGGCTTGATGAGCCTTGTCAGGCTTTCTCCAATGTTTTCCCTTCCCTTTGTGACTGCTACCATCAAATTTCCTTTTTGGGCAATGTTGGGCGATATGTCCTTTTTCATTGCACCTATAGCAGGTAACGTTTGGATTATATTTAGCTTTGCCAGCTAATGCAGTATCTCCTCCAGTGCGTGACCTGATGCGACGTTCTTCCTCGAGTACGCGTGCAATTTGGGCTCCGATGTCGATGTGGTAGGGATCGGGATCAATCCGTCGGCATAGTCAAGTAAATCCAGATCAGTAAGAATGTCAATCATCTTGATTTTCCATACTGCAAAGTTTTCGGCTCCTTTTAGGGCATCAATGCGGTGGAGTGATGATGATGTGGTGTCCAATGACATGGCGGGAACATTGCGTTAGAGTGTTGAGGATGTGATAGGGAGTTTTAGTTGCGGGCAGGGCCCATAACCAGTTGAGCAGACAATTGTAGATTAGACTATATTTTATGGAATACAATCTTTCTCTTTAAATACTGTACTGTAAGTAAGAATGCTATGCATAGGATGAGTAACTATTTCATATTTGCAAAGTAAGTACTGAAATGCTGTATCTATTAATAATGGGGGCAGCGTGTGGCCGACCAATGTCGCTAGGTGGATGACTCGGACTGCCGAGCTCATTTCCAACTAGGTTCAGTTGAATCCATCACATGGCCACATTTTCTGTTACAAAGTGCTGCATGACACCTTCTCTTTTCTGGCCCTTTAAATATGTGTATTTTGGTACATATCTCTTGCTTCTGGCCACCATCACCAGCATGACACACCACCTTGTTCTCATTGTTGAAGAGAAAGACATACCACCTCCATATGTTAGCAGTAAGTACTATACATATCTATCAGTACCTAGCTAACAACCCTTGGACTGACAGTAGCTTACAGCAATGGTTGCCACATACACATGTTTAGGCAGAAACAGAATGAATAGATAAATAAAAATTGATTATACAAAACAATAAGTCTCATGGTATTAAGTTGATCATACAGCATTTATTAGACCAAGTCACATGGCATTTATTTTCACTCAGAGATAAACCTCAATCTAAAAAAGATCTCGGAATTTCACAAAACTCAAACCACAGTGATATTGACAGTGACAGTCACATTATTTTTTTTTAAAACAAAACTGTGCCATGAGTTTGCTGATTGAATGTTAGTTTATTCTCTGAAGCATGGTGCTCCGGATTTCCATAGTCGAGTGTATGCGCGTTGGTGTAAACTGCCTCGTCTAGGTGAGTTGACGCGCTGAAACACCGATAGTCATTCCAGCAGGGACGGTTAGAAAACCTAAATGGCTTATGTAAGTATTCCGCGATACGATGAATAATGACGCATATCCTGATGAACTATGATATTAAGTTGGAAACAGAGGGAGAGCGTCCGAAGGATTCTTGGTTTTGTTACGGACTCGTACATTCCAAACGACGTTAACACAGCTAATGTGTTGTTTAGGAAAAGAAATCTTGGCGTATCCGATTCAGAGTCATGAATCAATCGTTATTGTAGTGTTTTGCCTACTATTGCGGACTCGAGGACATTCCTGACAACACAGAGAATCTGATTTTTAGGAAAAGGAAAAGCTTGTCTATAGCTGAACAGTGTTTTACTGTTTTTACATACTTACTGCCATTGTGCTCTTTTTCTTTTGTGTTGAGCAACTTGTGAAGAAGGGAGTTAAGTAGAATAAATTACGTAATAATTGTGTGTCCTAGTCAAATGAGATTACTTGAGAGCACTTGGCCGCGCGCCTTGTCATTCCACCACCACGAGACCACCTCAAGGATCGACAATCACCACTGAAATACTCTCATCATAATGGCCGATATGGACGTTGACCCTCCTACTGGAACCGCGAAGAGGGACGGGAAAGAGAAGGAGGGCAAAGCGCGATTCGAAGTGAAGAAGGTCTGAGATGGGTAGCTTCTTTATGTGAAGCTATATCACTGACGGGCTTGATATTTCTTTCCGCGCAGTGGAATGCAGTATCGCTTTGGGCGTGGGGTGAGTAATGCAATGTGTCTCGGAGGCTGACGCGTTGCTGATCGCCTGACTCTCAACAGATATCGTCGTTGACAATTGTGCTATCTGCCGCAACCATATCATGGATCTCTGTACGTCCATTCTCGAAGCAGTCAAACTGATTTGTGTTCTGAAGTTCGCTGGTATCTTTCTTTGTCTTTGGATCTTGCGTTGTTGCCACACTTTCCCCCCCTCTCTGCGCTTAAAGGCATCGACTGTCAAGCTAACCAAGTATCTTCCACCAATGAGGAATGTAATGCAGCTTGGGGAATCTGTAACGTGAGTGACACTGTACATTATCGTACTTTACCGTCTCGTCTCTTACTTTGACGTTCGAATTTATTTATCAGCATGCTTTCCACTTTCACTGCATTTCACGATGGTTGAAGACACGAAATGTCTGTCCCTTGGATAACCGTGAATGGGAGTTGCATAAGTATGTGGTTCGAATTATTTCTTTGTGTTGTTGATCTCTTACACGGTTGAAGATACGGTCACTAGAATTATCGACTATGAACGTTGTATTACTATCATCATCCAATTTTCATTTTCATCTCTATTATGATTATGTTACACGCGAAGCTCAAGAAGCTGGTCTCACTGTAACTTTAGATTGACCGAGCTCGGTTGGCGGGCTTCAACTGCAAACTGTTCTTGAGAGCTGGATCATTCCAGTAAATGGTCAATGTGGTTCCAATGCCGTCTCAATTGATTTTCATTCACATCCAGGAAGCCGGCGGAAGTTCCCTTTGAAATATATATTATGCGAAGAGCATGGTGGTCGAAAACTTAGCATGGGAAGTATAGTCTACATATGCACACTTCGTCGAACAACGATCCGCTTGGTTCTTCGACGTAGTCAACGTCTGAACTTTGAAGACAACTTCTGCGGTGCCAAACTACCTTAGCTCTGACTTGTTCACGTCACGACCAGTATCAAAGAAAAGTTGTGAGATCGTAGGTCATCCATGTTAGGGAGTCTAGGCTCCATTGAACATATTTATCATATTTAAAGTTTCCATGGTAATGATTAGATTTAAAGGATGTATTACTTGCCTTTTCGCAAAGCCCAACCTATCCTTATTCATTGCCCTGCATTTTTCTTGTAGATCTAGCGGTAGAGAGCCCAGAAAGTGATGCTACAGAAATTGTGATTACAGTCAGATGCTCGTTGCCAGTGCTTAGCGCCACGAACAGTTATCACGTTCATCATAATTGGTCACCAACGAGCCTGCCCTAATGGCACGTGACCGTGTTGATCAAGGTTTCTTTGGTTTGAACTGTGGACTCTTGCATTGATCGACGCACAGCAAGCGTTGCTCGTCGCCGGCAATGGCGAGCAACTCATCGGATCCGTGGTCCCCACAGAATGGAACCACGACTTTCACGTCGCTCAACGACACAAGACACTCTTATTCTTCTCATTCAGGTCAGCTTCCATTAGTTTCTTATAGAATTAGCGCTAAGGCTTGTGTAGACACCCAGCGACAATCGTCAGACAGTGATGACCGCAGCTCAGGGTACCAGATGAGGCGTATCACTGTTTCTCCATCCCCATCTCAGCAAAATTCCGACACAGATTCTTACACAGACTCAAACTCCATCGACGAAGTAGAACAAAGTCTCAGTAACCTCGAGGACGAGTTCAACGAGACAGAACAGGCTCTGACGGAGTGGTCGCATGGCTCTTCCTCGCGGTCGTATACGACGGGGACGAGCCCTTACACGAGGACAGACACTTTCACTAGCACTGGAACGGGGACAAGCCCTTACACGAGGACAGGCACTTTCACTAGCACTGGCTATACAGGTTCCCCATCTTTCGTCTCGCTTCCAACATTTACTCAGCGTTCAGCACCAACGCCTCCAGTCGACCCTCGTGCACGCCTCAGCAAGATAACGGAGAGGACAGAGGAATCCTCTCGCCCACCCTCAGGCGCCTTCTCTGCCACGCATGCCGCTCGCTCAGGCAACCAAACTCCCGAAGCCTTTCGACGCTCAGTACTTCTGGGAGGGACCGCTTCCTCTCATTCACGCTCTTCGACAGATCCGGGACTTCCTCCACCAGGGCGCACCAATGAGCTCATTGCTGTTTTCGAATCCAACAGCCCTAGCTCTGCACATGGAAGGACTATCTCAAATCCTGGGGAGCGCGCCTCCAGCCCATTTTACAGCACCAGCTATGGGTATGGCTCGCGGCCCTCCTCACCATCCAAATGGTCTGCGTCGTACACGGCAACGGAAACGAGGCCAACTGGCTCGTCGTTCCTTTCGCCTATGTCAGGTGATAGTACCTTTCGTTCAACAACTCCCGGCGGGACGTTCACTCGGACGACGGGTTCATACATGACGCCAAGTTACACTGCGCAGTCGCCCAGCGCTTTCAGTCACACCGAGACCGACGCACCCAGCACGTATACGGGCACGGACACTCGCACATATACAGGAACCTTCCCTGTGACGGACACTCGTTCATATACGACAGACACTCGTACTGGGCTAGAGACTCGCACTTTCACTGACACGTTTACTGGAACTTCTGTCACGCCAACGTCGACTCTGCGTCGTCCTCAAGGTTCGCCTCGTTCGCCTCTGACCTCAGTACGCAACATTGTTGCCTTGTGGAAGGAGCGGACACCGTCAAATAAGTCTCCTGGGAGATCATCAGCAGCCGGCTCAGCTGCTAGTGTGTCGCCCCCTCCAGAGCCGGGCTTGTTTGGGACGAGGAGGCGCTCACAAAATGTCGAGGATCAAGTTACGCCGAAGCGCGAGGACAATATGAAGCGTTCAAGCCTTCCGTCCGGGTTACATGTAGAGGATTTGTATCCTTACACACAGAGCACAGAAGAGGTGAGTCTGTTAAAGTCTTTAAGAATTTATTGTTTCTTAACTCGTTATTTTCTACCTATAGCCTCTTCACATCGGTCAGCTCTGGTACCTAAATGTCCACGACTCGCCTCCATATTCCTGGCAGAGATGTCAAGCTCTACTTTATCCCCAACTACTTCTTCTCTCGTGGCTGGCTCCGGGAGGTGGTAGGGGTATTGTAGCCCTTGATCTTCTCAACTGTACTAGTGTGCAATCGGCACCTTCCCCGACGCACCCTTCGGCGAGAGACGACATCGGGACAGTCGCGGCTAGGTCGCAAAGCTCAGAGAGGGATGCACAACCGTTGATGGATAAATTGGTTCCATTTCACATGTTGTATGCGGATGGAGTCGAGAGGCTTGCGGCGGAGAGCTTGTTGGAGCGTCAGCGATGGGTTAATCGTCTATGGTGCGCATTACTATTCCTTCCTTTTCTTTCAGACACTCATGAAAATATCTATTTTAATAGGGAGGTCGTAAACCGACCCGTCGTTTTGCCTGATTCCTCTTCCGTAACGCGTTCTCCCACAGGCTCTATCCGCACGATCCTTTCCATCGACAGCCGCTCCAGTACCTCAAGCACTGGGTCCCGCTCAACTATTTACGTTCCGCCCCTCCGTTCCCTACCTTCGATTCCAGACTTTTCCTCCAACGCATCTTCGCGTTCGTCCAGGTCCTATGCCAGCCTCACTCGCCAGAGCTCCTTCCTATCATCACACCACACACGCACAGTCGACGACACAGTCATTTCGGGCCAGGAATATGTGTACCCAGGCGACGCGCGTGCCATCCAGCCTGCGAGGACAGGATCCCTGCGCCGCAGTGGGTCTATGACAGATATGGATGTAGAGTTCGCTTCGGCACTGTCGCGTGCGCGGGGTGCAAGGCCTGGGTTGGGGTTTGCGAATGTCATCTTGGGAGGAGGTTCTCCAGTTACTATCTCCAGCGGGCCGAACTTGGGACGAGATGTGGTGGTTACTCCCCCCCCTGGTGGACGAGGGAGTGATAGGGCGTATTCTGAGGCGTCGGATGAGCAGTTTTTTAGTGCTGGTTCTTCGAAGGAAGGGTCTCGTTCTTCGTATTATTCACAGACTTCCTACTCTTCCGATTTGCGCACATCAACTGGGTTAAGGACGGAGCCGACTTCATACGGTTATACTGCTTCTTCTTTCACTGGTACTCAGATCACGCCCACTTCGACGTCCTATCGGGGGACATCTACTTCGTATCTTGGAGACTCGCAGGACGCCCTTTCGTACACGGGCACTTCGCCTTCAGGGACTTCGCTTTCACGAAGCAGGGAAGTGAGGAGGAGGGGTCCACGGAGCGCTAGCCATACTCGCTCCTCAGCACACTCGTCCGATGTCTCGTCAGATAAGGAGAATTTGAGTGGCTCTTATACCCCTGAGAGCGGAAGTCGATCCTTCGACTCGAGGAGCTATGGAAGTGGCAGCTACACACCGAGCAGCGCGAGTTACTCTCAGCTCAGCGCAAGCTATTCGGAAGGGAGCGGGAGTTATACTTCGAGAAGTGGCAGTTACACCTCGGATTCTAGGAGCTACACTGACGGTGGGAGTTACTCTGCGAGTGGCAGCTACAACAGTGGCAGCTATACCCCGAGCGGAAGCTATTTGTCTGGGGATATTGGAATTCAAACGAACAGCGAGACTGCTACGCCGGTTGATTCGAGCGAGACTGGATACGATGTGTGCATCTCGTCTGATTTCACTGATCTGACGGGTCGGGTGATCACCAGTAGCGATGATAGCCTTACGCCTTACTCGTCGTCGCCCCCGTCCGAACACGCACACGCACACAGAAAAGTGTACGAACGAGCGGTCTCGGATGTGAGCTCTGAAAACTTCATTACGCCCTCTCAAGGAAGTTCAGATTATGTGTCCGCGCGTAGTCCCTCGTTGAAGGAATCCCTCTTGTCGCGCGGAGATTCGATTACATCCTATGCTTCATTCCCGACTATTCCTTCAGAGTCGGATTACCAGTCTGTGGACACAGGTTATTCCCACTATCGCACGAGTTCGGAGCCATCAGAGTATATCAGTGCAGAGATTTGCCCTACCATTCCTTCTGAACAGAATACCCCTACTTTGTCTTCTGTGAAGTTGAGTTCGTCGGATGGTGCACCTAGTGTACTGGGTTTACCATCCGTCCCACCATCGGTAGTCCCGTCAATCAGATCGCCTTCGATCTTTTCGGATGTCCTCCCTCCTCTACCACCATCTGAAGCCTCTGAAGCGTCGTCTGTCCACTACACACCCTCGCCGTCTCCTCCCTTACCGCCACTGCCGCCTTCGGAAGCATCCCTATCCTCCGCTCAAATTTCTTTGGCTTCATTGTCACCGCAGTTACCGCCTTTGCCGTCTTCGGTGGTGTCGCCAGCCTCTGAACGTATCTCGCTTCACTCGTCACCACAGTTACCACCTTTACCAACCTCAATGACGTCACCAACCTCAGCACACATTTCACTCCATTCATCCCCACAATATCCGCCTTTACCGTCGTCGGTGTTGTCGCCAGCCTCCGCACGTATCTCGCTGCATTCATCACCAGGTTTACCCCCTCTGCCTCCATCTCTGCCTTCGCAGTCGCCGCATCCATTAACACCATCACTGGCCACGGATTCCGGCAGTGTAACCCCACGTTCCTTCCGCTCGCCGTCGTTTGATTCGGTGACGAGAGAGGTTTCCCCGGAGCCATCTAGCAGTAGCGTTACTCCAGTTCCGAGTGTTGCGCCTAGGTCAGATATGACGCCGTCGACCTTAGCGTTATCCAGCTCGCCAGCGCCATCTGAGCACCCATCATCGCCAGCGCATCGATTGCCCTCGACTTTAGCGTTGTCCAGCTCCTCTGCGCCATCTGAACACCCATCGTCACCAGCACATCGACTGTCGTCTTCGAGTTCCACGATCTCGTCAGTGTCCAGCCTCAGCTATCTGACGCCGCCTGCGCTTGGTCGTACACCTCCGCCACTGAGTCCGCAGCCGTGGGCACAGGAAACAGATGATTCCTACGAGTCCTCTCACTTGGCTCCTTCGCCGTCTGTTATGTCCTTGGCAGTCCCAGAAGGAATAGATACCTCTTTCGAAACGTCGTTTTTGAGGCCTAGTGGATCAGGGATATCTTCGGTCGATAGAATGAGTTCTATCCCGGAGACACCAACCACCCTTTCCTCAGATTCAGTTCGCTCCGCACTGCCTCAGCTGACTCCCGTGCCGATACCACCACATTCCGTATCGTCATCTACAGGGTTTCCCACTCCTTCGTTGCTTGAGTCTGAACCATCGCCATTGCCAACGTTGTCGCCTCTTCCAACGCTGTCTGGAACCGCGACGTCTGTGATGGACGTGACTACGCCTAGGAGTCTCTCACTCTCATCATCGTTGAGGTTGTCGGATATGCCCCCGCTTTCGGCCTCGGATAGAGCATCTCCTCGCGTCCACACACCGTCTGCTGTTGCTCTCTCTGAGTCTTCGTTGAGTGCCCCTGTACGAGCAATTACGGCGTCGCTGGCATCGTCACCAGGCGTTGGTACACCATCTGAGCTGACTGAGCTGACTATGAGTGAACCTATTATACATCTTACACCAGGGTTAGCTCGATCGCAATCTGGTGCCTCTTTCCGCTCTCAGACATCATTGAGGTCGTCTGTTTTCTCCCCGCGGTCTCTATTCCAGGAAGACTTGGAACCGGTGGATGACGTGTCGACGATTCCTTCGTTGTTGACTACACCCTCTCAAGCCGAACGTTCTTTGGTATGAAAAATTTGTTTGTTCTATGTATCGTGAACTGACCTAGTTTCACAGGCAACTCCCACCCCCCTGTCCGAATCGCACCTCGAGACTCCACAAGGCTCCATCGTCGTCACTCTTTCGACCCCTCAAGGCTCTGCACTCACGACGCAGTCAAGCCTGAGAACACAGACGTCAGCGAGCACCGCAAGCGTGCGAGATCTTTCTCGGGACATTGACCGTATCGCGGACGATATCCGTCAATATCACGTTGCCCAGGGAGATGACAATAGAGAGCTCGCAGAGAACGTACAGGCTTTACGAGACGAGTTACGAGACCTCTCTGATTATTTGCATCGGAGTCCGCCGCCCCAGCAACACGTCGCTCAGTCCATTCAAGTCCAACCTGTTGAAGCCCAGCCCATCCAAGCACCTGTTCAAGCTCAGCCCATCCAAGTACACGTGCCATTGCCACCTGCTCGCGTGGTGCTTGTTGATGAAGGAGTTGGGCGTAGCCCCATATACCTATCGCCTGGGGACGAACGCCTATTAGCTCCCGCGCCTGGTCTATCTCGTGCTTCCAGCAACGCAAGTAGCATTGGCTCCTACCTTTCATCCCACCACTCAGAGGACGAGTACCTGCTTTCTGAATCTGACATCGAATCTCCCCCTTACCAAGATTCACCCCTACCGTGGCCTTCCAGCCTCTCGGATGAATCAGAAACATCAGATACCTTTTCGGATGAACAGTCGCGTTCTCAGGTGACGCCGGTCATACGTTCTCGAGTGACGCCTACCATCCGCTCTCGAGTGACGTCTACCTTACCTTCTCAGGTGTCGCCGACTACAGCCCTGTCTTCTCATCTTCCGGTTCCTCCTTCCCACCACTCTTCGCCATCACCATCGTCGTCGCCATCTTCATCGGCCTCGACGGTACGCCGGGACGCTTCGGTACCTGATTTCTCTGCTCCACTGGGGGAGATCAGGGAGCGCTTGAATGCTCTGTGGGATGGCCAGATTTCCACGAACCATATGCTCGACACACTCCGAGATCGCGCGGCTCAACAGACAGAACAGGCAGAGCTACGGGATCGACTCCTGCGTATCGAAGGACTACTGGGGAATCTACTTGAACAGCGCACGCAGGTGCCCGATACAGCTGAAGAACATTACTCGGATCGTCTTTCAGCACTTGGCTCAGTAACGAGCAGCCTTGCAGAGTTCAGCGAGCGCCTCCAGAACTTCGATCAAAGCCTACCTGCACCCATTCCCATTCGTCAAGAGCCCTCGCTATTAGATCGTTTGGAGGAAATGCTCCAAACGAACTTACAATATCCGCAGACAGATCTTCAGTTTCCACCAGATCCTGTACATGTGCAGTACACTCGTAGGGAGCGCAGGAGCATCAGTCCAGTATCAGACGTCACTTTACCAACTCGATCAGATTCAGCACCTCCTATTCGTCCTGCGTCTCGTAGGCGACAGCCTCGTCATCGGGAGCCCATATCGGAGCCCAGAAATGGTGTTGCGGCTCCCCACCCTACGTCTCAACCCGTATCGCCACCTATATCGCAACCTGTATTTCGGCCTGTATTTCAGCCTTCTCAGCCTACACCTCAGCCTACATCCATACAACCAGGACCTGCATCTGACGTACAGCGCAGCGAATCTCAAGCTCAAGCACAGACGGAACCGACAGAGCTGGATTTAAACATAGAGGATGAAATTCGACGGCGACGAGAGCGGATGGAGCAGCAGGCTCGTGTTCGCCCTCCTGCATATCCAGTCCTTGTACGTTGTCACACTGCTGACCCTTTCACTTTCTGAGTTATTCACAGCCCGCATCGCTGCATGGTGAACCCGATGGAATTGATCGTTCGCAATCAGCTCCGCCTCCCAGATCGGGAAGCTGGTATCATCGAAGAGCTGGCCGTAGCGGCGCAGGCTCTCGGGTAAGCAAAACCTGTACCATACCTCGAGTTCTAAAATAACATCTCTCAGCAGGGTACACGTCCCATGGTTTCAGATCCTGCAGATGCACCTGCACAGGATGACAGCACACCTACACCCACTGGTATCCGCCCTGGTCCAACAACTCAAGCTCCACAGCCCGCCCCGCAGCCCGCCAGTGGAGCACTCCCACCCCCACGAATGCCTGCTCCGCCTGTTAGTAAATGGATTTATAGCTCTGGTTGCAATACTGACTTTACGATACAGGTTGTCGTCCAACTTCCTCCCGTCTTCGACGGTATGATGAACTTACTACGAGTGGGTTCTAAATGTTACATTCTTTAACGAGTTCTGAGATATCGTTGCAGGAAAATCGCGACGTCCAAGCTGCGTCTGTCCAACATCAACGGGAATTAATGAATTATATGCGAGCTTTGAACCAATGGCTTGAACGGGATACCGCCGATCGTCATGATGAGTTACGAGGACTCAATTCTCGTGTCGATGAGTTGAGAGATCATATCCGCGGTTTGAGGACCCAAAGTTAGTTGAATCTTTAACATCAGGATCTTTTACTTACAATTGATGCACAGCACCTGTAAGTGAGCACACTACGCCAGCGACAGCGACGATACAGAGTGACGAAAGCTCTATTCCTTCGCCTCTCGGCCCAGCCAGACCTTTCATTCATGGAGAACCTGACACTGGAAGGATGCCTGAACCGCCTGCAGCTGATATGGCAATGCCGGTGCCACAGCGACCGCCACAGCAACCAATGCAAATGCCTCAAGCTCAACCTTACATTCCTCCTGTCGTTCCTCCTGAAGATCGCAGACCCTACCCCCCAGATGACTACATGTCTGGCCTACCACCTGGCTTTGAACCATACCCGCCGATGCAGCGACCCCAAACAGACCGACCCTTTATTCCACCTGTGGTACCACCGGAACTTGAAGACGAGCCTCGTCTTGGACAACACACTCCCTACAGGCGACCTGTTGTCCCAGCACCACCTATTCCCCAGCACCCTCCTCAATTTGGTGGACCACTACCTGGCCCAATGCCACTGCTGGCGTCAACTGCACAGCCGGTTGTGCCTTTCATCCCTCCCGAACCACCAAGAGAAGCTTCTCCACCACGAGCTCAGCGCTCCCCCATCATTACAAGAATCCCGGGCTCCCCAAATAGCAGCAGTTCCCATACGACCCCCACTTCTCAGGATACACGGAGCACTCCCAGCCCTATCCCTGTTTACCCGCCTGGACGCGATCGAGATGAGCATCGGTATGAGTCTGGTAGCAGTCGGCGACGGCCAACGACTCACAGCAGAATGTCTTCTCGGAGTCCTCCCATGCGTCACTCAACATTTGACCAACCTCCTCCCATGCATCATCCAACAATGCCGATTGATCATAGCCCTATCATGCATCACCCAACGATACCGATTGAGCAAATTCCCGTTGAACCTCCATACCATGTTGAACCTTCATACCATGTTGAACCTTCATACCCTCCGCAAGTTCAGCCGCCTCCGCAAGTGATCGTCGTCTCATCGCCTCCTCCTACCCACTCGGAGGGAACAGTGCAGCAGCTGCCTCCAGCGCCTATCATCATTCATCAGCCACCAACGGCGGGAATACCCTTTCCACCACAAACGCCGGGGGCGATTCCTCCCCAAGGAATGGCCTATCCTCCGACTCCGATGCCTGGGCCACAATTCTACCCGCCGCCGACAGAAATACCAGTTGTACCGTCAGTTGGAATGCCCATGATGCATCCTGCAGTCCCACCTATCATTGAACGACATTCTACTCCCTCGAGTCGTTCATCATCCCCTAGGAGCCATCATCGACACAGAAGCAGGAGCCGTAGTGGTCCGGAGCATGATCCAGGGCATCACGTCCATGCGCCGTCTGTAGCTCCAGCCCCGGTGCAGCCACTGCCGCAAACCGTTATTATGGCCCCAGCCCCGTCCAGGTCGCGTTCGCGTTCGCGCTCGCGCTCGCGTTCCCGCACGCCGACTTACCCGTATCCGCCAACTCTGCCTCCACAAATGCCTACTATGGCTCCTTCAGGGGTATATCCTGTTGCTCCAGGGATGATGCCGCCAATGGGTGTTGCGCCAGGGATGATGCCGCCAATGGGTGTTGCTCCCATCGTCATGCCGGAGCATTCACGAAGTGGTAGGAGTCGTAGCTCTAGTAGGAGTTCTAGGCGAAGAAGCCACAGCCCACATCGAGACCCAGTCACTATTATACAACAACCAGGTCCTGTACCCGCTCAGCCCCAGCCGCCCGCTATAATAATGCCTGGCGCGACGGGTTCAGTTCCTGGTTCGATGCCCCCTATGGTTCCAATGCCCGGTATGCCTCCAATGCCTGGTGTGGTTCCAATGCCCGGTATGGTTCCAATGCCCGGTATGGTTTCAACTGTACCAGGAATGCAGGGGCCAATTATCATGCCTCACTCCTCAAGATCTTCCTCTCGTTCCCGTTCCCGTTCCCGTTCCCGTACTCCTCGTACTCCTACTGCGGCGGTTCCTGGTGTTTTTGTTCAACCACCAGCAATCGTGTCGACGAGGCGATCTCGGTCTCGGTCTCGGTCTCGGTCTCGGTCGAGGAGTCCTCGACAGCCTTACCCACCGCCGGCTCAGCACCCAACGGTCATTGTACAAGACCCTTCGCGCCGGCCATATGGATCATCTGGAGAATACCCCCGCCATCGCTCTGAGAGAGACCGCTCCCGCTCATCCCGAAGGTCCCGCTCTAGTTCATCGCGTAGATCCCGCTCTCGGCGACAGCGAAGAAGGAGCCGTTCTATATCTTCTAGTTCTCGTTCTCACACTCCTAGAAGATCTCGTTCCAGGACCCAACACCGATCTTCCAGACGATCCAGTTCAAGGTCGCCCAGTAGGAGATCGCGCTCTCGAGACGGTCGCCGACGTCATCGTTCGCCAGATCGACGATCACGTTCGATGACTCCACGCGGTGAACGCGATAGACCGTCGTCACCACGTAGACATCCATACTACGACTCCCGTGACCGTTATCGACGCCCAAGATCTTCATCATACACTAGACCAGACCCTTACCGAAGACCAGACCCTTACCGAAGACCACGCTCTCCAACATATTCATCTGACAGATACTATCGTCCTCAGTCACGGAGAAGACCAAGATCCTTGGAGTCATCACCATCTAGGCATCACCGCCTTACCCGCCGCCCATCTAGTGCCGACTCGTACAGAAGGCCCATATATTATGCTGATTCGCGGGCGGGATCACGTACCCCACCGCGCCATGTTCCTTCTCACAATATACCGATTCGCGTTGTCACTCCAACCCCTCTGACTTCTCATCATTCACCGACTCCGACCTTACACCATTTTGAACCACCCATTCATACAATGCCTAGCGTTGAGCGTCATCCATCTCGTAAGTTTCATCAACTCTATTTACAGTCTATTAGCTTACATTGGAATTTCCAGGTCACTCGGAGTATTTACATTATGTGCCGCCCTCTGAGCATGCTCCATCTCGCACACCATCGCGTGTAGACTCTCGCCGCACCCCTCCACATATGGTTCCACCTCGCGTTCATCCACCTGAATCAGAAGATCATGACCAAGGCGATCGACCCCATCCTGTACTGAGTCATACCGCCGCACATGCCTCTCCTCATCTCCCCACACATTCATCTCCTCCGGAGCATTCGCCACCTCATATAGAATATTCACCGTCTCTCTCCGAGCATTCACCGCCTCATGTGGAACATTCACCGCCTCATGTAGAGCATTCACCACCTCATGTTGAGCACCCGACTCGTTTAGCGCGTTCACCCACCCCTCCTCTCTCGCGAGCTAGCACCACCAGGACAACTGCTAGACCCCCACGCCCTGTCACACCGCTTCATGGAGATGCTGAACTTGAGCAACAACATGCCCAGTTGATGCACGATGCCGAACAACACGTCCGCCATGCCACTGATTCACTTCTCGCGGCTGATATGGAGCGGGAGCACGACTTCCGTCGCAACGAAGAAGACCGCGATCGCGTTTTCCAGGAGGGAGAGGCGAGGCGTCATCAAGAGGCTCAGGAGCGCGCTGATGCTATATGGCAAGAGTTCCATCGAAGACTCACAGCGCTTCCCGCCCCATCTCAGCCAGCTCATGAGATCGAGGCTGCTGCGACCCAAACAGACGATATTGCAGGCGACGATGCACCCCCTCATGAAGACCTTGCGGCAGGCGACCGTGCATCCGTTCATGAAGACTTTGCGGCAGGCGACCGTGCATCTATTCAGGAAGATGTTGCTGCGGGCGACCGTGCATCTGTCCATGAAGCCCAGGTCCAAACGTTCGTGCAGATGCTGGATACTTTCACCGAGGAGCGGGCTGAACATGCTCGGGAGCGCGAGGCTGCAGCAAATGAGAGGGAAAGGCTCATGGAGGAGGTTGCCGCAGCACATCGAGAGCAGGCACAACAACAGGAGTTGCGCATCAAGCAGTTGGAGGAGGAATTGGCGGCAGTTCGTCTTGAGCTGGAGAACGAGAAGCAACAGAGGACGACCATTGAGGCCGAACAGCGCGAGCGTGAAAGCCAGGCACTTTTGGAGCGCGACGAGGCTGTCCGTAATCAACTTAGCGACATAACGAACCTAGTTCAAGAACAGCAAGTAGCTACTGAGGAGAAGAGAGCGAGGATGGAGGAGCGCTGGCAGGAAAAGGAGACTCGACGCGCAGAGAAGGATCAGAAAATGCTCGACCTTGAGAACCTCGTCCGCAAACTTGCTCAGGATATGGAGGACAGTCGAGAATTGGCTTTGGAAGCCAAGGTTGCGCGCGAGCGTTCACCCAGTACGTCTTTTCTTTATCTACCTTCTTCACGCCCTCTCATGAATCTCCAGACCTCCACGATGTCATCGCAAAGCTTGAAGATCAAAATCTCGCACAACAGGCGATGTTGGAGGAATTGTCAAAGGGTACGATCCTTTTTATCTGGTCACGGCCTTGTAGTAATTCTGATTCCTTTGATAGGGTGGCGTGAAGACTGTGCTCGATATCATGAAGAGACAATTGCCAGAGTTGAGGCGACTGCTCATCAGCAAGTTGAATTTAATATTCAAGGGGTATGAGGTCCCTATTGAAATTACTTGAATTGATATTGACGTTTCACTGTCAGTATTTGGATGAATTTAGCAAGGCTTTGGCTACGGAAGTACGAATGTTACTCGGAGAAGTTGGGAAACTACGCGAGGAACGACGTGGGCTTCAGCAGTATGTTTCCTTCGGCTTCGGCGTTTCGATCACCCACTGAAAAATGTTGCAGTGAACTTGGTCAATTGTTAGTGCTGAGATCGAAGTATGGACCTGGAGGAGAATTCGATCCAGACTGGTATGCTCACCAGCTACGAATGTTTTATTATACTAACAGACCGTCCAGGAAACCGGCACCTGGTGCACCAGGAGGACCCCCGCTGGATCCACCTCAGCCACCACCTCCGGAGCCGCATGCGCCCCAGGAACCTCCACCAAGCAAGCCGGGTTGGCGCAAGGTTAGCCCCAAGGTGCCCCGCATCCGGAGAGTGAGGAAGGAAGCGGCGCAGCCTGCACCTGCACCACCACCACCGCCAGCTGCTGCACCGCCGCCGCCTCAACCTGGCCCGTCTACCCATCCTCACATGTACCGCGGACCTAACCCAAGAACCTCCTGGAACCAATGGAAACGTAAGTGATCCTGACTTGATTGAATGACGATTCTTTTGAACTAACTGAGCTACAGCGGATATAACCCAAGTACCAAGTCTGCCGTCGACGCCGGCGCCGGCGGCGCATCTTTTGGTGCCAGGACCTCAAGAACGGAGCCCTGGTCTGTTTGGACCGAGAACACCCACTAGTTCTATTCATCGACAGTGATGGACGAAAATATCTTACCACGAATTGATGCATTTTTTACTTGACGACTACTAATGACCCCTCACATCATGCCACATATAAATAATGACTATAACATGCACATATGCTTATTTCTTGAATCTTGCTATGACACATATATGCACTTCGTATTCCTGATCTTGTTCCAAATACTTTCAATGATATTTCCATTTACAACTTCCAGCGCGTCCTGGGTGAATTTACTTGTAAATATGGCAGAGATATCCTCCTACCGTAATCAAGGCATCTTCGATGGTAACGTTATTGAAAAAAGAGTCCATTTGACGGAAGATAGTGCATTCGCTATTCAGATGCCAAGGGACGAGACAGCCGGTCTGCATGAACCTGCGGAGAGGCGCATCTTCAGTCGGTGAAATGGGGGATTGTTAGAGTTGGCCAAGCTCACACTTTGCCTTCGCCCAGATCCATGTGAGCGAAAACGAAGTCTTTGGAATTGATTCAGAACTTGTCAAAATTACTATATCCTGGAAAGGAAGAGGGACTGGCCATCATAGTAAGACGAGAACGTACTTCATCGTGGGTTATATTCCAAAAAGTGCGTAGTTATAACGGATGAGTTATCGTTAATTTTGCCAAACATTACATGGAAAGTAATCCATTCCATGTCACTTTGAAAGAAAGAGAAGCGTAGTACCGTGCAAATAGTGAAGGCTATTCACCCAGCAGATTTCTTCGTAACACGTGATTTTGGAAGCTACCAACACGTGACTTCAACACTGAAGTTCATGCCTCATCGCACTGAATATGTATACTTATGTTCGTTATAAGTTCTTTAAGCTATTTTGCAATTGAACACCATGACAGTACTTAGCTTGAGCCTGAAACATCAAAAATTTATCACCAAAAATATTCCGTGACAAAACCTGAAGGGGCCCGGGACCCCATACTAATGTGAGCCATGACACCGTGACAACGTCGTGTTCCTGACTTAACGAAAATGAATCCTACGACATCTGCGAGCCTTATACAATGCGGTCAAATGTTATGCATTGAGCTTGCTATCGAATGCACAGAAGTATGTATGTATTCTACTACGCCCATCCACAAAACCAGGCCGTTTATTCAGTTTATTTGCAATTTTATCGGCTCACGATGGCACAGGTGACCAGCGGAACTGCTGTGGGAAGTATAAAGTGTGCTTATACAATGCTTGTTTTTTGAAGAAAATTAGTAACATACTTCTAGAAATTTATATTATCGACTTGTTCAAAAACCGAGCTACAAAGGTCCTGTAAAGCTGCAGTGCATTCATGAACTTTGCGTCTTGAGAAGAAATCTGGGTGTCGCGCGTCGGCATCTTCCGGAATCATCACGTGTTGCCAAGAAATCTGCTGGGTGAATAGTGCTCACTCCCTCTCCACAACACATTTCTTCTGCACTTTCTCCCTCACCTTTTTTATCTTCGGATTTCTCTCTACGATACCTTCTCTCCCTTTAAAGCCGCTTTGCGTGCCCCTGGCAGATCAAGTAAGTGCTTAACTAAGGAAAGTTACAATATTGTCATATTCGAATTTCGCTAGTTGTGTATATTCGAATTTCGCTAGTTGTGTATATGAGAAATTCTAGAACTAGACGAGCCTGAGGAGAATAGCCCTCCCAGATATCACAGATAAACTTTCTATGACCACCCGGTATACCAAAATCACCTGAACTAGCTACAAAGCCCCCTAAAACCATTTTCTCTGTCAGTATTTTCTAGCGCCCTCTTCTTTTCGAAGCCCAGGTGACTTTCGCTTAGGCTCTTTATATTGAACCGATCATTGCGTGTCCAGTTACTTTGTCATCTACCCTTTGGAAGCGTTTGGTTCGTGCACGTCAACTTGGGGAACAAGTACAATCTAGTACTAATGAAGCTACTCCATTGTCGCTGTTATCTAGTTCTCGCTTCTCACATCCCATTCAATTTGAGACGTCCCGGCGCGCATTGCCCACTATACCACCTATGGATTAGATGATACACGTCCGCCCATATATAACGGCCAGGGGAATTTGACTGGACAGTAGGAACTAGCTCAACCTCCTTCGTAGGCTGTCATGAGATCCTTCATCGCTATATTTGTCGCACTTGCTGTCGCGTCTGCCCATGCAATCGTTACTCAATCAGAAATTGCCAAGAACTCAGCCAAAGGGCTTCGTTTGCTCAGCTTCGGAAACAGTATCAATCCTATTTGGAAAACGGAGAATGAGAAGCTTGACCTCATCCGTGCCAAAACTGCCTTTGTGAGTTTGATACATTTCCTTGTTTTCACAAACATTCTGATGAGTCTCTAGCAAGACGTTACTGAAACCTACGACCCTGCTGCCCCGTATCCGGTTGCCCTTGTATCGTGTAGGTGCTGTCCTCCGACCAAAGGCACAAGACTTATTTACGCTGTTTCATAGACCCTCCTCCCTCTCACCAGGCTGAGGTCTATCCGATCATCAACAAGCTCTCCATTGCTCAGATGCAGATATACCTCACCAATTTGACGACATCTTTCATCAACCGATACTACATGTCGGAAAGTGGTGCAGATGCATCCCAGTGGGTTCTTGATACCGTCAAGGAAGTAAGGTTTATCCACCCAATTGTTATATCTTGACGCTAACGCGTCGATATCAGATTGCCTCGCCCTATACAAGTAGTAGCGTCACCGTCACGGATTTTCCGCATGCCTGGAATCAAAGTTCCATCATCGCCAGGATTCCTGGGACGAATAACGATGGAGCCATCACTATCGTTTCTTCGCATTTGGACTCGATCAACCAAGGTGACCCCATGAATGGCCCAGCGCCCGGTGCAGATGACGCAGGGAGTGGCGTCGTACAAGTCATGGAGGCCTTCCGAGTATTGCTCGCAAGTGGTTTCAAACCTACGACCCCTATCGAGTTTCACTGGTAAGTCTGTCGATGTTTGGAGGCTTACTATGGGGTATAATTCTGTTGAGTAGGTATTCTGCTGAAGAGTCTGGCAGCCTTGGATCTCAGGCAGTCGCAAAGAGCTACAAGGATGCTGGCAAACAGGTTAAGGCTATGATGCCGCTTGTCCTTACCGGATAGTTTGTCACGCTGCTTTTTGCTATTCGGGCATGGCTTAATCTTATTCATGTCGCAGTGTACAGCCAGGGTCAAAGGAAGTCATTGCTTTGCTGCCGGTGAGGGCATTTGGAAGAGCATTGAGCGTAACCAGTTACTAATCTTTGGTTCTAGCCTGAGGATTCTACCACCCCGACCCTCACTGCCTTCCTTACTGAAATCATCAATACCTACTCCATCCTCCCTGTCCTCAACAGCACTTCCGTAAGTCATCCTTAATACCTTTGCCCTATAATCTTGACTTACCGCGCAAAACAGTGCGGGGGGCCATGTTCAGATCAGGCGAGCTGGAACAACCTGGGCTACCCAACTTGTATGCCAATAGAAGGAGACTTCCAAGCCTCCACAGATCCGTACAGACACTCGGCGTTGGACACAAGCACCGTAGATGGATTTTCATGGCCACACATACTTGAGTTCGCGAAAGTTGCTACTGCGTTTGCTTATGAACTTGGTGCTTAGATTTTATGATACACAAATTAGGCTTGGAACGATTGTGTCCTGATTATTCTATCTCTATTGCATTTGTGTGGATTACTTGGCTCGATCAGGATCGTTTCATTAACTCGGTATTGTCCTCTTCACACGAGAGACTCCTTGTCTGTTTGGCCAACCAAGCATGGAAGACGATGGTCGTGATGAGAAGCTCGGTCTCAAGAGTCCCAGTATTTCTTTCGCAGCATTTTTGCTTGCCTGGCCCGACCTCACTTGCAGGAGGTGCATGAAGTTGAGTTGCTAGGATTATATTGATCAGGACCTCACTGAATGCCTCGCTCAAATTATCGATGCATTTTACCTATTCTCCCTCGTATCACTAGCAGCGGGTAAATAAATAAATTGACGTTACCGATCAGCCGAGCTGTATAAGTAGATAGTAGAGTATGGTCTTACCTGCTCGCTTCCAAATATCGAGGTTTCCAGTGCCCATTGATACATATAGGAACTTGGCATTGGATAAAAACGTAGAGACTTACAGTGGTATCAAACGATGCCTGTTACTACGCGTATTCTCTCATATCAACAGGCCCTCGTGCACCTATAGCATTCAAAGCTCAGACACCAGCTCCACGGCCCCTTAAACCACAAAATATGGGCCCAGGGAGCACGTCAACATCTGTGCGTAAACCTATAAGCCGTACGAAGACCGTACGCACAACCCTCGCCCCTCCCACCCGTCGCAAAACCATTTCCATGTGCGCAAAGGCAACTGGCTTATTCGCCCTCATCGCAGCCTCTCTGGCAAAATCGCGAAACGCCCTGCCTGACTCGCCACCCTGGCCTCGGCCTCGGCAAAGAAGATAACAACAGTCTGCAGCTGCGCGAGCACGCACTCCTGTTACTACTCCTTCTACGGGTAGGACAGCGGCAAGTTGAAGCCGCGAGCTAGCACTGCCGATGCCAAAAATGGATGAAACCCACGCAAAGAACGGGGAGCGGACTGCGATGGCTGCTACAGACATGCCCAATGCTGCCGCCCATTTGGTTCACATTGTAGTTCCACCAACCAGAGCATCACTGTTGAGGAGTAGAAGATGCAGAGGCATCATCGCTTAGCTGCTCAAGGATCGGCTTCGTCATTTAACACCTCCTTTCTTTCCCAACTGCCCCTTCCCCATCGACGTGGTCTGTACACCCGATGTCTATCCTGAATCCTAACTAAATCTAGTTCCCATAACCCCAGTCCCCCACAGCGTGCGACGGGGCAGGCGAAAGATCATGTTTTCGTAGCAAGAAGGGACGCAGCGTTTAAGATTGGCAATAGCAAACGACAATTCAGGATTATGAGAACATTTTTTTTGCCCAACGTCACATGTAACGTCAACAGCGAAAAAAAGACATACGTTGAGCACTAGCATCGGGATCCTAACTGTCAACAGTATGTAGATTAACCATGAGCATGAAGCCACAAATCTAAAAGAAATGAGCGAGGTAAGAAAGTCTGATGTTCGAGACGTACATTGAGTTCCCAAGAGAAGCTGAGTAACTTGGAGTTGAACGTGAAGAGCAAGTCGTTCAGGGAGTTCAACAATAATATATTCTCGTGCTGGGTCCCAAAAAATCATGCGGTGGTTTCCTTTATGCTCAGACAGGCTGATGGTAGACAACATGAGAAATAGACCAAGAAACAGAATGGATGGGCTCACAGACATCACTTTGTAATATTATGAGGGGGTACTCCAAGTCACCACAGGCTGGCAGGAAACCTTTTTGCTCAACCTTGAACTTACCACGCTCACCCGTTGTATTCCGGTTCAAAAGCTGGTCACCGAGCCGAAACGACAGAATACACGGGGAGCGGGTATGAACAGACTGGCAATTCATCAGATAGTGCTTGAAATGTTAAACTTGACTGACAGGAACAGCCAGCATGGTTCCATAGTCCACTGGTCTCCTCCAGTTCCAGATATAAAACTTGGGTTAACATTGACCAAGTCAGGTGAACGGACATTTCTTGTGCTCAATAGAAAGGCGGTTCAAGAGAGGGATGCTTGCATAAAGCATCTTGAAAATGGCTTGCCGCAAACTCTCGCGATCACGACTGCTCTCATTTCCTATGCAGGCCCGTGGTTCTTCTCTAAATTGTATGGGTTTGCCTTCCTAACTCGAAAGCGAATGTTACTGATTATACACACTAGATGGAATTTCATGAAATCATATATATAACATGGCACACGCAAGAAAGCACAAACTCTAACAAAGCGAACAAACGGAGCTCATTTTCATCTCCTTCGGACACCCATAGGCGGTATCCATATTTGATGGCAGCAATTTCACGGATCCGAGATCACATAAGATCCTTTGAGGACGCTGTCCCTTGAGTCCCCAACTACATGCTACCGAGAGCCGCGCGCATATTGGTCCAACTCGTGCTGAGTAGAAAATCTGTAGCGAGCCGTCGAGGAGAAGTACCCATCTGGCAGAGAATGTGAGTTTATTGATCGATATCCTGCTTCCCAAGTTTTAACAAAGTTGCTTACCAGGTTCAAACACCCCTTTCGTGTAATGAATGCCCTTGAAATCTTCAATCCGCTCTGCATGAAGATCTCTTGAAACACCAGGACCGGTCAATATGGGTTGACGCGTCGACCTTCCTGGGCCCACTGTCGCCGAAGCAAGAAAACCTCCAGTGAAGGAAGGAGAATAGGACGGGCACAGCGTGGCTTGCGTGACACGCAACCTTTGATGCGTGCGGTCACAGACAGCTATATTTTCATATATACAAAGCTTTTTTATGCTCTGAGGGTTCGTAGCGTGTATAAATTGTATAGAAAATGTTTTACAGGTGCTCCACATGCCCTCTCGTACACCAAAAATTAATTCAATCACTTATATTTTTTGGCATTGTTGAGACATCACGCAAGCAGTCACGCAAGCTGCACGCACGACACGCAAGTGAACACGCGAGCGTGACAGCGATTGACCAATGCACGCAGCCCACGCAAGTCATTCAATGGCTTTGAGTGACAAAATGAGGTCTTAAAGTGGGATATTCACCAGAGTCGAAGGGGTTTCAAATATGCCGAACCTTGTTTTTGCTGCATGATCTAAGGCTTTGACACTAATCCACTGCCACGCTGAATTAGAAGAAAAGATTTTTCAGTATTCTCCAGCAAGTATTACGATAGTCTAGTCAGACTCCTTCAGATTCCCGAAAACAAGTCGAAGTAATTATAATTATATTGATGCATTAATGTGACTGTGCAGTGCGCGGCGCCTAGATAAGCGCCGAACTCATAATTTCTCCACAGCACTAAGGAATTCCTTAGTCACATTATCATGATTATATATTCTCAAGTTCACCCACAAAATAATGGTATTAAAGTATCATAGCAAGCTGATACTTCAGTTCACGCAGGCATTGACAACCAGTGCCTGCATGATGCACGCAATTGGCATGCAACCCCACCTATGTCACGCAGTGGTCACACTTGCGTGCACGCAAGCCACGCAATTTTCTCTAGGCCCGGATAGGACGTCCTATTTTCTTGAACCTGAAAATTCATGCTGCTTGTCTTGCGTTGTGACCGATGGTATCGACGATGCTCTCGCCTCTATGATTAGAGTCTTCGGTACCACAAGCGTGCTCATTTAGACCCACCTGGGTTCTCCCCGTTGTCTGAATGAACTATCTGGCTGTCAGTACATCTCTCATCATGCTTAACGAGTATGCCTCACCTGTCATTCCAAAATCCTGATTGTGGATGTTTGTTTTACCCGCCGATCGCACCATTCTGTGCGGATAATGCCTACCTGTTGACTGGCGAAGGGGTTGGTGGTCTACGGGATTTTATTTTCTTTTATTTCGAGCGACTATAGCCCTGCCACGACAAGAAACACTTTTTTGTTCCTCCGCCCAGGCATAAAGACATAAAATAGCGCCCCCTTCCTCAAATTATTGTTAAGCGACGTGTTCACTGAAGTTCTTACTGAACCAAGAGCCCGGTTGACCTCTTCTTAGAAAATTTCGAAAGTGGGATTTAAACGGGTACGATAATTCTTTCTGTAGTGCGAATCTTTTATTGAACGATTTCCCTTGCAGTTACAGCTTCGACCAGCTTCGACTCCACACTCATAGCCAGTGAGCACATCATTCCTTCGTTTTTGATTGATTAACCCGATATTCATCTTTGGTTGTGACTGCCAGTCTGTTCTATGAAGCCATGAACAAGTACACATGTCTACAACAATATAGGGGTATACATTTAATACGCAGCAAATCACGAAAGCATACTCGGTACCTTGCAGAGAATTGAACATATGAAGCTCATACCTACTATCAACGAGAACTGATATTTACATCTGTCTCGAGCGTTTGGCCAAGGACAGAAGGCAATGAGCACATGATAGAATACTGATAATTGTTTTACGATACAAAAACACAATTCAAAATATCAAGATAACATTCAATACCCAGTAATATCTCAAAAGCATGTCTCTCAACTTCACTAGTCTAACGGACGTCAATACTTGACAAATAGGCAGCATCCCATCGCACACGAAACCGAGGATCGTTCAGGGCTCGTTGGAGAAGAAAGGACTACACTAAATGCAACCTATACTTAAATAAATTCCCAAAGGCTTACCTTATCAATCTGATCTTGTATAGACTTGTTCAAAGCCGGAACTGTGTCTCTCGACCTCCTGCCCAATGTAAATTCTTCCAAACCTTGGCTCAGTTCCAGAGCTTCGGTGCGCACCATGCAAAAGTCAACCAGGAATTGTCGGACTCCGGAGTTATGAAGGTTATCATGATCAAAAAGGTCCAAGTTCCTCTGACCTCTTCATCCCTTCTCTGAATAGACAAGAAATATGTGGAGCGTCTCACCTCACACACATGACTCAATTCCGATATAATCGTTTGATGTTGGTCACACTTACCCGCAGGCGTCCGCGACAACTTTTTCGCTGCACGGCTCTCTGAGGGATGCCGTATGCTGGCCGTATGCCTGGTCTCGGATTCATTAATTCCACGTTTAGTTGACTACAGGTTGACTACCACGCTTCGCGTTTTTAGGTTTCCTGAAGATCCTGGCACTTCAACGATGACAAAAGTCTTCACATGCCTTGGATTCCAACCTCTGGCCCCTGGGATCAGGTATGTATAGTATAACACTCTGGGATGATAGTTTTAAGAAGCTGGAAGATACGCCCGAAGACGCACCAAGCCTCGGTTCCATGCACTCCCTTATTCGCCTGCAACCGAAGATTCAAATCAATACGATTCGGAATCCGAGCAAGGCCTTGTATTAAAGCCTAAGTAAGGGATGAATGCGTCTCCCTTGCTACATATCCCTTTCCAACGCTCTCGAGCAGTCTGCCCTCCTTACCCACCTCCATCAAAATGACCAGAGGGCGCACAAAAGATTTATCCATCCAACCCACTCGCGCCCTCCTTCAACAGAGGGATTATCGAGCAAGACGAGCCCTGTATATATCTGATTTAGAGGAACGAGTCCGTAAAGCAGAGGCCGAGAACGATGACCTGCGGCGTGAACTTGCTATCGCACGCACCAGGCCAGCGCCGCCAGATCCACA
This sequence comes from Tephrocybe sp. 9980TJB, assembly GCA_018220975.1. Classification (NCBI taxonomy): domain Eukaryota; kingdom Fungi; phylum Basidiomycota; class Agaricomycetes; order Agaricales; family Lyophyllaceae; genus Tephrocybe; species Tephrocybe sp. 9980TJB. Next base: position 25,954 of record JABAJU010000171.1, read on the forward strand.
GGCAGTAAGCATAGCCATTTATATCTCAATTCAACGGCTGACTCCATCCAGGCACTCGCTTCTGCAGAACTTGAACTTCATCTATCAATGGTCTCAACTTCCCTCTCGCGATTCCATAATCTCGCCTTTCCTAAACATCATCACCCCTACTACGAAACTAGGTCGTCAGCTGCGAGAAATATGGATTATCGTCTGCCTCGTCCGCTAAGCACTAGGCCTACACTTCGGCCTGCGAAATTCCCATCTTCTCATGACAGCTATCTATTGGAACCTTCTATTGACGGGGATGACCTAGCTCCTCACAGAAGGAGAACAGGATCTCCCGATCTTAACGCCAATTTCTCGATGCATCATACTCGATCGAAAGGGAAGAGCAGGGCGTCTAGCTCTTCTTCTGAATACAGCAGCACGTCATGCCACAGTGGTCTCAATAGGAAAAGTAGGGCTTCTAGCGTTGATTCTGACTCCTCAGGAGAGGTGCTGGCCCTGGAAGATCGCATTGACTCGGAGCACGAGGTGTCATGATGGATTTGCTGCGATATGCGCAGCAGATGCATAGCACTATTCCTTAGCCAGCCTGTTGATCGCCAAGGACCCTATTATCCTATTATCCTTCGGTTCAAACGAGTTCAAGTCACGATGCGCCATGACATCCTTCATCTCATTCTGCTTGTGAACGTGCCAGCAGTAATTTGAAGGAAACCCTTTCCCAGGCCATAACGAATTCGCTTCTCGTACATTCAAGTTGCCTAATCATTGGATCATTGACTTTCGGGATCATATATTTCACCGGCCGCGGGGGAACGAAGTTCAAATTTGTGTATTCCATGGTGTGCACTGCAGCAACTGATCGAGGGAGCGAGGAATCACGTCTCCAACCATGCCCGATATAATACTGTAGATAGAGTAAAATAATCAGCTGCTTCATCAAGTTCGCTGGGCCTAGGGTATCAATATTTCAATGCTACAGCACCGGGATAAGCACAGGACGGCCTAACTTAGATGTTATGTGGCTTCCGGTTCGCTGCCATCTTATGAACCCCGTGCCACTTTAACAGTTTAACACGACCGGGGCACCACACATTGGGCCCTGATGTCAACTGCATACTTTCATCATTAGCCAGTCAGGACCCTTGATAGTTTTTAACAAGGTCACAAAACTTGATCACGAAACCGGCATTGATATTGAAGCATTATATGTTACAATAATGCAACACAAAGGTATAGTATATTTACTTTTCAACGCCTGGAATGGCATAAGAACCAAGTTGGCAATCGGGAAAATAAATAGATGAGGACCTACAATCGATCACGGTGTTATAATTACCAACAGGTATCATTCCCCAGTGCGTTTTCAAAATTCGAATCACTTCTCCAACTCTGCCTGTTTGACGAGGAAGGCATTCAAGTGTTGGGCGAGGCCAGGAGTAAGCGTTAGCATTCCATCCGATGTGCATAGCCGATATGAAGGCATGGGCTGATAGGTCTCCGGTAGAATCTAGAGATATAGAAATATGAATTAATCCCTTCGCATCTATCACAGAGGTTTTGACAAGTACTTTGCTATCCTGGACCAAAACGGATGCAATTATATCATCAGGATCGCCAATTCGCCCGAGTGGAGGAATGTTACGGTCGTCTAGCCCATGAAGTAAGATCAATATGATTTCTTAAGCTGAAACAACTACGACGCACCATGAATATGCATCCACCCCTCCTGCAACTGCAAGGCGCCATTCGTCCAAATTTCATCAACTTGATTCGTCAAGCCGTTTTTAATAGCTTCATGCATGACATCACGGAACTTGGCTATGAAAGTTTGTCAACGTTGGTTTCATGGCAGATAACTATAGTCATACGCACGATTCTCCTTGAACTGGTTCATTGTTACATCTGCAGCGCCGGTCCCAGATGTAGCAGGTAGCCAACCGATGATTGTACTTGAGTCTGAATGCGTAGGTGGCGTTTCAAGAAATGACAAAGCAAAAGCTGGCTCCTTTCTTGAAATTGGGGTCGGAGGTTCGACAGAGTGGTGGAAGAGACCAGGTCTTTTTGGGTCAGAGAAAGACGCTCTGTTTTGAGTAGAATAATGCAAGAACTGAATGCGACAGAAGTCTGGTGGTTTTTGTTGGCTCGGCATGCATGCATTCGTGGTCATCGACAATGGGGTAGGCTTAAACGTGGAATTAAGCCTTCTAGTTCCATTGCTAGAAAGGAATGCCCTGAGGTATAGGGAAGAATTCTTCGACGCGTTGAGTAATCGCATGAACTCGGAAATAGAGAGAGCGTTGTTTGCATCTATGTACATGAACTCCCTCTTGACCACAATTAAATACTAGTTGAATATTTCAGTGTTGGGAGCTACTATGTACGAGGTTTAAAATGGCACAGTAAGTAAAAGATTAAATTCCAGTCACAGCTTCAGTCCTTGATCTCAAACTCGGCCAACTGCATACTGAGGGTTTCCAGGAGCAGCGCCGTTTGGAGGGTCAATAACCCTGGACCTCGCTTCTACTGGGTTCACCGGTCCTTTCGATGCTGTTGCATCCCCAGTGCCGCCCTGTCCATAACCAGGCGCGCCTTGGCCTGCACCTCCAATATCCTGCCCCATTCGGGGGGCACGCGTGTCGTGCTGGCGGATACACTCCTCAGCGCCGATTCCATCACTGGGAATCTTGTATCCGGCGACTGCACCCGGTTCATTGGCTACGGCATTAGTTGCATCTTGTCGATGTCCCTTACCAGCGTCAAAGTTGCTACCTGTAGGATAACCTCCTTGTCCATAGCCAGGTGCACCTTGAACTGTACTTCCAACGTTCTGACCTGTGGCCTGGTAACCGTGCATGTCGTGCTGACGAATGTGCTCATTGGCACTTACGCCTCCAGCTCCAACCTTATCGTATCTGTCACCTGCACCTGAAACGTTAGCTCCTCCACCTTGCTGGCCCTGGGAAGCAGTCGATACACCCGTGCCGAGATTAGCAGAACCAGGTTCCGTTTGAACTCTGGCCCCAGGACCCCCTCCACTCGCCCCTGCGCCTGTAGGACCAGTTGATTCTGCATAAAATTTTAAAGTGTGCGCTTCCATAACTAAGGTCAACGCACCGGCAAGACCAGGGACACTAGCATTCCTAGTCAGCCCACCCTGTAGACCTGCAGCACTAGTAGGCGCGCCTCCATCCCTACCCACAGTAGGATGACCTTCTCGTCCATAGCCAGGCGCACCTATACCTCCAGCGTTCTGTCCTTTGACCTGGTGACTGTTGCTGATCGTCTCATGACGAATGGGCTCATTGGCTACATCTCCAGCTCCACCCGCAATTTCGTATTTGGGGTTTGCACCTGGAGCATTAGCTACTCTACCTTGCTGGCCTCGAGAAGCAGTCGACATACCCGTGCCAATGTTGGTAGAACCACTGGTGCCTGTTTGAACTCTTTCCCCAGGACCACCACCACCCGCTGCAGCGCCTGTAGGTCCGGTCGACTCTACTATACAATGAGTGTGTTCACTTCGTGCGTGATTAAGAGATTTACGCACCGGCAAGACCCTGGTCTGTCGCATTACCAGCCAGTCCACCTGTAGGACCAGGACCAGCCCCTGTACCTGCATCACCGCCAGTGGCAGTTGTACCGCTGGTTGCTGCCCCCGTACCTGCAGCGTTGGCAGCACCAGTACCAGCTGATTGGCCTGAACCGCCAGACCCGGTCTTGAAAACAGCAGCACCTCTCTCCATTTCGGCTCTTCCCTGTCGCGTTCTCTCTTCATGCATAGTACGTTCTTGGTCTGTGTCACCCAAGGCGCCCATCACAGACCCTCGAATACTATCACCGACTCCTGACTAAGACTTGAGCATTATAAACGTGAGCAGTAACTTGGCCCTACCGTGAAGTACATGATATGCTCCTCTGAATAACACACGTTAGATGATTCTTCATTACAGGTTCAATGGAAGTATACATACTTAACTCGGTCGAGGCTAGTTGGTCCTTTTTGGACCCCTGCACCTTGAGCTCCTGTATTGGTTACTTGATTGGACATGAGCTAACTTTTGAATTCTGCTCGTTCATTTGTCTGTCTTAAATATGTCACTTGGGATATGAGCTCATTGCTGGGGGGAATATGTCGTCGTCAGTGACGCGTTTTCATGACGCGTTTTTTTCCAATGACACTTGCAACATATAACTCTTATTATAGAAAGGATCAAAATCAGTTACTCCCTTATTTAGACCTCTAACAATTGTTGCAGCTTCCAACATGAATCTGTCGTCCCACCCTCCATCGGACGCCATCCTAATCAAAAAAAAAAAAAAAGGGATCATGCCAGCCTCACGAACAATGATATCTTATCAGAGGATGAAGTTCTGCGAGGGCGAACGAAGCTCGCAAGAGCAAAGTCTAGCACTTGCCGAGCGTATACATACTTCAAAATTACGTAACGCACTCGCACCACACAAAAGGTCTGTCTGCCTCTAGAGCTTCTGCAGCGCATCTTCTGCTTTTTGTCAGGTCGTGACGTGAGCCTTCCTCATCCATTGTCCGAAGTCCCATGGTCCCTGGGACAAGTATGCAATAGCTAGAGGCGTCTGTCCCGTTCGTTGCCGCAACTCTGGAGCTGCACTGTTTTTTGAGGACGATCACAGTTCACTTACACAGGAGATGAAAAGTTTAACATGTGCCACTGAGCTTTTTGCAGAGGTCGCTCGAATCTTTCTTTGCGCAGAAGATACTATCAAGGTCCCAACAAGGGATTTAATGCCATATCTTAAATTCGTCACTGAACTAAATTGGTACACTCTATACGAAGGGGCGAAAATCTTCCCGCCTGGTTCCTTCTCTCGAATTACTTCATTGACCATGCATATTAATCCAGATATTACGAGCGACTCTAAAGATGACTCTGCCGCGGAGGGAACTATCACGAAGTGTCTACATCTTTTCAAGGCATCCCAGCTTCAGTTGATAACTCTTTGTTCCAATACCCCACGCTTTCTTCTTGCAGCAGATATCTCATAGCCTCAGCTGCAGTCAATCCAGTTCATCCTCATGCGTCCCGACGGCATGCTCATGAACGACTTCACTCGATCCGCCTGGTTGCAGTTTATTTCAACTTTCGATTGTATGAAGTTACTTCAGAAATTGACTGTTGACACGGTCGACAATCAACTGATTTCCATAGTTCTCTCATCCGACCTTACATGGCCTCAGCTGAAATCCATACGGGTTCACTGCCGCAATACGGAACAACCCTCTGTCATCGACAAAGTAATGGCTGCCCTTCGAAAATGTAGAGCAGTTGTCAAGCTTGGCTTGCATGCTGAGATGCTAGTTGATTCCGCACCCCCCACGTTCAAACTAATGGACCTTCAGACTTTGGAGCTTTCGCGTCCATTCACATTATCCACGGCTTTAGACCTTTCCAGTGCAGGAATGCTTCATATTTGACAGGAGCTAAGGGGGTCATGGACACTTGCACAGTTCTATACCATCGCCCGACAACACCCACATCTCGAACCCTGTGTATGACTATATCGTCGGGGGAAACGTCCTCGAGGGCAGGTGCAATAATTCTGCCCTACCTGACCCGGCTGAAGTTGCAGGTTGATAACGGATGGTGCCTTCCTGTGGGCCTAGTAACACCAATACTAGCTAACCTGGTCTTGTGGGCGGGTCATGGATCTGATCTTCTGGACTTTATCGTAGACTTTATCCTTCCCATAGATTCCAACTTCGGAACTTCAGCAATAATCCAGCATCCGATAACGTCTTTTCTTCGACGAGGCGTCTGAGAGGCCTCTTGTCCTCTCTCAAATATTGCATCCATGCCTTCATAGATGGAATCGTTCTCACTAAGGATATCTTGGAAGAAATAGCGTCCGGGGCGCTTCTTCCTTCCTTACAGGCTCTAGAACTGAGAACATTCGAGGGCGAGGCATTCTTATGCGCTCTTAGGCGTCGCTTGGAGCGGGAGTCGATGGAGAGCAAAGTCAATCTCTGAAGTGTTACGATGTGTGAGACATTAGTAGAAGAACATGAAAGATTTAAGGACCAATTTGTGGAGCTTAGGAAGCTGTATGGTGGATACTGTGGATGTAGGCTTAATGAAGATGAAGATGGAGATGGAGATGGAGCTGGAGACGAAGACGAAGACGAAGATGAAGACCACAATGGAGATCAAGATCGAGATGAATAAAGGAAGTATTGGTTTAACTACGTATACTACCATCAGGCCACAATTAGGATGTGTTTATCGCGTCAATAACAAGATATCCTAACAACACTGCAAAGACCACGTTTTCTTCTTTAACCAACACTGCCACATAAGCAGGAATCGAGCCTCAAGTCTTCTTGCCGAAGTATAGTTAGATAACACTGCTTATAACGTTTCGTCTAAACTTTTAGTCTACATGAAAACCAACAGGCTAAATGACTGGAGAGAGTTCAAATACGACCGATCGCCTCGAGATCAAGGAGATTCACACGCACCTCGCAGTACTGAACATCAGCCTATTGGATGTCCGACTTCAAACATAGACCTAGATATACAACCAACTCCAGTCATTCAGAGGCTGCATGACCTGATGTCCGATGACGAATCCTCGACCTCCGATCCCAGCATATATGTGACATCCCTCCCCAATCCAGCCCCAGCCCAAGTATCATCTCATGGTTTCTCAGGTTGGTTTCATAAGTACATCACCCACTTAAAATGCTCATGTCTGATATGAAGGGTACCCTCTGAGAGAAGAAGATGCCGCCGAATCAGATATCTTGAACTCCTCTGATCGTGGCAGGCAGCAGATACAGACTCAGAGGAGGAAAATTCGGGCCACTGATAATACTCCTCACATTGAAACTCGTTCGCACTCTCGTTACAGCCGGCCTGTTGACAAATATCGAAGAGAACACGGCGTACATTTCAGCCCTACACATGGTAACTCAAACACTGAATCGATTGCGACATGTAACTCACAGTGAAGTACGGTTAGATCGACCTTGGGTTATGGATGAACCGAAACACACTGAAAGTAACCCAAGTTGGTATCGCCACCGCGCCGTTCAACAACAACAACCTGCACAGACCGTTGTCCAATTTCCTGCGGGAATCCTTCACCCAGCCATTGACCTGATTCAAGTCATATATTTACGTCCCCTGGAGTCCACACTTTCTACTGACTGATTCGCTGAAATAGGATGCCCGCCTTCAACAGCAAGCCATACTTGATCAACAGCGCGAAACCTTGCGTTACATGAAGGATTTGAATCGCTGGATAGAGATGGAAGTTCAGGACCAGAAAATGGAGCTTACGCAGATGGACAGACAATTCGCCAAACTACAAGACGAGGTGCAATGTGTCGCCGAACAAAATACCTATGTTAGATCCACGCGTCGTAAAGGCGAGGTTCGTACTGCAGGCATGGAGCAAGCCATATGAGTTAGATTTCATATAAAAGTCATGAACACCCGAATGATATCTGACAGTATCATGCATAAGTACATACTACTAGTAATTCGTTGTTGCAGATGGAAAAAAAAAATATCAGAGATAGAACATTGTGTCCTTCAGAGCCTGGCCAGATACGCCATTGTTCCACATTCGGGTGGCTTCACGGTACACCTGCTCCTCCGCATCATCACCACTCCTAGTGGAACCTGCAGAAGAGTCTATTCCTTGGAGGAGTTTATGAAGATAACAACGTCCTCGCTCGCATGCAAGATCAGCATAGTATGCGGGTGATACGAGGCTGACGGCCTTCGTCGCACGGGCAAACATGTACGACACTGCGTTCGTGAGGCCTTGAAGCGTGTCTGCCGCGAAGCCAATTTCATCATGTACAACGTAGTAGTGGGTGGGACGCGTTGTGCCTTGAAGACCACCATGCGCTTCAACGACGTCAGGCATAACTACGATTGAAAATCGCCTTAAACGTCAAACGCACCTTGCAGGAAGAAATCAAAGTTGTACACCGACGTAACCCCACGGTCAACTACAGTCCCAGCCTTGGGATTACCGTCTTTATCTGCATTCTGTTCTTCAGTCGGATAGAAACGCGTATGATGTCGTTTTCCCTGTCAAATTTATGAAAGAGAGCAGTTTCCAACCCTAAGACCAGCTTACGCAGATGACAATCGTCAATTTGGGCTGATATGGGCCCCGAGCGGTGTCAAACTTGGTAAAAGCCTTTTTAATGGCGGGCAACTCCTCGTTGACAACGATCGGAAATTGTCCCTGTCCTAGATTTAGTACTTAAACGAACAGAGAATTTGGAGGGAAATACCTCAGAGACACCATCACGATACACAAGAATTCGGGCTGGAAGGACCTTGTTTTTATTGTGGAAAAGTGTGAGGCGTTCCCACACCATACGCGCTAAATTAGTCACCATCTGAATAGGGAGTTAGTAAGCCTCTTTTCGCAGTATCTCGTACTCAATCTCACCTCTTTCTTCGTTTCCTGTATTTCCATACTCGCGGGATATTGAGCGAATGATGTATCAACACTGGCTACGACAGCAGCGATCGAAGGTGTCCCTTTCGCACTTCCCGGCCCAGGATGTGTGACGTCAATTCCAATGAGCATGGTGGGTACTTGAGTGAGCCAGTTCATGTTGGATTGATCGAGAGCATGGCTATCGAAGCATGGTCAGTCCAGACAACACGAAGAGATAGGCGAGTTAGAGTTGGCGCACTTGATACCACCCAACTTCATATTCACTTTGAGAGCAACATTTGCAAAGTACTGTGGCTGTCCTATATGCGACCATTAGGGACATGGAACTCAGAAAAGCTCATAACACCCAAACTGACCCTTTTCCTTGCGGATCTTCGCAGAGTGTACACACACAGTCGCTTCAAGAGCGTTTTAGTTGAGGCCTAGTATTATGTGCAATGGAATGCTTACCCAGGTCTAGATATGAGTCGCAGAGATGTTTGATTCCGGAATAGATATGCTTGTCTCCATTCGACAACATAACCAGTACCAAAGTCGGTTTCGCCTTTAACGACCGGAGGGTTGCGCGGATATTGCTGATCGCCTGAGAGCGGGTGGGATCTGCTCGGTCCTTCCTGGGTAATTCGCATTCCACGAGAGCAGGAGGCGTTTGATCGACGGACATGCCACTGACGCGACACATCTTTGAAAACCCCTCAATTGTCTGCTTCAGCTCGGGGTCTCCACGGCCATTGAATTCGTCACGGTTGTTCCCGTCTCTAATGAGAAGGACGGCCCAGTTCTTGAGAGTCGCGCCTTTCGCAAAACGGACATTCCGCAAGTTCCAACTGGCACGGTCATCAACCTGAGGAGTTCCTTGGCCGTATTTGATTCCTGGAGAGGGTAGGATTCGTCCAGGTACAACGGTCATCTCGGTGCCGATGGAGATCCCAAAGGCACTAAGTGGGGCAGCACCTTCACGGAAGCCCAACTCGTTAAGTCCTCTACTGACGATGGAGTTGGCATTGATATTAGGAGGCTTGGCAGCGAACGTAATCATGGATGCTGTGTGTTCGTCCGTTAACTTGCCTCGAAACGGTTGATTGGGTAGGATGTCGCAAACTTCGGCGGGCAGGTACGTCGCTTTCGTGCCACCAACATTCACAAGCGGAAGGTCTGGATGATTCAACATAATCTGATACTCTGGTTTAACAAGACAATCAGAGTTAGCCTTTCGAAAGAAAAGAAGACTGGGCGTACTTCGCTTAAAGTAAGTTTCAACAGTCACCTTCCCGTATTCTTCACTATCGAATGAGTATTGCCGGGAATTGAACGCCGCAACACCCTTCACGGTCTTCTTATAACCCAAATGGATCGTTTTTATTCTTACACCTTTGGCGAAAGCGCCTGCTCGAGCACCGAAGCTGAAATTCTGAAAGTCAATCATAGCTCGCGCCAAATTCCCTGGGGTGTAGAAGGCGGTCGTGCAAACTAATATTTTTAAGATACCGTGATCATGCAGGATAATAAATCAAGGCCTACCATTTACGTTAACCATGAGCTGATTGTGAGTAGGTCGAACAGAAGAGTAGAAGCCTTTCCACGCTTCAAGCCCACCACCAAGGCTTGTCGGAGCAGCATCTGAGGGGAAGAAGAATCGATTTCTACCCACCATGACACCACTACCGCCCGAGCGATTAGGATGAGAGGAGAGGATAACGTTCAAGGCCGAAATGATAGGTAAGATATCATATTCTCGGTACTGAGGTTGTCCCTGAAGATAACTGGGGGGAGTCACTTCAAGGAGGTCAAAGGCGTGGGTTTTTAAAAAGAAATACCTGAGAAGCCCGTTCGTGTCGATGTCACGACTGTATTGAATTGTGAGGGTATACTCTGGACTCCCTGCTTTAGGGCCTTCCTCATCCTCATCAAAAAATGGAACTTTGATGGACAAAGGTTGGTCAAGCTTCTTCGCCGAAATAAGCTTGCTAGAGTGATCGTGAGCGACGTTTCCCTGAAGACCCTTCTGCGCCCAATCACGCGATTGTTCAGCGAGTTGGAAGATGCGCCTCCTCACGCGTCGCATGGCTGTCCTCGCTGTTGGAGATATCGTAACCTCGTACTCATAAAGAGGGCCTTTCGGGACTTTCACGGGAAAGAAGTTGGCTCGGAGCTTGACTTGTCTCCCCCTAATCCCAAAGTCCGGTCTCAAGGGAATTTCATCACCTCCCAATTTGATTTTGCTGAAGGAATTGACTAACGCTAGTTCAGACTGGTCTGAAAGGCGCGCGTCAACAATTGCAGGTCCTGGCGCATAAACTCTGTAATAGCATTCAGATGATGGTTCTTGCAGAGGGAGTTCGTGGTCTTACCCTCCCTGTTCCCTGGGCCCGCCACCTCGGCCACCTCGGAAACCCCCACGAAAACCCCCACGATCGCCACCATGAAAACCACCGCCACGATCGTAACCTCTGAATCCGCCCCTACCTCTATCACTACCTCTGAAATCTGGACTTCCTCGTCCAGGACTTGAGCCACGACCGCGGCTGTGACCTCGGTCACCACCAGAAGCACCACGATGAGACATGGAGTAGAGGTAGAGTCACACGGAAAGTAATCTTTTGGTGTGTAGTGAGATAGCAATTAAAAGCTCTTTCAACCAGGCTCAGAGGAGATTGAACTGTCCCTGGGCAAAAGCGCTGCGCAAACCTGCGTGTCTTCATGTCTAAGTACTTATCCAGTTACATAATCACTGTATCAGGTGTGTACAATTATGATTGTTTCCAAATGCGACTCATTCTGACTCTTCATCCGCTGAAATAAGCTTTGTACATGAGCGCGACGTTCACGTGAGGATAATTTTGGATTCCTCCTGATCAATCTGGTTCATCTCTTACGTGGATATATATCTATGATGCTTCTAACTTCGCCAAGATCTGATTCTGAACAACCAGTAGGAGTGCATAGAGCATCTCAACGCGCTAAATCCAATACCGCGTTAGCTACAAGGAAGCGCTGTAAAAATACGACACTGACAGGAATTGATATGCCCCTTTCTTGGGCGAGCCGCACAACAGCGCCCAGAATTGCCTCAACCTCAATCGGTTGCCCTTTCTCAGCGTCTAGCAGCATGCTTGGTTTGTGCGAACTCTCTGGAACGATATGAAGTTGCCTCGTGTGCTCAATCACATCGTCAGGAAGGGTGGAGGGTATGCCGTCTGGGGAATCTGGATATCCTAGAGCGCGAGCTGGACCAAGTCTAAGCATTTGATATGACATGATTAATGAGTTGATATTCATACCAAGGACTACGAGTTCCTGCAAAGTCGCTTTGATGTTGGGTTGCGTGTACCCTGTAATTAGATGTGCAGTTGTTGAGGATATATACGGAGTATACGGCTTCGAAGGGTCGGTAGGAGGTGACCGGAATAAGGCCGGGACACGATAACTGGAAATCTTGAGTCAACTGTTTTCATTTACGGTTTTGACTCACCCTGTCAGAGTAGAAAATGAAGAGAACGCGACGTTCCAAAAGTTTTTCGCAAACTTCTGGCGTTGAACCTCTGGAACTACTGTTACATTAGTACCGCCAGCAGTAAGTATGGTACGAAGATCCTCCAACAACACCGCTTCTTCTGGGGTGTTTATTTGGGTCGTAAAGTCGTTATAGCGATAGATCCCAATGGTTAGGCGGTCCTGATAATCTCACTAAGACGTGCGTAAAAAATATGGTGGAACAACTTACGACGATACCGTGCTCGACGACATTGGGTTCCAGGAGATTGGTATTAATCCAGAGTGCGGTGCTAATAATACTTGGCTCTTTCCCGAGCTCCTTGATGGCGTGATAGAGGTCGACCTCCACGTTGAGGCCGTTCTGAAGAAGAACATATGTGGGTTGCGGGTGCTCGTCTTTGTAAGGCGCAGAGAGGAGAGGTTTTAAAATGCTGGGAGTGCTCAAGCGTTCCGGGATCGCTTTGGTGGTAACAAACACATAAGAGTAGGATCGGTCTGCAGCCTCCTCGACGGATCTGACCACTTAGTAGCTGTTAAAGGTTGCTGAATGCAGTTCCGTAGTTACGCACCTCGATGAGGTCGCCAACCTGTGATGTTTCCATACTTGGCGCTCTCGAATCGGATACCATGCTCTAGAGGTGCATCGTCGTAGAAACTTTGAAGAAATATTGACTTTTTAAATACCTTGGATCGCGCTATAGTTACTTCTAGCAACAGCTGTTACATGTGCAAGACCGCTCTTCTCAAGCATTAATGCATCTGAAAGATTAGAGTTTTAGAGGTGTGAGTACGGTATTATTTCTAGTCGCCGTTGAATACCACGCACACATCGCGCCCACGGCTCCAAATCCGACGAGAAGAACATCTTGAGCTTTCATAGCAGCCATCGCAATTCGTGAGAAGGAAGAGTTGAGAGAGGATGGTGATTAGCAACCGTTAACATACAGCATTAGTAAAACTTTTCTGAAGTTGATCACAAAAGTTGTCGGACCGCTTTTCCCCGCCATTCACATGTCCAAAAGATCTGCATCATGACCGCGGTCACACGCGGACTTGGACAGGCCTTTCCGTGACTCTGGTGAAAATGCTTCAAAAACTGCATGCCTTAGATGCAAGTCTTGCTTCATTTGACTAGAGATGGACTGCTTCGCCATGGGCATATCTGCAAACTCCTGAGTCCTACGTACGTTTCTATTCTGGCTTGATCATAGGTTTCGACGTCGACACGGTACCTTGAACTGACCTAGAAATGTCTTGACCTCACTTGTAGCTTTCAAAGTTACCTATCCTTATGCTCGACGTTGAAAGTCGTACCGCTTCCTGGTGGCTATTCATCTGAAATATTATGACGGGGGTTCAGGCGTTCACTGATTTTCATGATCAGTCCAGGCACCAGATTTCCTGCTTTCATTGCCCGTTGGCAAGTCTTCCCTGTCCTATGTCCTAACGTTACTGCCTCTGATGAGTGCCGACACTCACACTTCTATCAAGACTTCAAAAATCAGTGGGTGGCTTAGTACATCTCTGCATCTCCAGCGGCGCTAGTCAGGTGGTCTCTCATCCGCAACATCTCCAAGGGGGGGGGGGGGGGGGGGTCTTTTGGCCCCACCTACCTTCTTTGGGTGCAGGGTGGGTTTTTTTTTTAAGTCTCCATAGGATTCCCCTGCCGTCAAGGGGTTTTTGG
>JABAJU010000172.1:0-38535 GCA_018220975.1 Tephrocybe sp. 9980TJB
TGAATACGCTTCCACGCTCTTCAAGCAATGATATCCTCAAATTTCAAGGGCGCGGGTTGTAATGGTACTTATTCTTACTCAGATATTTCAGTTTATTATCATGCAGATAGCAATTAATTAATACATATATATTCTCTTTTCCGATCTTCATGCACTGGGAATCATGTCTCCTCTTTACCTCAACTTCAAGCAATCATTCGATATTCCTTTCCAGAGGCAAGGTGCTCCGATTCACACGTAAGTTTTGAGGACGCGCTACTGAATGCATTACTGCCACCCATCACAATACTTTGTGACAGCCGCAACTCATCCTCATCCGGGCACATACAGGAAGCCCCGTAGGCCATCAAGGCCGGTCAATTACAGACGGACTTGGAAATATGCTAGTTTACTTTGTTCAACAATCTCGTGAGATGGAGTGTAACGCCACGTAGTCCAACTTTGATCTATACCTGGAGAAGTCGTTTTTCCCTCTGAGAATCGTACCGTGACACTTCATCAACCATTGGTGACCCTATGACTAGATATCCTTTCGTGTATTATTCAATCGCAGTACAGTCCTGAAAGCCAGTCAAAAGAATATTTCGAACCGTGGTTAGAGGCGTAGAAATCAATGATCTCTGTGGTTAACTTGAGGCCATCTGTACTATCTATATTACCTGCGCACCACTGACGTGAGTTCTTGAACTCGCTGAATATTTCCTGGTGACCAGAGGTCTTGACCGCTAGCTCAGAGAGACGCGCGCAAGCCTTTGTCTCCTTTCAGGAACGGTCATCCACGAGTAGATCAGGTCTGAAAAAAAGTCCCTATATCCTTTGTCTTGGAGGAAACCCTTGAGGATAATGGATCACCGCCCCAGACAGAGCTTTCATTCCCCTTTCTGGTAGAGTTAAAACTCCATGCAAAGACTCTGAAGGAGAATTTTCCCGTTGTTCACGTACCTGCCCTGAAAACCCTAGTGTTGACGCGAAAGGGCGATTTTGCCATGTCCTTCAGTCGATTTTCCCTCCCATTTTCCAACAGCAACTCCATATGTATACTCTGCCCGTAGGCCCTAGCAGCGATAGCGCTTCGACTAGATTAATGTGATCCACCGAAATCTGGATTTTCGAAATGCGAGGAAGAAATGGAAGAACACAGGCGTAAGTTTTAGCCAGCGTGGAACTCGAAATATAAAGATGAAGAAACCGCCGTCCGTAGGCTTTAGAAAAAACTGATAGCGGTTCCCAGACAAGGAATAGTTCCATAAGGTAACACAGTTGATGGCAGCGCTACGCAAAGCTGAGGATACAGAGGAGAGTGCCAGGAGCTGAAAGGAGCTTTCTGAACCCTCGCAGGTGGCGATCACGGACTTGAATATTTCGATCAATATGTCTGAGGACAGCAACCGACACGAGGAAAAAAGGCCATTGAAATTCTGGATTTCTTTTGTTGTATCAAAGCGTTGGGAATACAAATTGATTAATCGCACCGAAATCCCTTCGAAGCTTAAAAGAAAGCTTCAAGCTCTTGATCTACTTGTGAAATCTTTGAATCGATCGCTGCGATTTCATCATGTATCTCATGGATTATGGGGGAGATATTTGACTTCTGTTCCCCAGAAGGAGGGATGTTACTTCTCCATAGGCTGTGCTATGTAGGGTTACGACGTTCAGGCTAATGAATAAAAGATGTTAGAGGCTAGTACCAATCGGCTGAGATAGTTGAAACGATGAAACGCACGATTTGATGGGATACGACCATCTCACTTGGGATGATTGAGGGATTTCCAGCCGATCCTAATATCTGGATCAGGTTGAATACGGTGATAAAAGGTTGAGTTTGAAATTCTTGATCAAAATATACGATGCCGAATTTTTTTTTGTAAGTTGTGCACCTTGCTTGGACCCAGCACTTGCCCTTTCTTGAGTTTGAACCTGAGCTTTTATAAGTTGTACGCTAGGAAAGAATTGGGTTGCTCGCAAAGGAGCCATGATTAACTTCCCGCCGAACTGTCTATCTCAGCTCGTTAAGTTGGATATATATCTTCCTCGCGACAAGTCTGCAGCAGGTTATAGGAATCTTTTCGGGATCGAACACTCAGGCGCAGACCTCAAAGAGTACTCATGCGAGCCTGTTCGCATTGTCAGCCGATCTATCCAGCCACAGGGAGAAATTCTTCGGAGTCTTCTCTCGTTCTCGAATCCTGCACTTCTTTTAGGATCGTGAGGTGAAGAAATTTCGTCGATGATATTCTTACCTTGCATGAAGAGAATGAGGATCAATGCTGTCAAGGGCGACGCATATTTAGACATGCTGAATCGCCGTTTCAACCATGAACAGGAGACCCTGGGCAAGATCGTCCTCAAGTGCGGGGGAGTTGTTTACGTTCCACAAACAATTGTCGAGCTTGCTGCCATGAATCGTCAATTGAAGGAGCTCGAGGAGCCTTTTGATTTTAACTTTGAGTTAATTATTCCGATTGTAAGTTCATCTTTGTTGCATCTTCACGTCATGCGAGTCGATTAGGGTCAATTTACATATTAGTTGCCTAGCACTTCTTGTAAGACATACACTGTATGCTGTTGATTCTACTCCATAATACATCTGAAGTTGCGGAGATATCCATCACCTGAAACTTACCACCAGTGGGCACTTTATTTCCTCCCGCACTGACACATAAGCAATACAAAGGTAAGCCCTGATAAAATGCTCTCGTGCGCAAATTTAGAATCCACCTGGTCAGGAAATATGCTCAGACTTGCTCAAAAGGTATCCAGGCAAATTACAGTGCACTAGTTGATTGATTCTGCCTGCTGACTGGCACGTGTGGGCCTCGTGGCATCATTGACAACCCACGGACCACGGAACATGTCAGTGGGCGCCTTTTCTCTCCAACTATCATGCTCAACTGAATTCAGAGGGTTAACTATAGCTAGCTGCGTTTTCAGGTTCTCTCATAGTTATCACCCGAATCTCAGCCCTCCTATTCGTTAATATGGCTGTTTCCTTATACAGTAGCGCAATTCTTCTGGTGCCAGACTCCCTTCTCCTTGGTCAAACGCTTGCATCACTAACGCCACTGGTCAATCACAGGAAGTTCCGAGTGACATCTCACATAATGATGCTCAGAGAATTTTGATGATTTCCTCACTCGACGCCCGACAACAAATATTATTTTACGAACGGTTGATCGGCCATTACGGCAACTTGCCCTATCTCATTGTCCGACTCGCTGTACTGCTGTTCGGCCTTGGGGCTCACATACTGTCTGTCAATATACTCAAAAAGGTTGTCGATTCTTGGTTGTATATCCCACAGAAGATACTGACTTGAGGCTACCGAAGGCACAACAAACTATGTTGCAGAGGGGTATCGTGGATTCTGACTTCGATGGATTGATAGATCGGTACTCCTATGAGGCACAGGAGAAGGTAACGCGCGAGTCAATGGTTACAAGTCAAAGTACGAAGTTTTTCCCTTTCTTGCGACAATAATCTTCTACGTAACACATAGTTCAGTTCAACCAGACCTGGAAACCAACGAACAATCACCCATTCCCTATCATCCCATTTCCACCCAACGATGCAAAATACGTTTTAGAGGAATGGCAATCACTCGCGCCAAATGGTTCTGAATTCCTGCAAAGATACATGCGGCACGTTTGTATCGAGACAAATCACATTGAGAACATATTTTTCCTCACCGAACGAGTACGTCTATATTCCTCGCTTCAGAGGATTACTGCCTCATTGAAACATCGAATTTTAGTCTTCTCAAGATATTATCTGTCGTGGTGTTGCAAAAGCCGCAATTGAGTGCCTTCCCGATAGCGATATCCAAGATCCAGAGATTGTTCGGCAGATATTAATCGATGCACTCTCGGTATGTTTCTCCGAAGTCAGTGTGCCATGTTCATTATATGTACCGTCATTTCTAGGCATATGAGATGCTCCCCCTCATAGAAGAGCCCTCCGACCTTACTCGCGAAAACTTTTGTCGAATCCACGCAACTCTCATGCGTACCTGTAGGTTCTCAGAATCGGGTAAATACATAGCTCCAGGAAAAACCAGGAACGAGACAAGGAAGACGGTGGTAATCGATGGGGCAACCTGCGCTGAAACTGCACCTTACTTTAAAGTGGATAAGGAGCTCGATTATATTTGTCGGATGGTCAAGGTTTGTACCTGTACCTCCCTCAATTTATCTTCAGAAAAACTTATATTCCTGTATAGCAATGGGCGATGAATTGGCGCAACCCCTTTGCTGTTGCAAGCTGGTTCTACCTCATCTTCGTAAGGTGCCACCCTTTTGAGGTTCGTCATGAGTCATTCATCCTTTCCTTAACTTAACAAACACATTAAAGGATGGAAGTGCTCGCGTAGCCCGGATTGTTGCATCTATGCCGCTAGTCCGAGTAGGATATCCACCTATTTCCATGAATTTCGACCAGCGGCCAATGTACTTTCATGCCGTCAACAAGGTAGATGGCTCTGGTCTCTCCTGCTACACCTTTTACTTGTCAATGTCTCTCTAGGCACACAACGGTGACCACGCGCCCTTAATTCAAGCTATGGTTGATGGTATGAAGGTATCTTTGGCTTCTGTGAAGAAGCTTTCATGAATAAGTTCAACCAGAGGGTAGGAAGGTTCAGATGACTGATTGGAAGACTTTGCTAAGAGATGTCAGCCATCCTTCTCATATTCCTCAGCTCTAGTAATTATGTAGTATAAATGGGTATTCACAGACCTTTATGGTGATGTCTAGTAGATATTACTAAGATTGCTCCTGCTTGCATACTAGCACGCATTGTTTGGCCGCTTATTTGGCATCAGTGAAATTTTCTGCCTCAAGCTAATAAGAAAGAGATGTGACTTTCATCTACTATTCCTTTGACCATATCACATCGGTTCAAGTTGTTCGTGATTTTAATGGCCAATCTTGGCTCATGCGTGCTTATACGGCCGCGGTGTAGGCGATAACAATGGGTTCAGCCCTGGACGTGAACGCGTCACTCTGTTATAGTTTAAAAGTCTTTTACGCAACTCTGTTTCCCAAAACTGGTTCTCTGAAACTGGAAACCTCTCTATTAAACATTGTCTCAGGTTAAACAATGAACGTTTATAAATCTCTAAACTCTGGGTCTCTGCCTACTTCTCATTGCTGGAGCAACCCATTCTGCTGATGGGAAGTCAAACCTAATGGCTATCTGATTCTATGCGCTTGTGACAGACTTGAGATGGTCATGATAGCTTGGAAATGTTGGCCAGGTGAATGTAGGTTTCTTTCACTGGGCACCGATCTGGTTCCAACTCTAACACATTTTGCGCTCGGCCCAGGCTCTCACTGTCTCTGATACTAACGCGGATGCAATGTACCTGCTCCATTACGTCTTCTCCCACCTGTATCTATGTTCCTGCCAGTGACTGATGTGATGCTTTCCATTTCCATACTTTAGGGCGTTCAGCCTTCAACACCGGTGGTCGTTGGGTCAATATAATGCTTTCCTGAGTCAGACTTGCAGACTCTCAGTGATGTTGGCGCAGTCCAAAGTTCCTCATCAGTCCTGGGTCGCATAGGGAAGATCATGGTTTGCACAGCGCAGCATGCAAAATAGATTGTGATACCGCGCGGCTTGATCGTTCGACAAGGTCTATCAACGGAGACCCTTCCGGCGCCCTTCTCGGGGGGTTCTTCTCGGAGCTTACCACAGCTCCAACTACACGAGGTGACATACAGATTTAGCAACACAGCATCAAAATGCACGAGGTAGCGACTGAAATTTATAGGTCACATGGAAGGATAGACGTTCAACGTTCAGTCTTCAACTTTTAAGAGTATTAGTGTCACGTAAATATATAGTTACTTAGTCATTAGATGTGCTGTTTGTCTTCAATTTTCTTCGAAGACGCACCTTCCGAGTCAAACTATCACGAGTCAAACTATCTTTCTGTCAATGATGGAGGGCCATTGCGACTGAGCAACGCACGATTAGAGGGGGTTGAAAGATGCGTCTATATTGGCCGTCAAAAGATTTGGACATCCTACCTACCAAAATTTTGCAGCATAAGTACCAAGTTTTTACAGCACCACGGTCACTGGTGATCGTCGTTGTGCCATTTGCTTACGCGTTGTTTACGTGTTGCGGTCTTGTGATCCTTTTGACCTGTTGAACTTCTTTTTTGGGCGTTCTTGACGTCGATGGTTTGCACGAGAAGCCTCTCTGCCTCTCTTGACTTGACGCCGATCCTCTCAGGGAGGGCTGATTTGTGTTAATTCTTGATGGGGCGCGTGATGCATGATGTGACTCGCCAAGTAAAAAGGAGTTGAAAGCTAGGTACGTCAGCTTCAGGTTTCTGTCGTGTTGTCTGTCTTTGCCTTACTTCGTTTTATTGAGAATCAGGCCTGAAATTTATATCCCCCAAATAACTGGGACACTCCTTGCCTAGCGTTTCAATTATCTATGTGTATCTTCTTGTAATTTGGGATATGCAGTGCGCAGACTGTCAAATGAAATTCTGGTTGTCGTTGCCCCTCTGTCATCGAAATCCCTCTGTCACGCCCGAACCGATGTCAAGACTCAATGGTTCTGTGATCTGTAGCTGAATCGCCCACCGGAGATAATTCGACATTTCCACATGGCCCATCGTATGTTGCAGCTTGAGAATATTCATGCTTGTGCAACCTCTCTCATCCATGACCAGAAAGATGGTAATAATCACCATTGTTTGATGGATTAGTTTCGATGACTCGACGACTCGGCCCCTTACCATGGCCATGTTTGTCGTTAACAAATGAAGCATGTCAATAATGATTTCTGCTGTCAGATGGGCGGCTTGGCGCTGCGTTGTTTTGTCAGATCAGAAATATCTTCTATAGGCGCTGAGCGTCTCGGCATATCCCCCCCCCCATCGCCCACAGGCGCGGAAAATTAGTGAGGAAATGAAGTTTCACCTGTGGAAATGGGATTTTCTAATATATCCTCTTGATCTAGGGGGTCTTCGGGCGTTTGAAATCTGAAGAAATGGAATCCATAAGGTTACAGTCATGTGCCGTTTTTCGCGTTTTCACAAGCTCAGCACTTCTCAACATCTTAGCATTTCTCTTACAGAGAGAAGGGACTCGTCTTGCCGTCGTCATTGACCCGGCCTTCCGCAAGACGGGGCTCATGGTAAGTATGACGCCACTATTATATTCCTATCTAACCACGCAACTCAGTCGGAAAACATGAGATTGACTCACATGTTCATATGATGACTTGTGAGCACAGCGTTTAACATCGACGTCTTCCGGCTAATGTCGTTGAAGGATTTCGCAACTAGCGGACTCTTCATCTAAAACACATGCATACGCCGTGTGACCAGTTGAGACAACCTCCATTCGCGAAACATCCACCGTCACGGTACTGCTTCTTCCGCGTATCTATGTCAAGGTCTTCAACTTCTCTCTAACCCACGTTGTGGAAAGGAATGTTCTTTTAGAATGGTGTATATTTTCAGCTCGCGTTGGACCGCTTCGAACCTACGATAGAACGCAATGGACTAGTCCATGACCTTACAGGAAGCTGACGCGGAGATTTATTGGAAGTGTTACAGCGCCAATTCAGAAATTTTGAAAGTATAAATAAGGCACGGTAAGTGAGGTACCAAGGGGAAGAATCCCAGCTGACTTTACCTTCTGTTTTCACAACAATGTGCAGCTGTCATACAACGTGCTTGGAAGGTGATTGAATGACAATTCATTTCATTGAAGAGAACTCGTGAGCTTCACAGCATCGAGGGCTCATCGCTCAACAGCTATGGCGTATGTGATCCCGTGGTCTGTCGAAAACAGACCGCAGCCACTAAGCGCTGCATCCGATGAAGCCGACAAGGAGTGCAGCAACGGAAGGTAATTGTGCATGAACTACCTATAAAAGGGCCCCACATTCCCGTTAATTCGCAAGTAACAACAGTCCTATTCAACATTTTTCCTCTCATTATGCGCTTCTCCGGCCTCTTTGTCCTTGCTTCAGTTGCCATCTCATCTTATGCGGCCACTGTCGCCACTGTTGAGACCGATATTGGCAACATTTCGACCAAGCTTACTACCCTGGACAACGACATCAATGACATCGACACCAGCTCAACTACTACGACGCTCGCTGGTGCTCTGGTACGTCTGTCTACTACTGAACAATCTTCTTGTCATTCATGCCTTCGCAGACCATCCATAGCGATGCGGTGTCCCTCGGAAGCACCGTCGACTCGACTACCACGGATGTCGAAGTACTTCTCCTTTACTTATCTTCATCCCAACTCCTCTTACTGTTTCCTTCAGGGGGTCCCTCTTCCCATCTCTGATGACGATGGGGCAACAATCCTATCTGATTTGCAAGCTCTCCAGCCTACCATCGACGACGCCTTGACTGGAATCATTAATCTCCAACCCATCTTCGCAGCCCTTCCTCTTGGTGGGGTACCTGCTCTCGTCCAGCAGGATCTCGCTAACCTCAACGCGTCCACATTCAACCTCGCGGCGGCACTCATTGCTGCTGCTCCTGTATGTTCTTTCTCCCATGTGTGTTTAGGTCATTACTTGATGTGTGCTTTCGATAGACGAGCATCGTCTCCTCTGCGCAAGCACTCCAGAGCGAGCTTGCATCCTCGTTTGCGGCTGCCATCGCTGTTTATGTGTGAAGAAGAGATGTTCATGATTGAAGAGAGATCGCGGTTATTTGGGTTAGCTGTGGCACTGTATACGTGCCAATGTATCATTTTTCTTTCGAGAGTCAGTGTGTAAGCTAGAATTCGTTGTTCGAACGAATACATTGCTTCAAGTCTGTTAGAAAGGTACATGCATTAATGGGGTAGTGGTAACCTGGGTCGTTGCCATTTCTTGTTTAAGCTCGACCCGCCGGGGGTTCGATTCCCCCTTAATGCATTTACCACCGAGTATTCGTTTTGCTAACCAGGCTCAATTGTAAAAGCGATATTTCTGTTCAAGAGACATTGGAACCTTTGAATGTAGACAGAGTTTTACTTTTGAAATTTGCGTATGCGTCCCATTGGCGCCCTGATTTTTGGAAGCCCATGGCCTCCAAGGCGAGAAGCCAAACTCCAGTCAGCTTCTTTTCAAGTCTTTGTGACGCGTTCCCTTCACGTGTTGTCCGCACCAAAATAGCCATGGATGGGTGGCGAACCAAACCTTAATTCGCCAAAGTATATAAAGCGCGCCACCTTGCTTTCTTCTCCTTCTCCCAAACCCTCATCTCGCGCACGTGCACACTTCTATCATACACACTCTCTACTTTAATACTACCACGCGTCATGAAGATCTTTGCTGCCACTGCTCTTGTAGCCTTCGCTTTACCTTATCTCGCGACCGCCACCTACCCTCGCAGTAGTGAAGATTTCGTTCTCCCTCACCCCCCAACAGGTATTTATCGGCGGTGTCCGCATATATCGAACTAACACCATTTGTGCAGCCCCCTGGTCGATTGTCCCCAACAAGGCAAAGTTGAATCCAAAGCGCGAGGTTTCTCAACCTGGAGCAAGTGGCAAGTTCGATGACGGCCTAGACAAGTTCCGTTCGCAACCCAAAAACAAGATACTCAGTTCTGGCGCCAACAAACAGGGTACGAATCCTCGCTGCTGACAGTGTATTCATTGGCTGACCGAGGCTATCGCTCCTTGAATTAGCCTACGGTCTCGCCGTTTCCCGAGTTACAACACAGAGGCCGAATGCGGAGGCAAATAGCAGCCAGGGTACGTTTGCCTGTCTGGTATTGGCTCAGCGTTGTGCTGATGTATCTTTGGATGTAGATGGGACCTCAAATGAGCGACGCGACGGCTCTCACTATAATCGACCCTCTAGACACCGTCGCAAGCACTATTCTCGTGGTGATGACAATTGCGCCAATCCCTTATACTGGTGAACGGTTTGATTGTTGAGGGTGGTACAAATATAGTAGTTAAATGGCGCATGATCGAAACCTTAATTTCCCAGCGTATATATATACTCGACGCGTCTCTTTTCTTTCTTATCGTCTCTTTACCCCCAACTTGCATCTACTAGCACACATTCCTAGCACACCACTCTCCTTTTATATTTATTACCACCCGCCATGAAGCTCTTTGCCGCCGCCGCTCTGGCAGTCTTCGCTGTTCCCTACCTCGCGACTGCTGCTGCCAACCCTCTGCGTAGTCATAAAGTCATTTCACCTGGATCCGCTTGTATGTTTCTGCATTACGCGTTTGCATATATTTTGAGATTTCCCCAGTTAATGGTATTGGAAAACGCGAGTTGATGCCTTCAGCCAACCTCGCCGCTTCCACTGTCGACAAATCCAACCCCAATGGGAAATCTTCAGATGGTGCGTTTCGTCAACATCGCCGTGACAATTAACGCTCACCGCCCCCGCGTAGCAGGCGATGTCCTTGAGCGGGCTCCCCGCCCTGATAGGTTTCCGCCTCCCCCAACCCTAGACTCTGATGGTTGGGCGTCCTCGAAATCCTTCGCCCAGTATATGCCACCAAACCCTAATGGACCTTGGACTCCCTCGCCGTACATGCCAACTCGCGATTCCTGGCCTCCCCGCACAAATGGCATGCGGTCTCCCTCGACGCCCAGCCCAGATATGTCAAACATGCCAAACCCGAACATGCCATACAATCCCACCGCCGACGCCAAGGTGTTCACGAATCCAGGTCAAGCAGGGGGTTATGAGACGTCATGAGCCAACGAATAGTAACTGCGTACACAACATGCAGAAGGGTGTATGGTACTGCTAGTAGTCTGTAATCGGCATGGTTTAACGCTATTAGTTTTTGTCTATCTGTGCGACATGGAGCTGAACGAAGAGATGGTTAAGACTGAGCGTTTGTTCATCGTCATATACAGTTCCCGTTACTGACTTGATGGCTCCACCCAAAGTGAGCAGTACGGTCGACGATGGTGTGAACACGTCCCATAAAGCCGAGTCCAGGGGTGCATTCCGCCATAGCGGCTAACGATGCAATATCAAGGACAATTATCGACCATCGTGGGTCCGCAGAGCGTTCACAATATCAGCGTATGTTCGCCCCTAGTGTGTATCGCTCGATCATGTTTCGACTGGATATGATTTGTATAGATGGAATCTCCCAGTCCCTCAGCCCCTACAAGGAATGGGAAGCAGATGACGCCGTTGAAAGACTTGTTGCCATCAAGGTGGCTAGCTAGATAGTAGGGAGCGGTCATTGAATGGAAGGCGGTGATGAAAATCGGTTGGAAACACATTGTGCCATGAGACCTGGCTAAGAATGACGATCAGTAGAAGCAGTAGTACTATCGCAAAAATGTATTCAATTCAATCACCATAGCTGTGAGGTTGCGGGTGACGAATAGACATTGCTTGTGAGTCGCCGTTATGAGGACCCAGGTTTGGAAAGATAAGTTAGTTTGGCTGATCAGCGGAGGTTGCCTTGATGGTTCTGGACAGGAAATGGCATATTGGAGCGACCAGACTAGTGCTCGTATTCAAAATCGAGAGAAAGCAGGCGCGATGAAGAATTTCAAACTCAACCGTTTATCTGCCTTATCCCTTTAGCCCTGAGCTTGATGGACTCCGCAGAAACTGTTCAGAGAACAAATGAAATAGTTAATAAATGGATCTCTGAGCTTCTCGATCTGGCATTGATTCTATGTCTTCATTTCATTTTAGCAACGCTTGAAAAACTGCAGTACGCCCTAGTATGGTGTTTTTCTTTGACGTCCTGGCGACTGAGGAATTTAAGGTCAAACGTTGTGCTAGCATCCTATGGGAGGCCTACAATCATCCCAGATGAGACGATTTTATCCCATCCAATTGTGTGTTTCACCGCCTCAATCATTTCAATACCAGCCTCTGACATGGCTCAACCATCAGCCTGAAAGCACAATCCTACGAGGAACATGCTATGGAGGAGCAAAATTCGCCTTTCTGAGGAACAGGTGTCGACCATCTACTCCATAACCCACGAGATCCAGGAGGAGATCGCAGTCATTCGACGATTTCATAAGTACATCAGGGACTCGAATCCGCCCTCGCATCCGTCCTTTTAACCCTTGAAGGGCTTTCGGACCGAGTATCTAATCTGTATTCACAACGCTTTAATGCAACGAAAAGAATTCAAGACTTCAATGCCCTGCTTTCCCCATGCCGCTTACTTCGAAATATTCAAGTTTGCGGCAGCTAGTAACTGCAAGGATTCACGGGCAGCCTCGTTCAAAGCCTTAGAGTTCTCCTCTGTATCTTCAGCTTGGCGTTGCGCCGCCTTCAATGCTCTCAACTTGTGGAACTATTCCTCACCTGCGAAACGCAATCACTTTTCTCTGAAGCCTGTAGTGGGCGATTGTCTAGCCCTTACATTTAAAGATAAATCGCATCGGAAACTTGAACTAGCTTTTCCATTCCTTCATTGCATCTCGAAAATCCACCTTTATATCTCTCAAATTGAACCAGGCAAAACGTTATTGCTTCTAAGGCCACAAAACCCTACATTACAAGACCTTATCTTCACTCGTGGTTCCTGCTATGGTGGTGGATGAGCATCACAGAGCAGGCTTTCGTTGAACCTTCACGCCAAGAGTATGAAAGGGCTGTTTCCCGCTGCTCATCTACCGGTCCTGGAAACTCTGGCATTGACGAAACGGGGACAGATGAGATAATACCTCAGCCAATTTTCCCTCTTGTTTTCCAGCACCAAGTCCATCCGTATACCCCGCTTGTACAATATCAAATGCACTGGAAAGGAACTTCTCCGCAAATTGTGTAGCCTTCCTGCTCTCGAGGACCTTTTTCTATATGGAAATGCCAGCATGTTCCCAGTGGAGTCACATGACGGCCGCAACTCATGGGATCAGGTCTCCAACCTCAGATCTTTCTGTAATGATCATGGTCAAAGATGATAAATAAGATCAAAGAAAGATCAAAGAGAATAATAATAAATCCAGAGGATAAGTTCGGATAATAGGAAAGGGTTGGTTTCGTGATGACGAGGAAAAGTTGGAGTGAGTTTGATAAGTGATATCATAGCAGAGAGACTAGGGTACGTATCGGTGAGTATCAGAGTATATTGTTGGACAGGGGACGAAGTATAATAGATGGGAGAGACCGCCATAGGAAACGGGCCGGTACTCGGTTCGGATATCGGAATGGACTGTGAGCACTTTCGCCCTCGCCCTAGCCCTCGGGGGTGGGGGTGCCAAATGAAAAAGAAGGTCTCACGACGCCTTGGGGGTCTGATTCAGTCGTAGATGACCGTCTCCTTGAGACTTGTAGAGTTCGATTCAGAGGCGCATTCTGATCACCAGGAAATCTTGAGCGACTTCGAAAACTTACTTCAGGTGTGGACAAGGGATGCAGATGGTAACGATGGCCTGAAGTCAACCACAAAGATTATTGAAGGATACAACTCTGACAGCTGTTAGAAACATTTCTCTGAATGGGTTACGGATCTATATTCTAATTGGATGGAATACGAAGCCGATAAAGTGTTACAGTAGAAATATGCACACGAGGAAAACTTCTTCAGATTCTTGCGGCCAAATTAAAGATAAATAAATGTCAACTATAGAAACATCCGAGTCATACAGCAGAAGAACCATATCGAATATTCTACTTGAATGCCTGTTGCATCTGGAGTCAGTGCGTATGGATCTGCCTTTGCCTACACTACGTAGCCTCCATGAGTCTGCGCATACTTACTGTAGGGTTATATCATACTTACCGGATGTTTTGATCCATCTGCTTTTCCTCCCATTCGATACCTCAACTGTTTCTCCATCCGAAATCATTGACAGGCCCTCAGCGCTGAATATCCTGATGTTTGTTGCCAGCGATAAAACTAAGTGAAGACAGAAAACGTCCATTAAACGGGGAACTCCGTACGTGTGTGTACCATCCCCGTTGTGGCTGGATTGCCAAGCCGTCTTTGGACGGTCAGAATTGACGATCGTACCTTTGGGAGGTCATGTTCGGTCAACGGAGAGCCGGACAAATCTATCATATTTCCTTTATATCCTATATCTGAATCTTACTCTCCCTAGAGGTCCGTGATTACTAGTATCCTAGCCATTTGACCCTGCTAAAAGTCGCTTCCGTTAGATCCAGGGTCTGTGCGCCACTGACCGAACAGGTCAGTCTCATACCCTCCCTGAAACGAGACCCGGATAATCATTAACATCGCAAGCAGATCCATGATACAGTTAACATTCGCACCTGCTTTCCGTTCACGCCTCCAGTGTTGCATCCATCGACTGGCAGCCTAAGGAGGCGGTTGCAGTTCCTATCGACGGTGAAGCTGCCGCTGGTTTGTTCAAATGATAATATTTATAAGCGTACACGTCAGGTGGTGAGGGACTGGTACACCATACCCGTTGATCGCGGTACCGCTGACCAGGACAGTGAATGTGCCGTAGTTGTAGCGGGCCTATGCAAGTAGAATCGTTGACACAATGAACAATGTAGTAAGTAGGGACACTGAGAAAAAGGAGACCAAGCTAACCCAGATAGTCTGGCCGTCTGAGACGAATGTTCCTATGGCATGATTGCTAAGCGTTTAAATTAGACCCAATGTAGTTGAATAGCACGACGTTATACTATACGCACTTGCACCAGTCATCGATGACGGATACGATGGGCGCACGATCAGCCTAGTGACCAGCGGTCAGCGCAACGCACGCATGAGTGAACAATATATATCGCACGTGCCTTTGTGCCTATGTCGTAACAAGTGACCACCTCCGTCCCAGTGCGCTTTGCGAGATCGACAGTCGTGGTATTGCCAGCTAGGTAACGGCATCAGCAATGCCTTGTGGCAGGCAAATTGAACTGACCTTCCGTCACACCAGTTTCAACGCTGATCCACTGTATACAAGAGCAATATAATAATTAACAGGTGTAAAGTCAACAACACGCCGAATGTAGGTACCTTTGCGGAGGGCGCAGGCGTCGCCGACACAATCCCTGGGATGGCGAGAGCAAGGAGTGCAGTGGTAGTAGTTAAGAATTTCATCGTTCGTGTTAGAGGTTCGAAGCGGATTGTAGCTGAGGTTCCTGCCTCTACGATTGGAACTGCTTGTATTTATGCATGCAAATGTTTACTAATTATAATCGGAGCTGAGTAAAGCCTAGACTCAACTTTGCGGGAGGCGGGGTTTTGTGACCTCTGGCGCAAGCGTCTAGTCTGAGACGAGTTCAACGATATCGGGAATCTACCTCAAATTGGTTATTAGCAAACTCGCTGAATCCATCCGCTGTCTAGGAAAATGCGACAATAGAAGTCTCTCTCGCAGAGCCATCACAGATCCAAGCGCCAAGCATGAAGCATAGAGGTTTTAGAATGGTGTAAAATTCGCTTAAAAGTCCCCGATAGCTCGCCCGAGGCTCGATGAGGGAGAGTAGGCTAACTTTGGATCATATGAGCCGCGAGATCAATTGACCACGAGGACCAGATGGTATGTTAGCCAGCGCAATACAGATAATTTGCCTTGATACGACCTGGCTCAGGCTTACTCTGCCCAGCGTGTGCACTACGAGTGACGGCTCGACAAATGGACGGAAGAAGCTTTGCCAAAAACGAATGACCAGAAAGAATTTGTCACTAGTACTTTGGAACAGTAACTTGCCGAAAGGGTATTTCCTGCGCAGAAAGCACAGTTGGATTGAAGGGCATGATCTAGGTAACGTACCATGTTGGTGTTCCTTACTTTGCGGGGTCCTGAACTTGTCCAATGTTTTCACAATTCTCTATCTGACTCGCATCTGACATTTAGCGGAGGAGGTTGATTTGGTGTGCCACTATCTGCCCAAGCAATAGTATGAAACCAATGCGCTGGGGGGGGTCAAATGAAATAAAGCAAAGTCAATTCTTCGGGATTATATCGACCTATAACAGACTATGATACTGGATTGTATAACACCCAGATAAGATCAGCAAAACAAACATAGGTTTTGACTACAGAGGACGGAGTCCTCGTAGGCGGACAAGAGGTATCATCGGAGACAACGTCGCTCGTCGAGGTTTATCTGGTCGCTTGGGGAACAAGCAGCGCATAGAGGGCCCTCGCGCTCACTCCTCGCTGTAAGCCTTTGGCCTCGGGATCATTTCTCCTCGCCCTACCTCCGCTATTTTGGCGTTGCTGTTGCTTAGGTCGTACGCTCAGCCACTGGGTTGTTGTTGATACTGTGGCCAAGGGCGTGGTAAGAGAGAAGGACGTGACCGAGACGTGACTCAACGTGACAAAATGAACAAGGTCCGACAAAGCAAGTCCTTCAAACACGAGTGATCGCAAGGCTATTTGGAGTGAAAATCGAGATTTGTTCTCTATGGCAGACATAAACAACTCGCTTCTACTAGAGGCTGACAACAAGGAAGAGGACGAGTTGTTGAGGTGTTGATTAGGTAGATATCTAAAATACTTCTGTTCCAGTTGTCACGTGGACGAACAACAGATGCTGCCAGCGATAGAGGCTTCGTCTCCCTGTCCTCACCACTGGCACTACCAACGTCGCCCCTGCTTTCATGTTGGAAACACCCGACTTCACTAGCCTTTCAACCTTTCAGGCTACCCAATCGTCGTTTGACTCACGTTTGTCTCGGCCCAACTGGATCTCAGGCAGGCCTTTCGTCGACGCAGACTCGGCGCCTTTGCCCAGCTGTAGCATTTCACTCACCTCTTGTAAAATCGCACGCGCCAATATTCCTCTACACCAAGCTCTCTCTTTCAAGTCTGAGACGTAATCTCAACGAGCAGGACGATAGTTCTGTCCTTACTCCCACGACCCAGGCTGATATGCTTCAAGTGCAAGATATGGACTTCTACCTCGTATACCCCAACCTTCCCCATTTCTAGGGTCCGCGATGGGCTGAGGACTCTGGTGTTATGGGACAGGATATGGCTTTCACCGCCAGACAGGACGGAAGCTTTCTTAGAACTAGCAGTCCTTCACTTTCGCTCGAATTTCCGGGGACGCGTTTGGAACCGTCGACTGCTCTGAACCTATCCGCCGATTTTCCGCGGCCACCTACTGTCGCCTCCCCTTCATTATGTCTCCAGAACAGCGTTCAGCGCTCCAAATCATGGGAACTTCCTTCTGGTCAAACATACCGCTGAGTATTATGGTCTCGCTCATGTTCAGTGTGTCGGTGAAGTTATACGGGAGTTGCTACTTTTCTTAACATTATTCAGGATTCTTTATCCCTCCGCCTTGTAACCATACACAATCTCAATTTTAAGCGCTACCCTCAATTCCACCCAGCCGGCGCTCCTGACAGCCATCGCAGATTGTCCTCGACCTTTGATATTGGCATTTACGAATGCTTCCAACTTCTCCAACAATCCGTTTTTCATGATCTCAGTGCGCCGGCAGGGGTCATGTTTTTGGTCGATGAACTCTCATCTGTGACCAGGGTCCATGAGACTGCGAATAATATTTATGAATCACGAGCAAGGGTAAAGTATGTTGATGTTTAAGAGTATGGTGTCCTGTTACTCACGTACATGGATACTTGCGAGAATTATGATCCAAGTGTTATTTATTCAGTAAGAACAACTATTTCATTGGAGAGTGTCGCAAAATCCAATAGAGCAACATCAACTGTTTGAGTTGTGTTGGAGGCTGGAGGCGGTGATACTTACGCCTCGAAAATTTTATTCTTAAGAGTCGACGTTGCACCCACTATGTGAACACCGGGCTAACGCCCAGATAGTCTGGCCGTTTGCAGCGAATATTCGGATGGCAAGATTGCTAAGGCGCGCGCCATTCAATATCTTTGGATTGCGCGATGTCACACCTTACACACTTGCACCAGTCTTCGATGGTGGATATGATGGTCGCACGATCAGCCTAGTGACAAGCGGTCAGCGCAACGCACGGGTGAGTGAATAATATATATGAGATGTGCATCGGTGCCCGATTTGTAATAAGTGACCTTATTCGTCTCGACGCGTTTTGCGAGATCAAGAGTCGTGGAATTGCCAACTAGGTATCGGCATCAGCGATGCGGGGCGAGTTGGATGGTGTAGTAAGCCACCGCGGATAGAGATGACCTGGCTTGGTACTGCCAGTTTGACGTTGAAGATTCCCCGCCGCTCATGCAGCTTTCTCAGACATTGGATTGTTGTTGATAGTCTGGAGTCATGATCGTGGTATTGAGCTCAAGCATGCCCTCGTCTAGACAACGGCCTGCGGAAGAGTGGCAAGAGGGAGGGACATGACCAAGACTCAACGTCACACAAGTGAAATAAAGTCCTCCAAATTTCATGATGTCATCGCAAGTCCACGACGGTACATATTCTCAGTTAAACTTCACTTCCTTCAAAGTTACCGTTTATTTCTTGATTCACGGACCATATCGAGCACATATGATTTTCGCCACCTTCTCTCTCAAATCTCGATCCTCAATCTACGCGATGCATCCTCCGTACGTGCTCATATACAATAGTACAAAAGAGCAAGATTACGATATAGATTTGCATGCTTTTGCTTTCAGCCGCCTCGAGCGAGGAGGATCATGATCAGATGATATCCTTGCGCAAATTCAGGATTGCTTCTTCCTGCCCACTGTCGTTCTTCTAAAGTTAAATGCGAAGGGGTGTTGAAGCACTTGCGCTCTTGATGCAGGTTGTGGAGAAACCATATCCAGCTTACACAAACCATCTCGCTCTTGACGCTATCAGAAACTCACCTCCAATGCGTGTTATGAGTTGGGTGAAAGCCTCAGTAGGAGCCAATGCTGCGTTTAAGACTGCTTAAGGTGCATCACGATATGCGGCTGTCAAATGGAGGTGCATTCCATGCCCTTTCTAAGGGTCTCGACGCCTATGTAAATCGTAGGAACCCAATGATCTGAATTTAATGTCTATAAGCAATGAAGCGCAAAGGCATGCAACGGAACTCGTCAACAGATTGAAGGAATGATCATTTGCAAATACGTCATCAGTAAGTTGTGTACTACGTTTCTACTATGAAAATGGTATATAGACACGATTTAAAGAGTGTGTTAGTTCTTCCGATAACACCAAGGACCCAAGACAAAATAGGACTATCTAGACGACAAAACCAGCATTGTATGTTGTAAAGAGGGTATGTATACATATATGGATGCAGCATCTCTTCGCCTCCTCATTCGCTTCTCCAATGTCCATGTATATATTACAGATTGTACACAAACCAAGCCGAGCGGTCACCAAGGCCAGGCTCTTCATCCTCCCGTCTCGTTGTTGCACGGATCTGTTCTTTCTTCTTGTTCTGCGAATGGAGATAGGCAACGTTGGCAACGGAGAGAATGACAACGAGGACAGAGAAGATGAGACAGATAATAGTGGCTTTCCTATACAGGGGAGCAGGGGAGAGCGTTCCAAGGAGCCAGGTGGCAAGGATACCACCCGAATTGGTCATGATAAACCCAATGGCAATAGCGGTGGCGCGACGGGTATATGGAGCGGCATTATTTGCGCTCCAGGTGGACAGTGCGGGAGCGGCGCTGTATGCTCCGCTGATACTGAGGAAGAGAGAGCCATATTTGACGTGGAGAGATTTGGAGGCTGTCAGACACAGTTAGGAGGTGAGAGATGTTGCAAATGACTACGCAGCCTACCGAGGAACATAGCGAAACCAATGGTAGCGAGGACACCGGCGAACATGCTGACGATCCCGCGGGCACCAAAGCGATCAGAAAGGTATGCTCCTACCATGGTTACTGGGAAGAAAGAACATGAGCTTCGCGCTGAGGAAACATGCTTCGACAACTACAACTCACCTGCGAAGGCGACGGCGAAAGGAGGGACGCTGAAAAGTTGGGCGCGGGCACCAGTGTATCCGAGGCCAGACACGATACTGGGTGTGAAGTAGGCAAGGCCATACAGGATTACACCTTGAGAGACGCACATTAGCTCACGCCAAGAAAGGTTTGCATGAAGCGTTGACTCACCATCAAAGAAGAAGATGACGGCAAGGAGCTGGACTTGAGGGAGCATGAAGGCCCTTCCGACTTCACGCCAACTGAAGCTATCAGCTTTGTCATCACGGCCTGTCGCACCAGTCTCCTTCAGCTGCGCGATGACATATTCCTTCTCCCTCTCATTCAGGAATCGCGCATGGGCAGGAGAACGAGGGAGGGTCCAGAATGCTGATAGACCGAAGAGGACGGTGAAGAGACCTTCCAGAATGAAGATCCACGCCCATCCCGGGCGATTTCCGACACCATCCATTTTAATGATACCATACGCAAGAATTCCTGAGAAGGCACCTGATAGAGAGGCGGTGGAGAAGAAGGCTGATATCCTATACATTGGGACGTGTTGAGCATATATGACGATGCTAAATAGAAGGAGAAACTCACCGCCATTGGAGTTGTTGACGTGGGTACCAGAACGACAGATAAAGGACGAGACCAGGGAACACACCGCCTATCACAGGAGAGGTGGGCTTCAATATATGTAATGCAATCGTTCATGATAACCATGATAACACTACTCACCCTCAAAAAGACCGAGGAAGAAACGGCAAGCGATGAGACCGGAATACGTCTTGCAAACGCCTGAGATGAATGATCTATCATTAATCTGCTCCTGTCCTCCTTAGCATGCGAGGTTCTTACCTTGAAGCGTCGTTATTATACCCCAAACAGTCAACATGGTAGGAAGAACGAGATTAGGGCCGACAGCCTGAGAGAAACTTGAATGGAATGCCGTGTTTAGAGAGGATTAAGACGCACCTTTAGCATGAGGTTTGAAGGGAGTTCCGCGAAGATATAAGGTACGTATGTGACGGTCAGAGCAACACTGTATTGCCAGTTGGTCATTTTCAAGTCGGCCTGCAGACCAGCAACTCGTGCGTTCGACAAATTAGTTCGGTCCTGCGAAAAAGGGAGTGAACAAAAGAAACTCCATATGAAATACAGCAACGTACCAGGAAAGATAAAAGATAGAACATGGCCACTACTGGAAGAACAAACCAATCTATCTTCCTCCACACCTTTTCCAAAGCCGGATCATAGGAGGCTGGAGCATCACTTCGTGAGCCAACGCTGCTGGTCTCGTGGGGGACCTTTTCGGGGTCAGCAGCAGAGAGGGAATGAGCCTTTTCTGAGTTGGTCATGGTGGATCGTTGACCAGTCCAGTCGTCGTCCGAAGGAGGCGAAAAATCGGGATAACGAGAGCTAAAGTCATGGCTCTAAATAAGTAGACCCGCGTAAGCGATATAGACTCCAAGAAGTTTGTTGCAGAATTCGGCTTAGACGGCGGCGCCAGGTCCGGTAAAGTCAGTTGATTGATCAACAAATTTCTTGTCAAAATTGTTTCGTCTTGATCTATCTCCGACCAAGCAAACAGACAACCTTATGGCACCCTGCGAAGGTTACTCTGCCATCGCGAAGTGTCTACCCGGATAATCTGTCTCTTTGACCTACATCGACTATCCTTTTCCTGTTTGTGCCTTGTTAGGAATTGGACAAGCTCCTCGTGGAACAGGTACTTGCCGTTAAAGACCTTGTAAATCCTCGTTCATACCTTATACTTGGCGTCTACAGAGCCCCATGCATCCCCTGGTGTCAACAATGATTTGAATGCATTCTCTCACTGAATGACACGTCGAGTACGAAAAGTCAGCCACAAGTGACATCGACGCTGTTTAAGAGGTGTACCTCTCCCAGAGCATAGTTTGAGAAAGGTACATCCTCGGTCGTTCATTCACTTTGATATTTTGTTCCAGGTCCAGGTCGGTCCTCAAACATCCTATGGGGAAGTGTAGCTCACGTCCTGTCGCATCTAGAGTGTCGTAGGCTTCTTTGAGGCACGGGATTTGCAAATGGTGCATCTAGATTTCACGAGAAAGGATATTCGATAGAAATGTAAACATTAAAACATGTATCGTGACGACAATAACCTAGTCAACAGAACATTTTCTCGATGGCTGAAGTACTTGCTAGTTATTCGACAACAATGGGGTACCGTTTCAGTGTGGATAATCTTCTGCCTAACGAGTCTCAAGAGCTCAAACCCTCACTTCACATTCTTTGCCTTTCACACCGCATGGATCATGAGGCTATGAACACACGAAGCAACACAGGCGAAAAATACACGTGCAACACGCATTCGCCATCTTCTCCATCAGCATCACACGCCAAATCTCTTGACAAGCTGTTGAAATTGCTATGGGAGAGTATAATGATCACAAGTACGACCGGAGGTCCCTAAATGGGTATGTGCCACATGTTGTCGAAGTTAAGTACGTGCGATGCGAGTGGAGCCAGATTGTATAATGGGGGAAAAAAGCGGGTGTATGTTTACAACAAATCAGGAATCTAGAGCTAAAAAAAATACGAAGTGCATAAAAAGTGCCCTGTGGTACAAGATACGGCCGTGATAAATAATATTATGGTTCAGATGGGCTATGTTAGAATGATGCAATGCGAAGTGTAACCAAAACCCCAGGGAAGCGAGCGAACCCAAAAGAACGTGGATGTAGTGCAGCTATGATACATTTTGTGTCGTGGGCGTCATGGGTCATGACGGGGGATCTTGCAATCTGGTTTCTGAGGATACAGACTCAGTTTGTAGTGGTGAAGAGGGTTCGACGATGATGTTAATTTCCTTCTCGGATGGAATAGCGGTAAATACTGAATGTTCACTATTTCGCGGACGTGGGTCGGACAGGACGGAGGTGGTGTCGAGCTCGTAAGTTCCAGTGTTAACCTTGGGTGCGAGGAGGGTTAGATGTTGAGCATAAGGCGCAGAGAAGTACATACAGCACGAAAATTGGTTGTTGTAAACGTTCCGAGCTATGGCAATAGCGTAGTCAGAATATTGTACAGGTAGGGCAAAGTTAGGCAAGGTTACCGTCGACCGTATAGGAGAAATATCATGCCCAAACAATGGATTATTCTTATTCCCATCTCCATCTACCAGCTTTGCCCACGACGAACGTGCATTGAGGGTAGAGAGGAGAGCGTTCGTGTAGAGCTTTGATAGTGCGAAGTCCCAGACAAAGTTCCTGCCAGTTTCGTCAGGCAACGGAAATGATATGAGGAGGGTAAGGCAGAAAGATGTACATGGTTGTGTGCTGAACAAACACGTGGAAGATAAAGCCTTCAGTGACGCACAAGGATACTCAGAACGATAAATGCGTACTGGTAAGGCAAGAAAACATATCACATCAAGTGTTGCAAAGACGGCAGTAACGAACCCAGTTTGTATCGTTAAACGGATAATCTGGGGGACAGGAAAGGTTAGCAAACTAAGCAGCACTCCCATTCAAAGGCCTCATTTATACTTGTCGCAACGGTACTACGAAGGAAAAGAAGGGCAGCAAAGAAGCAAGGAATGCCACTGACCCTATTAATTGCGTCATCTGTCCCCGAAAAACCTGTCCTTCGTCGCGCCTGACAGGTGGAGTAGAGTATAAGAATCTGTGGAGCACAAAGTATAGGAAATCATATGGACACACCAGGTTCAACGACAATGAAATTGTGATCGTAATATCAGCGATGGCTGATGCTAACAGCCACAACAGAGCGGGCCAATGAAGTTCAGGCTTCTTGGAGTACAGCCGGACGTGCACGACCGTCACTGAAAGCCAAACACCGCCACCTGGTTGTGAAGGGGCGAAGATAGAAATAATAAGAAATCGAAGACCATGTGGCCCTGCAACAAACCTAGGGATACGATTGCGAGAGCGCTTATCGCAAGGGCTAGCCACGTCTGCCTGCTGATAATCTTAATCCGGTGGGCGATGAATATTTGAATCGGTGTTGAGATTATTACTGTAAGTAAGGGGTCTTGAGGCTTATCAATGACGACATAGGGCTAGAGAACAAGAAATAACATACCGGTCGGCAATACTGCACAACGCATAGTCAGGGAAGAACTGACGTAGAAAGAAGACTAAGCCTTACGCAAAGGAAAGAACGTTGTAGCTTCTTTTGTTCCTATTCGATCGCGCCTAAGATACAGTCCCCAAGCATAACTAGAGAATGTATCTCACCGTACTTCGTCACCAACGGCTCATACATTATCGCCAGGTCCATGCCCGTGTTCAAGGTTTCTGCGAAAAAGAGAAAGGAGACCTAATTGATAATTTCAGAAGGTGAGCTTTGGTCGAAATGCGATCGGCTCACGAAGAGTCGCATGGGTAGCGAGTCCCTACAAGAACCATCAGAGGAGACAATTAGACTGATCTGTAGAACGTTACTTCTTGTATTGTTGGTAATATATGAAGACCTAGAAAAATGGTTACGATGGATCAGTCAGAGCTGGATTAGACGAACCTGCACAATAAGGACCTGGAAACAATCTGAGGTAAGGGATATATTTGGGCAGAAGAATGAGTATTCACCCCATAAAGTATCGCATTCACAAATGCCCCTAGGTTATGCATCTAAATATACAGTAGATTCGCAACATAAAGTGGAGAATGCTCTACCAATTAACATAGGCCCGAATCTACCTCAATAGGATAAGTACTGCATGCGCATTAAGTGTAACTGTTTGACTCACAGGAGTTGGATGTCGGGCATTTCGCCCACCTGAAACAGGAAGAAAACGGGGCGCAAGAGTGTCCAATGTCCTGATCCTCTCCACTTATAGCGGTTCTTGCAGTGAGTGTCGCAGTCACGGCGGGCAGAAGTGCAGAAGAAGAAGCTAGTACGCAGACAAGTAGCGTGATGGAGATGCCACCATTGTGCCGGCGTGGTCGCGCAAAGAAGATGTTGAATGGCCTTCAGGCTTCTTCGTATGACCCATTCGTCAATTTTGCGCCCATGCATCACCGATCGATCAATGGATCAAGCTTTTAAACTCCTCACATGATAATATGGTTCATGGATAAAATATATATTTTAGATGGTAAGTACTTACAGACATTGAGTTCTGAAGCATTTTCTAACTTCTACCAACTTCTTTAGGGTTTCAAAATTCATCCAGAGCTTCAGAATTACAATCCAGCTTTCTAGCGTGGATTTTCGGGGCGAGAGAAGTAGAGACTGACTACTTATTAATTATGCATGTTTTTGTACCATCAATATGATGAAAAGCCTACTTGTAATAAGCCTTCACCTTCACTCGCAACAAGCCAAGATACTAATGGCTGAATTTTGACTCCTGAGTTCCTTGCATCGACTAGGGCCTTAGCTGGGCCTTGAGGCTTAAAACCTTGAATGCTTAGGACCTTTCCGGTTTCTTTCTCTTGTTGAAAGTGGGCCACCTAACAACCACTCACTCATCCAAAAGACACATACTTAATGAAATTGCGGCGCATCTTTGCAGATGACAATGACATGACATGGGACTGGCAGCAATCAGCATCCCGTGGTCCTCTCACAATGTATGAGAAGGCTGTCCGAGGTCAGATGGTATCATTCATTATATGTGGTCTTTGAGCCGTTGAGACAAATTTACTGATGCAAGCTGATTTATATGTATATCCATTTCCCAGGAAATTTAACGTTGAGACAGCCACGGGTATATATTCTACAATTCCTATTTCCGCATTTTTGACGCCTCCAGTTCATATAAACTTCTGTCGTGTGTCGAACGTGTGATCTACCAGAGGAGGTTAAGAAAAGACACCAGTCAGACCGAGATCCAGATGTAAATGAAGAAGGAATGCGCACTGTCTCAAATCGAAATGTCGTGGCACCGATGCCCACCTGGCTATGTGTGATGGGACTGATTGGAGGCACCATTTGGAAACCTACCTCGCCGGAACCCTGGTTGTCGTCGTAGACACGACTGGGGCCTTCGAGTCGATGATTCCACGATACACGCGCCTGTATGAAAATTAAGGGAAAGGGTAAGACGAGGCAGGCGCAAACACTGACATTTAATGTGCTAAGCAGAGATATAGCGTAGAGTTTCGTCAAGGAGAGGTCGCAAATGAAGTTTCTGAATTAGTTATGAGGTCAAAGCGTGAGCGTGATGAAGATTTGAGGGCTTTACATGGTAGTATGCTAGACAGATGTGAATAACCACCGCGATCAACCGCATGAGGGGAGACACTCACCGGGAGAACGAGGAATAGAACGACATCCATCAGAGCAACGAGCGAACTGAAGCGAGTACGTTGAAGTGAATCGGAGACGCAATTTGTGAGACCTACGTTACGAGACCTGTTTGGATGGTCACTGTGCGATGGTCAGCTGAATTGATGTGTTAGTAAGGGATACACACGGGCACTGATACGATCGATAAGGGCATCAGTACTGGCATGACCAGTCTTTTTTTGCCACTTTATTAAGGATGAGTGAGGTGCATAAGCTACGAAAATGCAGAAACTGACCAAGTTGACAACGAGGGAAGCTGTGATGAGGATATCCGCTGCTGAGGCAGTAGTGAACCAAACGAGTGCGGGGGTATGAAGGAGTGGTTTCTCAGCGAAGAGTTGGAGTTGGGCAATGCGAATTGTCGTCCAAATACCGCCACCTGTTGCGAGGAGAGCTTAGCGTTTACTACCGAGGAATGAAAGGAAAGGGGTCTGAAGAAGCGCACCCATTGATGTCAAGGCCAGGGTACATATGAACCCAGGTATCCAAAACGATTGAGTAAATCTCCAAATGCGCCATGCGAAGAAACTTTGGATTGGGACGGAAACAGCGACCTGTAGATGGGTTAGTAGAGTAGAGAGCCAAATGAAGAGAGACTTGCTATTAGCGCCGGTTCTGTGTGATATAATAAAGGTCAGTATTGAAGTTTGAAGATAGAAGGTCTATTCATAACATACCTGAAATAAACACTAACAATACCGATCATGTCAGCTATCTTCAGGAACAAAACGGACAAGGTTTACTCAGAGGGAAATGGGTCGTGCCATATTCGGTGCCTAAGTTAGACGGTTGGATTGTTAGTTATGATTGCAACATAGAAAAGAAACAGTTACGACCGTATTGTAAGATGAGTGGTTGGTACATCATGAACATCGCGAATGCAGTGTTGACTGATTCGGTGCACATAAGATAGAAGACCTGACACACGGTGAGTCGAAGTAACGCAAATTGGTGGAGACAACGAACGAGGAACTTCAACCATCCCGAATCCCGCCTGTTCATCCCAAGGGAGCATGTCAACTATAACGTTAAAGTGTGGATTGAACGAACTTGCACCTTCTATAAGTTTGATAGTAGAACAACATCTATCATGACTGTCAGAACCTCTTGAACCCCGGGTTATTTGATGGTGTATACGAACCTGGGCCATTAGAATCTATGCAAATTGAAAATTGTCTTGTTATTTTGATAATGGATGGGCAGTTACGTACCCCGTACAGTATCATATTGAAGAAGACACCGATTAACATTGGTCCAAAACTAGTGAGGCCAATGTGTCAGCACAGCTAGAGAAAGGAAGGCAGAAGACAAACAGAAGGTGTACGTCCGTCATGGTGTGAGTGATACAACGAGGTTGCTCGCAGGATAACGAGCACGGTATTCATCGCCGACTATGTATAACAGCTAAAATTTCGGCACCCGGTTGGCGTCGAGGTACACCCGTGTGCCGAGGCGATGGGCAGATCTTTGCAATTAGGAGGTACGCATCTAATCGTCTATGGTAATCTATCCAGCAGGCGTGGAGTTCCCTCATGGCATCGAACACATTTGCGGGACTTTTAACCGAAATTCCCTCGTAGGTCAAAAAAAAAAGCCAGCCTTCAAACGTGGAAATGGGGTCAAATTGATCGATAAATGCATCCATGGAATGGGCCTACATTCTCTGGAATGGATGCACATGTTGAAACGTTTGTCAAGGAGATGGTGTTCTATCCAGACGTTCATGTGGGAAAACACCTAGGGTCAAGCATATGGATCGGATCAGACGCGCCTTGCCGGCGGTGATGAATCATCAAGCACAGGCTTCAAGCTGGTCCGAAATCAACGAAAGAATTGTGATGGTGTGTTTTTAAATTTTGACCAAATATCTATCCCAAAATTCCCGAAAAACTAGATTTACAAAGCCCAGGTGCGTATACACTACAACTGCATAATGAGTTGCAGAGATTCCAATAATGATAATAGCGATTGTGTCCGAAAAACGGCCAAGAATGCCGACCGCGGTCAAAGGAGTGTGTATATATCTTTACTGAGTCGTACTGTAAGGATGCACGGGTCGCGGGTCCTCCATTCGCTCAACAACCTAGGCACTGATTGTCAGAGACGAGTTTGAGATGGAGAAGAATATTACTCGCTTTCGTCACCGTTATTCCGAACTCCACGTCACGGCCGTAGGAGGTTGCAGGATCAAAAGATTTTGTAGTGTCAAGTTCAAACGTCCGGTTGTCGCTCTAACAGGTCATCCGCAGTTAGATCTAGCCTGGTTCACATATGCATACGGCAAGACATACGGGATTGTCGAAGGTATCGATTTGCCTTCGCATGCTGGGGCCAGTTGATATCCTCGGCCCAGAAGAACCACCACTCGTCTTTTCGTTGAGGGAAGCACGGGCATTC
Organism: Tephrocybe sp. 9980TJB; assembly: GCA_018220975.1. Taxonomy (NCBI): domain Eukaryota; kingdom Fungi; phylum Basidiomycota; class Agaricomycetes; order Agaricales; family Lyophyllaceae; genus Tephrocybe; species Tephrocybe sp. 9980TJB. The sequence goes on from JABAJU010000172.1 coordinate 28,425, forward strand.
AGAGTCGAAAGTAGGCAGTTGGAGTATAGCTTCGATAGAGCAAGGTCCCACAGGAAGTTCCTGGATAATTACGTGGTCAAGAATAGCCAATGCCGATGGATAAATAGGAGACTAACAATGCCGTATGCTATACAAAGACCGCCGTGTGATGAGGATCAGTATGCCTTGAAAGATAAGGGGCGATGCCCTACCGGAAGTGCTGTGGAGAAGGAACGACAGTTAGGAGGTGTGAAGAAGATAGCGGGATTCGGAAAAGGTAGTTGATAGTTGACTTACTCATGAAAAAGACGACGTCGCCTATTGCGAACACAGCACTACGTATTCGAATCAGCATCTGCTACGCTTTCAAACGATGCTCACCCACGTCAACATGCCAGTTTGAACAGTCACTGGTGTATTTGCTCAGTACTGGGATTACGTGTGAACAAAAGATGCGTACTTCGGATAATCTTTGAGATAGCATCGTCGGTGACGGTGAAGCCAGTTCTTCGCTTCGACTGCAAAAGCTGTGAGCCTAGAATAGAGAGGATGGCAGATGCTAAAGCTCACAAGACTATAAACGAGAGATGCTGTGATCAAGACATCGGCAAGGCATGCTGACAAGAACCACATAAGTGCCGGATAATGTAGCTCAGGTTTTCTGGAGAAGAGCTTGATAATTGCCACCATGACTCCGGTCCAGCATCCACCGCCTGATCCTAGTAATTAGACATGCACAATATATATTTGATGGTAACGCACCGAACGAAACGAGCGCGAACAACGTGATCAAAAGAGGAATCCAGATTGACTTGGTGAGCTTCCATATCCGCCATGCAAAGAACATTTGAATAGGTGTTGATACAGCTACCTAGAACTAGCATTAACTTTACGTTCGTTAGATTTATATAAGATTTAAGGGCTACTCACAATGATAAATGGCTCTAGTGAGGTTGATCACAGGTGAGCAGATGTATGCAATAAGTACGTGAAAGTTGCGTACCGCTAGCAAAGACTATTGGAAAAGGAGCAATTAGATGGTTAAGGTCCGACGCAGATTATGAGACTAGCGTACACTTCGGAAAGTACATTGTCCCATTCGGAGAGCCTGGTGGAGCGAAGACAGAAAATGATTACTTGGGGAAATAGACTGAGAGCCTGATAAGAACGCACCATACTCAATGATAAGAGGCTCATACATCATATACATATCACAGCAGGTGTTTACAGTCTCGGCGATGAACAAATAAGAGACCTGACAGACGAGTTCAGAACATTAAACTCATCAGGTGCACGAAGACTGACCAGGATACGGATCCAGAGGGCATCTCTGAAGGCAGAGGTGAGGATGGATCGCAACGCGCAAGGGACGAAAATGTGACTTACTTCTTGTACAGTTGATAGTACGTGTATATCTTATCATAGCAAGTCAGAAACGCGCATGTTGATACCGTCAGACTCACCTGTACTATCAAAACCTGAAGAAGCTTAGCGTGGCGTCCTAAATCTAATGAAAAATGACTCACCCCGTACAGGATCATGTTGAAGAAGACCCCAATCAACATAGGCCCGAACCTTGCTCTGAAACGTTAGATAGGTTCAGTGCGCGCTTGCAGTACTCACAAGAGCTGAACGTTCGCCATGGTGAAGGGGAAAGAGTAATCAGCAACTGCCCTGTAGAAGGGAGTAAATGACCTATTTGAGCCCGAGAAGCAATGACCAGTGTACCTTGTGTCATCGTTTATAAGTATCCCTGAACCCGGTGGGAATGTAATAGAAGCGTTGGAAGGTTTGATACCAGATGTTAACACGGGCAGATCTAATCCGTACGGTCGAACGACCAAATGGGTGTTGGTTAGGGAGACATCTGATTTCATGTGGTGCATGTCAATTCATTGACATCACTCCATCGCTCCAGGTCACGTCAGTAGAATGTCGGCTCGAAAACATTGTGTGAACTTTTTAGCAGCGGGAACTTAAAAATTCCACCAGGTTTTGCTTGTGGAATGGGGTAACTTGCAGACAACAGCACGCTGATAATTTGGATGGACCTTCACTTCGCGTTTCGCAGCTGATCCTCAGGCTAAAGGAGACCGACACTTGCCAGAGCTAGAAAGTGTCAGTACCCAACAGAACTTTCCAATATGATGCGAGAAGAAACGTCACACCCAGCTATTAGAAAAAACGCCGGAAATTTGCAAGTTTACCCGTTCAGTCGGAGTAAGACCAAAATCGGAAGCTTATGCCAAACACTTGCACATCTCTCAATCAACATCAGCCACCAAACGCACTTCCAACTGGCTCTTGAAAGCTTGAATGCACAGCTATTGCCTTCAGAGCTCTCAACACCCTAATGCTGCTTTCACAAGCTGGGATACGCTCAGCCGAGAGTGTATCTTCACCTCAGAACTTTGGAGCCTCGGACTTTCCCAGCGCCACTACTGCGTGCTGCATCTGATACTTCCGAGACGAATCTCCACTCGTCCTTGAAGCTTGAAGCGTGTTCTTCCTATTTTTCAATCCTCTCTCTCTTTGTTTTCCGACACTGACATCTACCGGTCGATTTTTCTTTTGTGATACACGTCCACGAGCGTTCTTACTACATATTCAGTGCCGCTGCAAATAGCGTCACGCACAACTACAGAGCATAGATAGCTCACAGTTGATTGTCTACCTCGCTTCGCATGGCATGATGCAACCTCTCTTGCGCTTATTTTTCTCAGACTCAAATGTGTTGTCAATAAATTTTGATCTGATCCATCAATAACGTCGAAAGGAAAACCCTATCACTGTCAGGTTTTCAACACGATTGTTGGCTACCTGAGAAAAATGTCGATGCCTAGAAGCATCAGCTCACAAACACATTCTACAAAGCACCTTATGGTTTCCTTACTTACAGATCCGATAGCCATCGATGATTCTGGGTTACTGTCAACGTTCACCATTTGTAAATTCTGGGCCTTGACATGAACGACCTCCATCACTGCATCAACCACAATTGTTTCTTCATCTCCGGCGGTGTTTGACCGCAGAAGATGTAACGTCACCACGCTGTTACTTAGCATCCTCATCAATCTCCTCTGCCACCTACACAGGAATCTAAAGCTACGTTTTCACAGGGCCGCTTCATACCCTTTGGGGCCTGGACGTTAAGGCTATCTCGGGAGTCGATCTGTTCCTGCAGGGTACATGTGTACTCTGTCAAAGCATGTATGCACCTCCAAGTACACCCGAAACAATGCTGTTCAGGGTTGCTTCTCTACCAGGCAGCTTCCCGATGGCATATTCCCAGCGATCCTCGTCCCCCCAGCCACCTACGTAGGTTGTGATGTAAGGTGCGACTGTCCATGCCAAGCATCGAGTCTAACTAAAACGTCGCTTTCAGTGTCTAGTGTCGATCCTTTCTTAGTCATACGACTGGGTTTAATGAAGCGACATGGAAACAGATGCGATGAAACATTTGCCTTTCGGCGTGGCGGGCGTGGATCACACGCACAGGAACCCTCTCATTCAAGTTGACATTCAAAGCCTCATAGGTTCCTTCCTTCTCCAGCAGAAATAATGTTCCGATCCCAAAGAATCTGCAGTAAACTTCTCATCTTTTAAACTGAACATCCACAACGATGCAGATGAGGGAGGTTGATCCTTTTTGCAATTTTTAGGTGACTGACATCAGAAGAGGTAGGTTCTCTTTAGCAAGCAAGGTACATTCTCACGCTTGCATGATGTACAACCACAAGGGTTTGAACAAGGAGGTTGCGACACAGCCTCCAGAATAAGTAATCGAGCAGGATAGAGCTCATGGTTTGGTAGGAATACATAACTGTAGGGCGGGGCAGCGCAAGCGCTCTCAGCACTTGGTCTCTTTTCATATCACCATGTTAAGCGAACAAATTATTTGGATGCAGACGTCCTCTGATTACTTGACCCTTGCGTTTTCAGTTAAGTTAAAGGAAGGACAGATAGAGTTTAAATTGGCCTCAAAAATTCAGTACAACACCCGGGTTTCCTATAGCATGTGCCGCCCCGTGATGGAGTGGATATAACCAGATCATGCGCCTTGTAACACCAGGGTAGTAGCGCCGAACATATATAGTCAACTCAATCATACGTCGAAACAGATCTGTCATGATTCCGTTTGACACAGATAACTCACATGGTTCTGCTAGAATCTAATCGTGTCAGTGCACAGAGGCGAAGAGGTCCGCTTGGGAGGATTTCTATCACTGACGCCGCTGTCCAGCACCTGACAGTCTGCAAATAACCCAAGTCAATTCAATATTCTGTGCCACCAAGACTATGAGGAATGGTTTAATGAATGCTGTGAAGTTCACCACATGCGGTTACGAAGAAAGTTGGGCCCTCACGTAGATTGATTTACTATAGATACTTAGCCGAACCAGTCTCTGACTTGAGTACGTATCGTTTACTGGCTAATAGGGTCTTCGAAACTGCAGCCTTGGCACATATAAGCAGGTGTCAGCATGTAGTGTGTGTACAGACATGTCGTCTTGCGAGTCTTTAGTATTCCAGAGATAGTTCAACTGAGCAGTTGACACATCTTGAAAGATCTCCCCGAGAATCTTGCGAGGCCGCGCTTTATGAGGGAGTTTGCCCCATAAGCCTCTAGGGTCATTAATGTTCACAAGCAATACCAGGCTTGTTGACAAGGTCAATCCTTGCCTGTGTCGTCTCTCGAATCATGAACTGAGCCCTATTAAACCTACTAAACTCATCTTTAGCTCGAATAGTTGTCAGGAGACGAGTAAACTGAAAGTAAAAACGCACGCTCTGCTGTTCAAAAGTCATCAGGAATCCAGGGCATTCTTTCAGACGCCATGCCTTTAACCCTAGATACAGAGAGCAGCGGCAATCTGGGATCTCCAACAGATATCATGTAGGATGAGCTTTATGCAAAGCCCTGGCTACCTATCAAGTCAATAGAATCTAAAGCTCGCGGTTTGTGCTTTTAGTTTTCATTCTATGCGAAAACGATTTTGCACAAGGACATCCCAGAAGTGATGATAATCATAATCTATTTCTAATGTCGACTCGAGGATTTTCCCGCAAGATTCGAAGGACTTCTTCGGCAATTCGCAATGGTGCTTGTTGAACAACCTTACGACAGTTATTAGCAAAAGGGACGCTTGATTTCAGTAACGCTTACGAGATGACCAGTACCACGAACTCTTGTCACTGATGCAAAAGTCCTCCCCTCTTTGGCATTGATGAGCGAGTCCTGTGCCTCGCGTGCACTGTGGAAAATTGTGACATATAAGTCAGACTGACAAGACATTGAGCTGAACACCTACAACATATCGTTCCTCTCTCCATATATAAGATGGATAGGAACAAAGGCAGATATCTGACTTAGGCGGTTTACACCATAGTAGCCAATGGCCTGGCTCTGATAAATGACACTCTCACTGCTACGATGTGTGGTGAGCGTTACACCTTCCTTGTCTGGATAGTGAGGTGTTGGGAGCGCTTGTAGGCCATATTTCTGAGCTTGGGGTGAGCATATGCCAGGTTTAGACAAGTAAGCCAAGCCTGCGGCGCACAGTATGGATATCGAACACCCGAGAATCCCATGCAGAATATGGTAACTGATTTTTCATCTCCTCAATCGCGGCTTCGCGAGAAGGCCATCTATCCTTCCGCCGTGGCGTTGACGCAGCGATGAACTTGTACATCTCGGTTGTCCGATCAAGCATATCTGGCGTAAAAAGGGGAGTGTCAATGAGGACGAGACCAGAAAATGGCAGCCTGTAAGGCGGGTTAAAATGCGATGTAGCAAGGACACTGAAAAAACGACATTGAATAAGTTTTTCAAACGTTTTGTAAACTTTGAAAGACACGCACGTGACGATAGAACCTGCAGAGTGTCCCACCAGAAAGATTTTGTCGAACTCAGGATCGAGGTTCCCTAGGAGATCCGAGTTACAGAAGGCAGCGAGAGCGTCCGCAAATTCGTACATGTCTAAGGAAACAATATAACGATCAGATGTCATAGAGGACAGGTATATTCAACGCACTTAGCATGTCAGGATCCTTGGCCAAAATATCCGCATTTCGAACGCCAGCCTCTCCATGGTTCTGGAAGTCCAAAGCCCAAACTTCACGAACGGGCAAGGCCACAGGGCTACCAACACTATCCTCTAGTCGAAAGAGGTCTTCTAATACTGGCTCCCATATTTCCTTCGCTGGAGACACGCGGGCATGTCAGGATCATCCGGCATTCGGGATTGAATACGAAAGGACTCACAGAAACCCATGCCATGCGAAAGAATGAGAACCGCAGCAGGCTCCTTCCCTCTAGGAGCACTGCCCGAAGCGCGTGTATACCGCTTTACTGTCGAGACAAGCGAGATACCTCGAGTTTTGGTGGAGATTGTAAACTTCTCGTGTTTGAGAGACATGTCTACTTTGTCTGCAAGATACCCATTCTTTTCAACCTGGGTGCATTAATGATTTAGAGGGCCGCGGGCAAGCCGTTCAAGCGGACGACCTTGATGGATAAAAACACGATTAACCCGGAATTGTTCCCGAAAGCGGACAATGAATAAGTCAATCAGTACGAGATCATCATGAGGTGCTGTAAAAATTCCACGAACTACCTTATCTTGCAAGAGTGTTTATAAAGCACTTATTCATCCAGTGCGTCCCAATTACACCTCTTTCTCTTGACAAAAAAAGGCAGGTCAGATACGATGGTGAGCTAGATCGATAACCTTTCAAAATTGTCGATATGAGCATCGGGGAATACACTGTTCCGTGATAGTAACTGAATAAAAAAACGTGTCATACATACAAAGAAACTAACGTCTATCGATGAATAGGCGTATACATCACATATTGAAGTCCATTGGTGGTGCCACATGGTCAAGAATACGATACCATTGAATTACTACACTGCAGATGTTACTTGTAGCGAAGGGGAATCAGAGGATTCGACAAGCCTTATAAAATCCCTAGTGGCTGACAGGCAATGTGTCGGAGATAGTACCATACGCGGTTGCGAGATGCCCAGGAACAATGGGACCGGGTTATTAGACTATGGTGCTGACGTCGTGCGGCATGGGTCAACAAGCGAGGACGGAAGTGCGCTGTAAACAGCGAGTATGCGCGTTTCCGGCCTGACCTCGGTCTCTACAAACAATGCGAGACGCCGTAAAAGACCACAACCTGACAAAAATAGCTGAAGCCTCAATTCAAGGCCTCAATAAGCAGCTCCGGGTGATATGTCTGTAGATATTGCATAAGATTTAGGAAAGAAGCTTGTCCTGCTTGTCATTACGGGAGCTTGTCGCACTTTAAATTTCAAAAGTCCGACTTTCTTTTGAGAGTACCTTTTAATTGGCTCGAATTCCTTGCTTTCGGAGTATTTTGACTTACGAATACATCTCATGTAGTTCGGCCATTTTTTGAGGAGCTGCGTAAGTGTCGAGCATGTTCTTACGTACCCTGAAGGCTGCACTCACTGTTGTAAACTTAAACCTACATTTCAGGTTGATGCATGCAAGTCCAACAGCGTCCAGTCTCTTTTGTGACTGCTACCTTTCCATCAGCTCCTCCCGCGGTTCTTCTACAGATATTCATCACGCGAATGAGGGTGAATCTTTCAGCTACTTACCCCATGTATCAATTACATGCCTTTGACTTTCATCAAAGTATGCTCATTTTGGAGAAGAGTCGCGAAGTCTGAAGGCTTTTTCTGGAATAGTCTTTCGACGTGTTGATGTCCGTTGCAGCGGACGTTACGTCTGGCCTCATATTCTGGGGTAGTTCCTTCCTATCCGATATCATTCAATGTTGATTGCTATGGATTGTTTTCTGCCATATACAAGCCCGTCATTCAACCCCTGTGCCATCGAATTCAACGTTTCTATGTCGATGCATTGCGGGAGTTCTTTGCCGTAGTCAAAGGCTCATTCCCGTCACTAGAGGACCTTCATATACTCTTCCAGTGCTACGACAATGAAACCATGAACGCATATGATGATTTCTCTTGTTTCGCCGACATGGCTAACCTACGCAAATTTTCTATCATCATTGAAGACTCGACAAGTGTGATACCGAGTCCACCAATACAAGGCGTCCCTTGGCATCAGCTTGTCTCTCTCACATTCAAATGGTCCTCACGAACCAGGGTCATAGAAATAACTTTATCGATGGTCATGGAGGTTCTGAGACAGAGTATAAATCTTCAACGGTCCTCTCTGGACATCAACTATGATGTTGTTGACAATAAGACCTTCATCTAGCTTCATCGCCTCTCACAGAGCTCTATTTTGCATGATTGTCAGGCCTCATGTCTACCATTTCTCATGGATTTTCTAGTCGTCCCCAAACTAATAGAACTGAAACAGTTTGTTATCTTTGAACCTCCTCGTTTACAAGGCCTGATCCAACGATCTGATTGTACACTTCGTGCATGCTCATTTTTGGGCCACGACAAGTTCACGCATTATCGTTATGGTCAAGTCGAATTTGACTTGTCACTTGAAACGACACATCCAAATGTTTTATTTTCACCGACAACACCCTTAAACAGATGCGAGACAGCAAATTTCTTCCAAATGTTGCCTCCCTCGAATTATGCTCGGGAAGTTCAGTCGAGATCATGGCGGAGCTTATAAAACGACGATATATTTGCCACAGTTTGCGCCTTGAGGGGGGGGCCACATCCCTTCTTCCTTCTCCGATAAAGTCTATCACAATCTGGCTGAAAGTCATGGTAGATACAAAGATGCAACACATATATGACGCGCTGAGACGCGTAATGGCGTGTGGACCTCTAATGACGGTTCATTTCATTCACCAAAAATACCAGGTCTCAACTGCGAGGAGGCCTCTATCATCTCCGCCTAACGCCAAGTTCCCGGAATTGGAGGTCCTGAAATTGCTTTAACGTCTGCATCTGGGCGAGGGCCCTTCCAACTACTTTATATTCTTACACGAGGTCTCATTCTGTGAAGGTAGATGTTGTTCATCCTAAAATACATCGACCCGAATCTTGCAGTTGTTATTATGATTGTAAATCTTGAATTTTTTCACTGTGCTCACCCACTTGAAGCCGATTGAGTGGGTCAAATTCATTGTGTTTACAACCGCCATCATCGCATAATCCCACGTTTATGATCTTTTCGGTACTTTTTTCTCGTTCCAGTTCTTCCACCTCACAATCCTATCCCAGTAAGTGCATAATTTTGCACGGTGTAGATCATCAAGTGCCGCTTAGGGACCAGCAATGGATGCTTGCAAATCGTCACACACTTCAGGTTTGTTAACAGCTTACAGAACGTTCTAATGCCGTGGAGTGATCGTCATTGCACTAATAGCTGAGGGTCAAGCTGGTGACTAGTGTCCAATACAACCCGTATGTAGATTCCTCTGCAGGCCATACAGTCAATAAATCTCATCTGATCCTTTCAGTAGCATTGAAGCCACTCTAGTTGGTGCCCGCGTAGATGCGCCCTGATGACGCACATCAACCTATGCGACTTTCCCATCTGGTTGGACGAGCGAGCCACTAGTGTATTTTCGAAAACGGCGGAGTGTATCATTCTGTGCTGAGAAGATGGTTCATAATGTCAGCCGACAACTTCATTAACATTGAATCCACTCGAGCTTACAGAGACGCTGCGATATCCAATAGGCGACCTTTTCCATTTGGTATGATGAGGTGCAGACAGCAGCCTTAAAAGGCTTGGAATATTGACGATCTTCCTTACCGAGTTCGACAACCCTCGTACTCACAATCGTTCTCACTCCTCACAGAGTGATTGACTTACGCCTACAATGCTCTCCAAGTTCTCTCCAACCTTCGCTCGCCTTGCTGTTGTCGCGGCTCTCGCTCGATATGCAGCAGCGGCAACAGACTACCTCATTGTTGGAGGTGGAACTGCTGGTAAGTGTATATTGAACTATTGCAGCCGATCGCTCCTCATATTTTTCCTCTCAGGGCTTGTACTGGCAAACCGTTTGACCGAAGACCCTAGCGTCTCGGTTATGGTTCTCGAAGCTGGTGGAGATGGTCTCGGAAAGTTCGTTGACTCATCTACTTCTTGTTCGGATTCTCATCGTCGTTGGCAGCGTCAACATCAGCGATATCAGTCTCATCGGCGCTGCT
>JABAJU010000173.1:0-38138 GCA_018220975.1 Tephrocybe sp. 9980TJB
AGTAGCTACCTCTCTATCTATACATACATACTCAATAAACTTTGGATTTCCCTCTGCCAGCTGTGTGACTGTTCCACAGCCTCCAGAGGTTGCCCTTACACCTACGACATGAAGAAGACATATGCAAAGTGCTTCGTGATGTTGAGGGCATTCCCAAGATGCTGTGGTTTGGTTCTGAGTGAGGCTATCGTGTCTTGATCATGAACTTGCTGGGGCCCTCCCTTGCAGATATCTTTCAAGCCTCTCACTGTTCCTTCACTTTAAACATGGTTCTCATGCTTGGGATTAAACTTGTATGTACTGCTTCATCTATCTATTTATACTAGTGCCCAGTATTTTATTGAATCTCTTCCAGCTCACTCATCTCGAACATATCCATGACCACAACATCATTCACTGTGATATTAAACCCGATAATCTCCTCACAAGCCAAATCTATGATAGTCAGGGAAACTCTCTTGTACACATCATAGATTTGGGCTCGCAAGACAATATCAATCGTTCCTTAATGCCAACCCTTCCTATCATTGCAAAGTCAAAGGGACCCTTCACTACTTGTCCATCAACAGTCATCTCAGTATTGAACCATCCTGCCGCAATAATCTTGAATCTCTTGTGTATGTCCTCATTTACTTTCTTCACGGCTCTCTGCCCTGGCAAGGGCTGGAATCATCCAGCAAGCAAGAAAGGGCATCATGTATACTGCAAATTAAGACAAGCACAACATCGCGCAAATTGTGTGCCAACAGGGCATCACGTATACTGCAAATTAAGACAAGCACAACATCGTGCGAATTGTGTGCCAACCTGCCTAGTGCCTTCCAAACTTTCCTTGATTATGCTCAACAACTATCCTTCTATTCAAGACCCCATTACACATATCTACGATCGCTCCTACATCAATGCCTTTTGACGAGGGTGACCCACATCTTACGGTTTTTGATTGGGAAAAGAGTGCATGACATTGCATATTTGGTGCTTCTATATTGTCCTCATCTGAAACAACTGTTTCTGGCCATGAGGGGCTGCCTTTTGGATGCAATTTAAGGCTTAAGCTTGGTAGATTGGCTTTCAGACTGCCCATGATTGCTCAAAGCCTCAGTTGGAGGCAAAAGAGCGAGATATATTTTCAATTTTATTTCGAAGGATTTACTTATTTTCTGACTTTGTACTCGTAAAGGATGTAAGTGATGCTGTAGCAAGTAGTGAGTCATGGCTGGCGGCGATATATATGTTTGTTATGTATCTTTGACCTATTTAAATCTTTTTACTTCATTACTGCACATTGTTCAGCATGTTGTGCAAATGCTTAAGCTGCCTGCTCAAGCGCAACTCCAGCTGGCTCCAGCTCGGCCAACAACATGAACCACATGGCTTTATGCACTGTGCTGAAGCAGCAAACTGGGTTTCAATAATCAAGCCAATGTTCGGCTGTCATGCGGATCAACTATTGGCACCAAATAATGGCTGGCTCAGCTGTGGCAACACTATCCTTGGCCCATATATAGAGAGATAAATAGATGCATCAAGGTTTGAGAGCCAATGGTGACTCCCTTTCTCCAAAACACCTGATTGTGTCTTTGCCCAACGACTCTACAATGATTCTGAAGTCTCATTTCCTTCCTACACCATATGACTGATGAGTGAAATAGCCAAGGGTATCCCTTCAACTGCATTGAGTAGCTTTTCTACAAATTCATCTACTTTTTGACCTGAGGTAATTTCAAATATATGTCTTGAGCTGATATCATTCAAAGGTTGCAGAGGTGCAAACAAGGGCTTTGACGAGTATACTCTTGAAGGTCTCTGTGTTCCCCGCATTGTAATAATAATCCTTTGAACATGTTGTTGAAGATGAGAGAGTAATTCCTCAAGCTCCATCCGCAATCCTTCGTCCTCCCAGATGGTCTCAAAGTTGTCTAGAGAGAGAAGAGAGTTTTCAGGAAATGAGGAGAAAACAGTTTCAATCAGGTGTGCATCACGGTTTACTGATGGGATACGCAAGGCATTTGCAATCTCCCCAATCAGAGAGAAAAAAGATAACACTCCTTCACAAGAGACAAAATACCGTGATGGGTACTGATGAGCTACTGCATGGTCATGCAAGACTGAAAGTGCTAGTGTTGTTTTCCCCGTGCCACCTCCTCCTAAGATTGCAATGCGTGCCGGTGAGTTATGTAGCAATGTCTCAATGACTTCGCACCGTTGCTCATCTTTCCCAATCATACATTCAGGTGGTTGAGGTAATGCAGGTTTAAACAAAAAAGGTCTGAAATGACAGAGTTAGCCCTTTGCACGGTATGCTTGAAAGCATTAGTCCTACGGATTAGTGGCTGGGGGCATTGAAGATGGTTGGGGCCTTCCAAAGTTGGATTGAACCAGGGGATCTATCTACAGTTATGATGAAAAACACGACCCAAGAACAAGACGGAGAAGCATACCAGCAACGGATGATTATGCTCAGTCATGTCTAGATTGTGAGATGAGCTTGATAGACCCACTTGCGACAATTCTGCTCACCAGAAACCATGAATGTGTTGTTAATCTGAAGGTGGCTTGCAATGAAGTTATCTCGAATACGAGTCATACTACGATCATGAGTGGTGCTTCTGGATTCGTCTGACTCTGCAGTAGCGGCAGTCCTACTCTTCTTCTTGGGAGGGCATGGAAACGTAAGCTCTCGACGGGTGTCGCCAACCTGCACCATTAGCATCATAATGCATTTCATTCCAATGAAAGAGGTGGCGCACGGTGTCAATAAGGGATGTATCACCACTGTCAAGTAAAGCTTGGCGTCCTCGCTTCCCACTAGATTCTACACTACGAGTAAGCAGAATGGCTTTATCGGCAACGCATTGCCATACCTAGCGGGCGCTCACGCTGATAATTTATCGTCAGATCTCTGCCGAGAAACTGATTCCCAGCGATGTGAGTGAATTCGCCGTCGTAGATTTCGACGTGCTTGCTGTTGTTGATGCTCATACTAGGGTAGCGGGGCCTACAGTGTCGTCGTTGAGGTGAAACCGTGGCAGGGCTGATCGAATGATTCCCACGCACAACTGTTATATATGACCTTGGGCGTCTATCACGACCAGTAACACCGAGCTACATATCCATCCAAATCCAGTCATGTGATATACCTCACGCGATGGCTCTTTGGCTTTCTATGCACGCCACCCGTGCACCCAGTCGACTCCATACCATCGAAACCTAGACCATGCATTGAGAGCATCCTATCAGATGCTCAAATATGGAAGCCGCTTGCCATTGGAGCATCTATGAATAATGGAGCAGGCGTATTAAGTGTGAGGCAACGATACTACCTGCAATAGTTGCTTGTGAGCAGGAGGCCTGTCCCCGCGTACTAGCTGAACTGGCGCATCTCCCAAATTGTAATACCACCTCATGTCCGTTGAGCCCGTTTTCAGCCACGTCGCCTAAATCATTACGACTCAGCCAGATAAACTCCCATATATATATCGCACGTCTTTGTGAATGACTTAACGTATGCATGGTACTAACAGCTAGGGAGAGTGCATGAGAACAGGATCTGCAAGAACAGGAAGGGGAAAGGGGCTGAGATGAAGGTTATAAGTAGGTGATCGTCTCCCAAACGTTCGCCTCTGCACATTCGTCGTAATCAGTCCAAAATTTATCCAAGTCATAACAGGAGTAACGCACCTCTTATAGTCACTTTTTTTTAGACAATGTTTCTCTATCTTCACAGGGTTTGCGAGAGCTGGATCCTAGCTTCGACACGTGGTGCGAAGGCGTCAGGCCGACCCGGAGGTTGAAGAGGAGCTCGTGAGCGGAAAGAGTGGTGGTGGTGGTAGGGGCGACCCAAGAGCCTCAGAAGTTTGTCAAACATCCCTTTCGAGCGTCCCAGTGGTGGGGCGGTGGCGAGATGAGGCTGTGAAAAACATCGAGGCAAGCGGGGAATCTGGGACAGATACTTTCGAGCCTAGCTCAAGGGCAGGGATTGTAATCATGAAAACGCACCTACGTACGTTATTTTCTTCAAGACTCCGTCAACAACATCAAGCCCTACACATCGAAGGATCCTATACAGTGAAATCGTTCAGACAAAGCAGGAAAACGGCGGAAAAAAACTTACGATACATTAATCGATACCATAGAATGGAGAACAATCAATTAAAGATAATGTTAGAACTTAGGAGGACGAAGTATCGAGAGAGGATGAGCTATGCGACAGAATTTGGATGTGGTCCAAGCAGCAAGGGCGATGACAAGCCCTGCCGTCAACGAATGTATGAAGCACGAGGTGAAAACCACAGTCTGCGACGCTGCCGACGTTCGAAGAGCGCCATAACTCGAAGTTCAAGCCTGATGAGCAAGATTCATGAAGAGTCGTGGAGATGCGCCAGCGAGATTCGATATTAATGGCAACTATAATCGAACTAGAATCGGATAGGGTGGCGGAAGGGTTTGAGATGGAGGTGGATGTGGAGTGGAGTGGATGGGATTGGGTATGCAGTCTGCTTCCGTTCGGGTTCCGGTATGACTTCTGGACGTCTGGCATGGAGAAAGACAGAGGAAATAGTGAAACAGAGGGAACGGGAGAAAGTGGGGGGTGGTACGTGGAGCCTATTTTAGTCGAGACACTGTGATACGTGTGCGCGTTCGGGATCGGGATCGAGTTCGCGGGCCCAGAATGGCCCAAAACGGCTTGTGCAACGAGTACTTGAGAATGTCGAGAATACAATCTGGTAAGCAATAAAGCATTTCGATGAAATTGGAAGACGGGCGGGGACATGACTTGTGCTTACCATTGACACCCTAAAGTTTGTCGCGCTTCAACTCTGCCTACCATATCCAAGCGCATCTAGAGATGCTTTGAACGCGTCGTCTGCGAAAGCATCTGCATCACACACTGCAATCCCAAGGACGAACCAGAAGATGCTCACCCTCGGACGTATTAACCCTACTTTCAACTCGCACCCGAACATAACTTTTGCGACACACGTCCATAACCGCAATATGCTGAGAACTGAGTTTAAGCACAACAGAGCGTAGTGTGAAGGCTTACACCCACTGTAATAGATGGATGATAGTGACGTCGGCCTTGTCAAGTCAGTGGACGCAGAATGCCGGAAACGCTAGCCAGACGGCAGCGAGGGATGACATAGTGGACCCACGATACGCTTGACATGCATTGCTTCTCATCCGAGCTAACTCTACACTCCAGATTGAGTGGAATCCAGCGAAGGTCGCCAGGGCAGTCGGCATGAATAGATGCGTCGGATTCGTTCATATGAGGGTTCTGGATAGGTTCATGAGGCGCGGCAAAGGACAGCGTAGAGTCGTCTTGTGTGCCTGGATAAGTATATGTTCATACATGGTCGACGTTGAACCAACTGACCACGGCCATAGCTTCTGCCTTGTTTGGAACATGTCAAAAGTTCCGAGTAAGGTCACCAGTTCATTGGTAAGGCCAGTCAACTGAACGTTATCCTAGATTGTGCGAAAACACGTGACGGTATGGACGCGTCGTACATCAATCCCTAGTGTGTCTATGGTGGCAATCAGTGCGTCTTTTTAATCCCTACGTAACTAAGCCTACTTAATTCTCAATTAGCTGGCGATGGTACGGACTACACCTCCTTAACCTACCGTATTCGTCTTCTTGATCGATGTTAGTCCTGAGGCTGTTAATCTGGTACTTGCTTTTATTTGTTTTATTCACTAGCTTCGATTCGGCCTGACAATTCATTTAAGTATGGTTGTTACCGCTACTCGCACATTTCTCGAAAACCTGAATCGCACCCCGGATGAGCCTGGCGATAGAACGAAAAACCATTATCTGCTATGACACTTCATTGTACTTCTTCTCGTTACCTCTATGTTTTTTATGGTATATCCTTCTAATATTAACAGCCTGAAAGCACCGACGCCACTATGCTCGTCGTGTCTGACATTGAATATGTGTCCTTGCCCAAACCTACAGACCTTCTAGTCAACCTCAGCGAATCTCGAGGAGCTCTAGCCAGGATCATTTCTACCATGACATTTCTTGTAATGAATCTTAATTAATTTGGACGATGATGAGAACCTCAGAGATCATGACGTACCGCTCACGTTATCTGAATGCCAATTCCAACAAAGTCTACTATTAATATCGTTTTGTCTTCTGAAACGCAGCATGTAATTTCAAACAGAATCTCCAGAGCTTTCACTGACCATCTAGTTGACTCATTCAATACCACAAACTCGACACTCATTATGCCTTGACAAACTTCTGCAAGAACTCGCGGAGGGCAGTCCTCGCAGGCCCGTTTTCATTCCAAGCCGCATGGAATTCTGCTTGAATCCATTGAGCATTACGCCTACGTTCTTCTCCCTCTTCCCCACGGCAGGCGTCAAGGACGCGTCTGATTTCGCGACCAACAGCCTCGCGAGTTCCTTCGGCACCTTTCCCAGTTCTGTGTGAAGGCTTCAGTCCATTGAGGCCAGTTCTCACTTCATAGAGCTCGAAACCGGCTTTGATATTCTCAGAAACAAGGGCTGCTGCCGCAGGTTGATCAGCCTCGAATGGCCAACAGATCCTGTGGGTTTGATGTCATTTAAACGTTTTACGCAGAGTAGGAAAGGGTCATACAGAGGCACACCACTCCAAAGAGACTCTGTAATGCCGCCGTGCCCACCGTGAGTAAGGAACCATCCTGTTGCCTGTAGCAGAACATGTTAGATACAGAGAAGAAACAAGGGAGTTGTTCTAGACAAACATCGTGGTCTAGAACAAACTGTTGTGGGGACCAGGGAGTCAACAGACCGATACCAGAAGCTTGGACCTTCTCCGAGAGTTCTGGACTAATCCGAGCAAAAGGCGAAGCATGAGAAAGGATCTGCAAATACAGGTAAGTGCAATCATGTATGAAGAAAAGCATCTTGAAAGACGTACAAATGGGACTTTCCTCTCAATAAGCGCCTCGATAACTTCATCGAGATATTCTGTGACCGTAGGCCAAAAGTGAGTTCCAAATGACATCTTACAGTGGTTGGTCTGGTCAATCATTTGCAGAACAATTACGCGGTGGTAACAACTTACAAAGACGACAGAATGTTTTCCATGCTTTTCCAACATGTTGTCAAGGAATACTGCGACATTGGAGTTCTTTTCATTGACGTCTGACTGCACAGAAGTTGTGCCAGTGAGAAGCGGGCCAATAACATAGACATCCTTTCCTTGCTCCGCTTGCCAAGATTTCACCGCAGCTAAGGATTCTTTTTCGTACGCATCATGAGATACAGTAAGAAATGCATCGCTCTCCCTCAAGAACCTGTTCATATGTAAAGCAAAAGATTATAAAAAGTTATGTTGTTCAAAACTCACTCGCGACCGGCGTCCATGACCATAGCTATTGGCATTTCAAAAGGCAGCTGAATGAGGGATGAGCAGTCTTTTTAATTATTGGTTTGAAAGTAATCTTTCACCTGCTGCGGGTAGAACTCATAGTCGTACATGGTAGGGATGCCTGGAATACGAACGATACCTCCATTGCTCGGTTTATAGATCTGATAATAGCCTGCATCAGGATAGCGGCTAGACTAGCTCATGTAGCAGTCCTCACCTCATTAGCAACCTCATCAACAGGTCTTCCGCTGCGCGCAGCTTCCTCTTGAATCTTCACCGTCTGGTCTCCCAACCCTCCCAAAGACTCTGAGCCCCAGAAGCGCAAAATCGTCGGACTTCCACCTGTTATCCAGGCGATGATAGGAGTATTCCCACTCAAAGCACGGGTAATCTTAAGTTGAGGCAGGCAGAAGAACTAGTAACCGTGAGCTTTACGTATGGCTTATTTTCTATAGCGTGACAACGCACATCCATGACGATAGCTGTAGGCTTAGATACAGCCTCGAAGGTGACATCTGTGACCAAACAAGTGATTGGCTTCTCCTGAGCTATCACATTGAAGGCAGTCTGGTAGAACTGAGGAAATAACATCATGAGCTCCTTAAGATCTGGCCCTATGGGCTTCATAATAGATATGAGCCTAAGAGAAGGTATCAGCGCAAACATATGCATCAAGATAACGATGTGGTGCTGAACCTAACACGCTGAGAAGCGGAGGAATCATTGCCGAGCTGTCGAGACAGCTCGAGACGAGACTTCTCGTAGTAATTCGCAGTCGCAAAAATTGTGATGATATTAGTCTCGCTTTCGGCGACAAGACGCGCAGCAAAAACACATAGCGGCCGGATGTGACCTGCATACCTTTTGAGTACCTAAGAATGGAAGCGAAACATATACTCACCCCACGCAGGGAAAGGAACCAAAAGGAGGTGGGGGGAAGACATAGCTTGCAGATGTAAACTCACCAACTTCTCTGATATCAACTTTGAGAGTGTGAGATTACGTGGTTCTGCGGTCACCACGGTTTCCCACCTGCCACCCGCTAAATATCCCCAGCAAGTCAGGATCCTCATCTGGCCTTTCTGAAGCATCTCAGGAACATGGTTGGCCAATTTTTTGATCAGATTCAGAGGAAAAAGAAAAGCTTGTTAATGTGATACGAAGCCGCGAACTGATGAGACCTATATCAGAACAAACTTGGATGCGGTCATGTGGTAGCATGAGGTGCACATTGCACAAAACATAACCAGTGGAAGCGGATAATAATAACTACAGAAAAGGGAACATGCCTGGACCGTGCGCGTGAAGCTTAGAAGGTTGCGAAATAGTACGACGCGCGGACGCGTCAGTGTCAAGCTAGTTAGATGGCATGTGCTCTTGCTAGCCTGGTACTAACTTACTGAATCGCGTCTAATAACGTTGAAAAGAACTGAGGCGTCCCTTTTCTGTGGCTCGAAATCCATGGAACCCAATACTCAAACAACGCGTACTTTGCACTATGTGAACGTAAAAATCAACTGAGAAACGCTTTCCATACACAATCGAGCACGTTACATGAGAAACTGTACGATAATACATAGTTTAGCGTATAAATTAATTTGCATGTGTTCCAAATCATCATCGTACACAATCCTAGCAATGAACGAAACTAAGGCTACACCAACAATTAAGATGATTATTCCTCTCCAGGATCATCATCTCCATCATCCTCCCCAATCGGCATCATCGTCCCAACACCCATCGTTGAGCCCATCCCAAATCCAAGAACGCCTCCACCAAGCGTCTCCACCACATCCAAATCTTTCTCCAACTCAACATCCTCCTCGCCCTCCGCAAGGGGCATGCCCAACTTCATCCGCCTGATCGCACCTCTCAGCTTCTCAATCTCCTCATCCCGTCTATCAACGCGGCCTTTCAGCACTCTGATATACTCGTTACCGCACATAAGCAGCTGAAGCTTGCTGACGCCCTTATTCGGGCCATCACCGCCAGCTTTTGGTGGTCCCCGCGGGGGCAAAGCACCAGGAAGTATTTCATCCGCTGGGTACTTGTCGTCTGTGGGAAGGGGAATCGGAGGGAGGAGTACTCTGAGGTCGTCAAACGTCGTCTTGAGGGAGTCTCGCCGTTTTTGTTCCGCGGCTTTATGCGAGGTCTTACGTACTTGTACAACGGGTGTGGGGGCGATCGCTGGGGAGGGGAGCGGCATTAAGTGGGGGCCAGAGCCAGCTGCAATCCGGAAAAGGGTTATTAAAAATGTGGTTGTTAGAATATGAAATGGAAAAAATGGGATGACGTACCTGGGAGAATAGCTTTTAGGCTGGGGCTCACCCCAACGGCCATTTTGCGCGTGTTTTTGGGTGGAGCTTTAGATTTTGCTGCTCCAGGAGCGGACTCAGCCACCTTGCCCTTCGAGTCTGCCTTTAGCGGCACGATTTGCCGCGTTGAGGGTGCCATGTGAGGGTTCACTCCTAGCCGACCAAGCTTCATGATAGATGCTGGGGTAACGGGGGTCAACTGTGGATTAAACTGTGGAGATGCAGGCACTTGTTCCGAAGCGCCACTCGAAGATGATGAAGATCCAGGTGCGGGGATAGGAGGGGCAGCAGGGGGTGGCATTGACAAGTCTACAGGTGACGGTGAGTCATCGACGATGTGTTCAACCATACTCCCCTTCCGTGATCGCGTCGAACGTATAAGGGGAGTCGAATTTGTAGACTTCGTAGCACGAAAGTATTTTTTCTGGCCACTGGTCCCCGGGATGCCTGGGTTGGTCGGACGAATAGCAGGAGACTGCCTTTTGCGTGATGGCATGCCGTTGGTCTCATCTCCACTCGAGGATGCGCTTCGTTTATTTCCCGCTGGATAATGGCTCATCGAGGATGAGTGGTGATGGTGTTGCGCACCCAGCCATGGGCTCGCGAGGGGAGATATGTCGAAATCCAAATCTGCAGGTGATGGGAGATTTCGGAAGGCGATGTGCTCAGGTGCGGATGCAGCGCCTCGAGGTAAAGAGAAATTTGTATTGATTGGATGGGTATGATGAGGATTGATTGGTTGCATATGGAGTTCAGGCCGGAAGGGCGGTTCCTGCGGTCGAGGCTGAGATTGGGAGTCTAAAAAGTTATTGGAGAGGATGATAGGTGATACAAAGTCTAACGAGGGTTGCTGAGCATGTATCTCAGCAGATGGGCCTATTGGCGAATCCTCAGTAAATTTTAGGGGGTGATGATATGAAAACGTACCAGGCGTAGGAAGTCCATTGAATTGATTCTGCAGGTCTCTCCGCGGTTCAACAGAAGGAGAATTCATCATACCGGCAGTTTGGCTGCTTATTAGAGCAATCTGTAGAGAAATAGATGAGCATCACGATGCAAGACCTCGGATGGAAGAAGAACAAGGCAAGAAGACGACAGTGAAACAGCACATGCGAATGTCATATCCAACGAACACCCAGACCCCGCGTATGCATTAGGAGCAATGCGCAATTCAAACTGCGAAGTCAAGCAACTGGCATCTCTCCTGTGCAGCACACGCATGGTCGTGATCATGTTTTCCGACATCAAATTAACACTGTCTCCTTCTCCAGTCGATCCCCTCACATGTGCAACGTTTCTAGAAAGGGTAATGAGATATATGATGTAAAGGACTCACTTGTTGCTGAAAAATCTGGTTTTGAAGTTGTTGTAGCTGCTGAAGTTGTGTCAGCTTGAACTGTTGTTCTAATAATTGTTGCGGATTGTATTGAGGAGAGCTAGGAGACTGCGCCTGAGATTCTATGCCCTGCATTGCCATGAGGTTGTTGAGCATGTCCATGCCGAGTTGCGGTGGATTCATTGGAGAAGACATCGATTGCTGCATCGACTGCTGGTTAAAGGGCATGTTGTACATGCTCTGCTGTCCATCATTGGGGAATATAGTGGCGAGAAAATCCTTCTCCTGGTGCTCGTGGACGTCCATGACAGCGAGGACGGTGGAAGTTGAGGAAGAAGGAGACGACACCGCCAAGGGTTTCTGCACTTTCAGGTCCATTTCCAGGTTCAATCATTATCACATAAATCACGCGATCACTTTCCACAGATCCGGCCCGAGCTTCCTTCCTTCTCCGAGAATAACCGACGCGCTCACATCTGCAACCTGCTATCTGCAGCAGCCCAGCTCATAATACGTCTTTGCTTCAGATTTCACTCATTCTCGCCCTGTGGATCTATCACAGATTGGCTGGCGCCTGCATATTCAAACTCAAATCGTCATTCGTAATACCAGATACTGGGAGCAATGATCGCATCAGTAAGATTGTATTTGCGACATCTTTTATCTTTCCAAGCCTGGAAGATACTGAGATACTCAATAGTTGAACCGTCAACTTGCTGAGCCTGCCGAAGGGGCTTTCCAGGGCTGTCAAGGGTCGCTTATATTAGTACAGGGCATATGTAATGACTTTCGAAATTTCAAAGTCTGGCTGACCTCTTTGAGATTTGAGCTCAGTATATGGGGCATAGTTACCAGTGACCACCTTTACCACCTCACTGCCACCTCAGGCTTGTGACCTATGACGGCGCGCTCGCTAGGGCCACTGTACAGTCATCACAGATGACTACATATAGCTACCGACGTCACCTACAGTCTACAGAATCACTCGACTCGCGTGTTACTTGACAAGAGAGTCTCTTCTTAATCCATCTTTCCCCGAAAGACGAACGATGTATTCTGTAGACACATGGTAAACGTTAAGATACCTGCCCAGACTTTGATTTTGAATTTTTAACGGTAGCGATTGTTACGCGCACCGTATGCCCAATGCCCAGAATAACGAAAGCTACTATGTACTATGCATAATTGGTATGGATCAGTGAGAGAAGCAATATCTATCGAAATCCAAATCATTTCCCCTCACTATAGGGTGGAGGCTGCGTCACCATATCCTCATCCTGCCGAGACGCCGCCACACCAGACTGCCAAAATCTTATCGCCTGGTTGTGATGCCTCAAATCCATCTCCGGCATAGGACGCGACACCTCCCGGCTACCTAGATCGATTGCTTGAGGCTTGTTCCAATCTTCATACTCGCTCAGAGGTACGCGCATCTGCGACACCTCTCTCTCCCACCTCAGATTCTCCAGTTCCACCTGAAGCCTTTCCGTATTGTTGTCATATGCATTTCGCCGGTTGTCTGCGGCCGGTGGTGGTGGAGCTGGATACAGTGGATCAGCACCAGCTCTATGCACCCACGTCGGTGACTGTTCATGTACGGAAGGCCACGACATGTGGCTCGCACGTCTCTGAGACGTCCTAGAAACGGCTGAGTTTTCAAAATCTGACTCTCCCCGTATATTTTGAGGAGTATTCCTTATATCTACATGGTCCATACCAACTTGTGTGTCAGAATTTAAGCGAAAGGTGGATTCAATTAACGCTGCGTACAATGTTTTTCAACATCTACGTTTCGCGATACCCGCCTCCTATGAGCGACACGTATAATCAGTCCCAAAATGAAAAGGCCTATGCCAATGCAGCCGAGGATGAGACCAGGTACCCTAGGGGACATTTCAGTGGTAGATTCAATTTCTCACTCATGCGAACCCTGAGTCCTTTTGAATGCAGAAAAATTTCCATAATGGCACACCGAAGGGTGTGTAAGGACACCATGTGCCAATGACGTGGGACCATAGCCTCATGTCGAAATCAACTGCATCTTGTCACAGATCTGTGAAGTCTGTGAACCTTGGAGACCACTGAAGCAAACTATACCTTCTTAGGAAATAAGATCAACAGCGATGGACAACTATGATTCTGATAACGTAAATCCATGTTTAGCATAGACACTCGAAGCGTAACTAAGCCTCGAGATGGCCTCCCTAAGCACAGCCTTGCTGTGGTCTCGTAGCTTATTTCTGTGTAAGATGAATGTCATTCTCCGAAACAGCTCGGAAAGGACCGGTATGAAAACAGCGTCGTGTCATGAGCTATGCTCGTGTTTCAGGAGTCTGAAATATGTGCGATTGTGGTAGGACCTAACATACAATGCATGCAAGACGAAGAAAGCAAAGAATAATGATACACACAAAAAGTCCTCCAAAGCAGAGCAAGTCCCAAAATCATCCGTCCTCCACTACAAGCTCTCATCGTCGAGCCCGCTTCACATTCCCACCGTCTCCAACATCCAACCGTCCAAGGACCTCCCGTCTCGCTTGTCCTCCTCCCTGTCCATGCGTAGACCCATTGCCTGGCTTAACATTCGCATTAGTCGAGGAAGTCCTGCAATTTTTAAACAAGAACTCAGTTTCGAAGAGTGGAGCCCACAGAACAGCAAACCCACGTAGGTTCCAACGGTCTTTTGACGCCTACTACAGAAGCTGAGTCGTGCCCATGCTCAGACAACGTGCGGGCGTCCTAAATTACAAAACAACAATCCATGAGTTATGAGTTTGGGCCGCAGCGTAAGTGACATGAAAGACATACCACACCAGGCAGGAAATGGAACCCTCCCATAGACGGCGTAGACGGTTGCGCCTCCGTCGACATAGAAGGTACACGAGCAGGAGGGGGCTGGTTCTGATTTTGATTCTGATTTTGGTGGTGGTGGTTACCGTTTCTTTGCAACGCATTCTGCTTCAGGCGAGAACTCGAGGAAGAACCTTCATTCGAATTCCGTAACGGTGCAGTCTTCAACGAGGAACCAGACTGGCGATTTTGAGGGCGCTGATGTTGCTGCTGATTCACTGCATGCGAATGCTGTTGTATGCCACCCGAAGTAGACCCAGACTGAACATAATTCGTCGACGACCGCTGGCCATGTGGCTGCTTTTGCTGAGCTTGATTCTGGGGCAACAATCTAGACAACATTCCCGTTTGCGCCTGCGCCTGAGGGGCATTTGCATGCGAACGTCCAGGTTGTTCTCGAGGTAGCGAGGATTGCGCCTGAGCCTTTTCACCCTCGAAGGAACGACCGCCATTTCCCCCATCATCGTCGTCGAACAAAGGCCTACCAAGATCTGTTTCTGGAAGAAGTGGTTGGCCCATATCTCCTTCTCCCATATCAACGAGCGCTAACAAGGCATCATCATCAGAGCCGAAATGAAACGAGTCGTCTCCATCCTCTATACTGAGCTGTCGGTTCGATGGAGCTTGAGGCGGAGCAGAAGCAGTCGCGGGTTTTCTGGATCTAGTATCTGCAGCCGTAACATTTCGAGCGGGCTGTGGTTGTGGTTGTTGCATGTCAGAGTTGCTAGTATTGGCAGTTGACCGCCCAGACACAGCTGTTGATGAACCAATATTATTCGCCGTAGTTAGGGTGGATGAGGAATTCAAATGCTCGTTTCTAGCAACGTGTGATGGCCCCGCAGCATCTATTTCAGAGCGTATATGAGGAGGGATGGGGGAAACAGGTTTTGTTGGTCCTTGCAGAAGCGGCCCAGTCACAGGACGTGTAGAGGCGCTGTCGTTGCTAGTGGGAAGGTTTGCAGATATTTGTGCTAGCCTCGAGGATGGTATCGCCGTGGTAGACGCGGATGAGATATTGGGCTTGATATCTTCGTATGTTTGGTCAGGAAGGCGCATGGATATGTTGGCCATTCTAGATGAGCTCGCTGCCGTGGACATTAATGCGATATTGGGCTTTCTGTCTTCGAATTCTGGGCGCCGATGGAGTACACTTTGATCGAATTTTGGCTAGTTATCGCTGTAGGTAAGGATCGCAAATTTATCCGCATGTAGGTAGAAGGGCGTACCTGTTGTACTTTGATCTTCACTACCTCCTGCGTGTAGGACTTGTCGTACAGACAATTTCCCATCAAGTTTCCAAAGTTACGAAGTGCACGTTTTAATCCGTCAGTAACAGCCTCCTTCTTGCACTTAAAGAATATTCAATAGAAGTTTATCAAGGGAAAGAGGTCAACGCACCTTATCGATTGCAGCACCTTTGCTCTTTGAATTTTCCAACATTCCATACCCAATATCCTCGTGAAAGGCTCCGTCGCGTAGGGTAACTCGAACAATTGCAGTAGTACCAACAGTATATCGCCTCGACTCCTCATTGTAGTCAATAAAGTCTGTCGTGAGGTTGACAATACTTGAACTCCAGCCATTGAATCCAAACACTTCGTTCGCAAGATTAATGATCTTCCAACCCTCGGCGTACGTGAGCTTTGGGCCACCTCCTGGACCAGGGCGCTGAGATATATACTCTGGTCCTAACTTCTGATTGAGCTTCGCCTGGAGCTGTGCAATCTTCAACTCCGTGGCTTCCGAAAGTTGTGGATTGAAGAATGAGGGCTGTGTAGAACCGAAGGCGAGCGAATAGCCTTCGCTCATAGATTGGTTCCCATGCATGTCTGCGTTGAACGACATTGCGCCGCTGGTTACTATAGTCGAGTTTTGGTATCCAAACGGGGCAGAACGCCGGGCTTTTTGTGCATTGAATGAGTCAACTAGATGGCCGCTAAAGGCTCCGGCCATAGAACGATAATGATGCCGTCTGAAATGAGAGCTTCGCTTCAACTGCGTGGGTGTACTAGTAAGATATGGACATGAACAGAACACAGTGAAATGTGGTCAAGCTGCAGGTAAACCAAAATGATCTGATCAAACGCGAACAATGCAATTTGTCACGTGATCGCATCTTTAACCCAACACTGACGATGACATTGAACACTTACCTACACTGACTCGCATTCACTAGTGGCTGCCGTCATGTTGGCATTGTCTGATGCAGATGTTCTTTCCTCTTTAGGCTCCTCTGCCTCTGCTCCCAGGCCCGGAGCTACATAGTGGTTGACCATCCGTGAACTTGGGCTATTTTCGATGTTACCCCACAAACTATTATTCCAGCACTCTAACTATCATTTCTTGATGTAAAAGTATATCGATCTAGCTTCTAGATGCGTCTCCCCATCCAGTTCTCATCATCGCAAACGCAAACTAATATGCACCACAAATCCTTTCATCCATTACCTCCGAATACAGGAAGTTGCTAGCTAGAATGTGGAAATTATGTCTGCAGTTAGAACAGCTTCGTTACGATGCCGACGCAACACCATGCGGAGCAGCCGACATCCAACAGTAGGAGACAATTATGTCCTTTAAATTCTCTCCTTCTAATTGTATTTAATTGTACTTAGCTAGGCTTAAGCCTAAGCCACCCTGGCAAATTGCGCATTCCTCGGCGGGTACTTGGGATGGAGTCACGGGCTTGTCACGTCCCGTAAACGTCGGTCTATAATTTTCCGGCTCTCTGGTATTTGCTTATGACTCCTTCCTTTGGATTTCACGTGTCCTTATCCTTGATTCTCGGTGCCCACTAATCATACAATGTGCCGGGCCAGTGACATGGCGTGTGAATCTTTCGTTGAGTCAGTCTGTGATAATACCTGACACATTTCTTGCCACAGGACTTGACGGTGGTTAGAGTCGGTGCTTGCACTTTCACGTAACGCTAAAAGGACAGGTATTCTTCCAGTATGTCATACATCTCTCCACCATGCGATTGTCATGTACGCTCTTGGGGAACGAAGAGCTGCCTTGGCTAGGTGGCAGTGACAGATGTGGCCCAATGGATGTCAATAACGACATATCCGCTCAACGTTGTTCAAATCCTATCATCTATCTGCCGATCGTCTCTGACATAACGACCATATTAAGTCTTGGCCACTTACCCGTTTCCTCACTATTTTTGACCGGCCCAGGCCAACGCAGGTTATAATAGAGGTTCTTCTCTTTCAGACTGTTGTGAAACTCTTCATCATATTTACCAATGTCTGCGTCCTTGACACGCCAACAAAAGCTCATGCAGAAAGCTCGATCCAGTGCATCCTTTGACGCTCTTGATTTAACTTACATCATATATAACGGGTGCGTGTTCTATAAAATGCTTAGCCACCACTTCGTGTACTTACAATTTGACGAACAGGAAAGAAGATTTTACAAATCGAGCACTTGTGCGAACCCGTATCGAGAATCGCCTTGGCGAGAATGACGCATCGAAACTTCCAAAAGCCTATCAAGGCTTAGATCGCAAAGCTCTGTATCACAATGGTCTCCGCTTTGCTCAAGCTCTACTAGAGGATGAGATTGAATACCGTCATGGGTGCTTCGATCACGCAACCCATCACTATACACTCATCAATGCCTCACCATTCGGCCTCCATCCTCTGATGTTCATCCCGAGTCTGAAGCTGCAAGCTTCGCCCGAGCAACTGGCATATTGGATACCGCTGGCCGAATCTGGGAAAATCATTGGCGCATATTGCCAGACTGAGCTTGGACACGGTACATTCCTCAGAGGACTGGAAACGACTGCCACCTTTGATCGCGAGAAAGACCAGTTTGTTATTCACTCACCCACTGTCACTTCGACGAAATATTGGCCAGGCGGCATCGGGTATTCCACTACGCATGCGATTGTCATGGCCCGCTTAATTTTAAACACTATGGACTACGGTGCCCACCCATTTATGGTGCAGTTGCGCTCCTTGGACGACTTCAGACCGATGCCTGGTATCGAACTTGGCGATATTGGGTCAACGATGGGCCTGAACAGCACCGACAATGGATATGCAGTTTTCAACCAGGTTCGGATTCCCAGAAACCACATGCTCATGGGGAATGCTTCTGTCTCGAGGGACGGCATGTATACAAAAGCAGCCAACGATAAACTATCGTACAGCACGATGATATACACTCGCAACGTCATCGTTCATACCGTGGCATTCCAGCTCGCTCAAGCTTCGACAATTGCCATTCGTTACTCAGCTGTTCGCGAGCAAGGAAACCTGCATTTCAACCCCCAGATCTCACGTGAAGCATCCATCATGTCCTTTAAATCCCAGCACTACCGACTTCTCACAGGCTTATCCAGAGCATTTGCGATCCTCTTCGCCTCAAAGGCATGCGACACGGTCTACCAGGATTTGGTATCCCTCCAGCTGAAGGGAGATCATAGCGCACTCGCTTACGGACACATTACCACGGCAGCTCTTAAAGCGTGGTCAACTCAAGTTGCCTCTGATGGTGCTGAGGATGCACGAAAGTGCTGCGGAGGTCATGGGTATTCTGTATTATCAGGATTGCCCGACCTTTCTATGGATCTTGCAGCAATGGCGACATTAGAGGGGGAGAACTATGTAATGTACCAGCAAGCGGCTAGGTACCTCATGAAATGTGTTACAGCAATCTCAACCGGGCAACCCATTGACCAGCCTATGGAGTACCTTCGTACGGTTACGCTTGGCAAGAAGTGTACAGCTCATGGAGGGGAGTTCCTAAACCCCAAGGTTCAACTATCCATCTTCCGTCATCGAGCTGTACGCCTCGCGTTTGAATGCTACAAACTCCTCGAAGACTCTACAAAACACGATGGGCTTCCCTCTGACGCTGCATGGAATAGGCACATGATGTCCCTTCTTGCCGCAGCTCGTGCCCACATCGAGTACTTTGTGCTTGAGTCCTTCGTTGACCAGGTGGCTCGCATCCGTGTCGTTCCCATTCACGCTGTAGTGAAGCACCTATGCGACCTCTTCGCGCTCTCCACTTTTGAAAGCCCGTTCTCAATAGGTGCCCTGGGATTTTTTGAGGATTCATATATTGAAAACACGCAACTCAAAGACATTAGGGCGCACGTCCATGATTCATTGACCAGATTACTCCCGGAAGCAATTGGCTTGACGGATGCATGGGGTTTTTCCGATGCGAGTCTTCAATCTGCAATCGGTCAAAAGGATGGGAATGTTTATGCGACTCTCATGTCTTGGACGAGGCAGTTGCCGTTCAACAAGGCCTGTCAGAAATCTGGAGGTGTTGATATAGAGGGCTTTGAAAAGTATATTCAGCCCATCTTACGAGCGAAACTTTGATATTTGACCCATGGAAGGCCTCATAAATACTAGCTATTAACAATGGTAAACGAGGGTTGATGGAGTTCGCAAAGTTGCGCTTGGCGTGACACACATCTTGCTCCTCACCCATCATAAGTTCAAACCACCGATTCTGCTTCTGCTTACAACTCTTGCGATCACGACGCACCTATTGGCCTCGGATGTTGCCCTTGTACCTGCTTCTAAGCCATCGGAGGCTGTGTTTTTAAGACTCACACCTTAACCACTATGAACGGTTCTACCCTCAAGCAAGAAGGTATCGTCATTAGGCAGTATCACCATCCTCATGATCTCCCACATATTCAACGGATTTTTGTCGATGGGACAATGACTGGCCGTTAGTTTTCCACCATGTTCTATATAGACTCTAACTACAATCGTTCTTCCTAGGAAATTCACCATATAAGACAGGCATTAATGTCTACAATGATGCTCGTATTGCATATCCTGCAGCCGGTTCTATCGTGTTTTTGCGCCTGTTATCCTCCCTCAAAGTAGTAGTTCAAAGTAACTGGCTGCCGACATGGCTCTCTTCGCGGACGTTGCTCTGGGCTCAAGGGCTCGTTGGAGTTGTAGGCCTTGTGGGGTCCATCTACACATGGTACTACCGTCGACAAGTCAAACGCTTTTTTCAGGCCTTTTTATATGACGGTCTCACGGGAGAGCTCGGCGATGTTGTCGGATCCTACAACCTACACGTTGCTAAACACGGTATTTGTGAATCAACAGGCGCCAGCGGCTTCTGGGTAGCTGAAACGCTCGGAGAAGTTATCGGTTGCGTTGGTCTGAGTGCGTTTCATGAATTCTGCCTGGTGCATAACCCTTATCATTTCGTCAGATAAAAATCTTCGGCCCGATCCTGTTGTTGGGGATGTACGGCGACTTGTGGTAGCACCTGGTCATCAAGGAAAAGGCGTCGCAGAGAAACTCATGGCTGCCGTCATAGCTCATGCCCGAGCTCACAAGCTTCACGCCCTCGAGCTCACTACAAGTGACTATAATCGTACTGCCCTGAGGTTCTACCAGAGGTTAGGGTGGAAGATGATAGGGCGAACAGAATATCATGGATTTATGATAGCAGTTCTCCGGCAGGAGCTGTGACCCGTTAAATCTGGGCTATACTCGGTGTCATTCCCAGAATTTTGTCATCTGGCATTTGAATTGTCATTTCTAGATCGCAAGATGTTGTTGAGGTTTTTGTCAGAGAATATGATGAAGTACCAAGTATAGATTAGATGGCTGTCTGCGGCAGGCTGAAGCGAGATCTAATGGTCATGGGCTCTGCGCTCGATCCCGCATTCAAACTGGCATTTGTAGACGGCAAGTCTTTTTCTTTTTTCGAAATGCACTACCGAACAACATGTTTCCAAATGTATCCGTGCCGATTTCCTTTTACAGCATGATATTTACTAGACCAGGCGCTCACGGTGCCGCCAGCACAAGATAAAAGGACAAAGCAACTCCACCACCCAGCGCCACGTTGTAGGCCTTCTACGCTTTTCAAGAAATAACCTGTCTTAACTAGGTCATGGTCCCTCAAATCGCGACATAATATATCTTGCCACTACGTTCCAGCCTGGGAGCCGTCTATACCAAGGTCTGGTTCGTTGCTGGTAACTTGGACAGATTGGCTAAACGAGGCCATAAGGGTCACCTAACCCAGACTAGCTGCAAGGTTTAGTTTGCTGACGCGAAGTCAGGAAATCTGGCGAAAACACAATATGTTTAAGTGGATAGACTGGGCTCACTAGCCAGGGCCTTGGCTTGATGTGGCTAGTATGCGACTGTCACTATCTGACCATTTCTCAACGACCTTGGCTAAGTCGCCTAGCACAGGCTAGCAGCCATCTATTATAAGGGTATCTATCTAGATGGTGTCAGATGTGCCCATCCGTCGATAGCTGGCACGTGGGGTGTAACAACTTGAACCTTGCGTTTCCTGGTCGTTGTCCCGTTTTGAATGACCTGTTGCAGTTATAAAAGGCTTCAAAGGCATATTCACACCCCCATTTTCCAGCCGTGGAAGTCTTCAGCACAGAGTATTTTCAATGTCTTCCCCTTTGACACGCCAACAAGAGCTCATGCGGAAAGCTCGATCCACTGCATCCTTCGATCATCTAGAACTAACGTACATCATATATAACGGGTATGCGTTCTATACTATGTTTCGTCCCTACTTCGTGCTCATGATCCAATGAATAGGAAAGAGGACTTTACGAAACAGGCACTTGTACGAGCCCGTGTCGAGGATCGCCTTGGCGATAATGATAACTCGAAACTTCCAAAGGCTTATGAAGGTTTAGATCGCAAAGGCCTATATCACAACGGCCTTCGCTTTGGTCGAGCCCTTCTAGAGGAATAAATTGAGCATGGTCACGGATACTTCGACCGTCTCACTCATCACCATGCACTCATGAATGCCTCTCCATTTGGCGTCCATACTTTGATGTTCGTTCCGACTCTGAAACTACAAGCTTCGCCTGAACAACTTGCGTATTGGATGCCTCTGGTCGAATCTGGAAGAATCATGGGCTCATACTGTCAGACGGAGCTTGGACACGGTACATTTCTGAGAGGACTGGAGACAACAGCCACCTTCAATCACGAGCGCGACGAATTTATCATTCACTCTCCCACTGTCGCGTCGACTAAATATTGGCCGGGCGGGATTGGATATTCAAACAGCCATGCAATCGTTATGGCTCGCCTCGTTATAAATAAAACAGATTATGGCATTCACCCATTCATGGTACAGCTTCGCTCCCTTGACAATTTCCGACCCATGCTCGGCATTGAGCTTGGCGACGTTGGGTCAACGATGGGCGTAAACGGCACGGACAATGAATACGCATCTTCAACCAGGTTCGCATTCCCAGGAACCATATGCTCATGGGCAATGCCTCCGTCTCGAGGGACGGTGTATATACGAAAGCGGCCAACGACAAGCTGGCTTACAAAACTATGATCTACACGCGCAATGTCATCATAAATGCCATGGCGTTTCAGCTCGCTCAAGCGTCCACAATCGCCATTCGTTATTCCGTCGTTCGGGAACAAGGCAATCTACACTTCACCTCAAACATTTCATATGAGGTCCCTATCATGTCTTTCAAATCTCAACACTATCGACTTCTTACAGGCTTGGCTAGAGCGTATGCAATTCTCTTCGCCTCAAAGGCGTGTGAGTGTGTATACCAGGATGTCGTATCTCGGCAGCTGAAAGGGGACCACACCACGCTCGCTTACGGACACATCACCACAGCGGCTCTTAAGGCATAGTCAACTCAGGTTGCCTCTGATGGTGCTGAGGATGCACGAAAGTGCTGCGGAGGTCATGGGTATTCTGTATTATCAGGATTGCTCGACCTTTCTATGGATCTTGCAGCAATGGCGACATTAGAGGGGGAGAACTACGTAATGTACCAGCATGCGGCTAGGTACCTCATGGAATGTGTTACAGCAATCTCAACCGGGCAACCCATTGACCGGCCTATGGAGTACCTTCGTACGGTTACGCTTGACAAGAAGTGTACAGCTCATGGAGGGGAGTTCCTAAACCCCAAGGCTCAACTATCCATCTTCCGTCATCGAGCTGTACGCCTCGCGTTTGAATGCTACAAACTCCTCGAAGACTCTACAAAACACGATGGGCTTCCCTCTGACGCTGCATGGAATAGGCACATGATGTCCCTTCTTGCCGCAGCTCGTGCCCACATCGAGTACTTTGTCTTAAAGTCCTTCATAAATCATGTAGCTCGCATTCGTAGCCGTGACGTCTCCCTTCACGCCGTAATGAAGCACCTATGCGACCTCTTTGCGCTGTCCACCATTGAAAGCCCATTCTCAATGGGAGCACTAGGATTCTTCGAGGACTCGTATATATCAGGCACACAGCTAAGAGACATGAGAACTCATGTCCACGATTCCTTGACCAAATTACTGACGGACGCATGGGGGTTCTCTGACGCGAGTCTCCAGTCGGCACTTGGTCAGAAGGATGGGAACGTCTACGAGACCCTCTTGTCTTGGACACGGCAGCTACCGTTCAACAAGGCATTCCAGAAAACTAGAGGTATCGATGTGGAGGGTTTCCAAAAGTATATTCAGCCTATCCTCCGTGCCAAACTTTGATCATTATAAGGGAAATTTTCATGGCTCAGGGGGGGGGGGCATTCTCGGTAACATGCAGGCGTCTATAGTTGCTAGTAAATGATTCATGTACGTTCACAGTTAGCTATGTACACGAATTGACTTGGTACAAAAGTAGCTGTACATTTACTGAAGCTGGGGCAAGATCCACTTCGACTAGATCTTCGTGATGCCTGCTGCTCGAACAATCTTGTTTCCCTTCAATTTCTTGATGCTTCCGCTGCCATATCCTTGAATTCCTTGTTGGAAAGTAGCTCAATGGGCAGGAACTGTGTACCAGTCATGTTCCGCCAATTCGAAATCATCACAATTGTCAGTAGATTGGAGAGAAGTTAAACGAGTTTTCACTTATAAGGCCGGTTCCTCCAAATCTCTATGTCGCTCTCCCCAAACTCCTTCCGATCCGTGCTCACGAATGTTTTGCCACTACGCCATAACATAATGGCTCGAGGTCGGGGGTATCTAATCATCGGTTGAGTTCGTAAGGCTGGTAGTTGTCAGTATCGTATTCCTCCTTTGATTCGATCGTCTTTTGGTGGAGGAGGGACTGAGCGTGTAGAGCGACCACCTTTCTTCACTGAGGATAAAACCAGAGAAACTTACGGCTTTGACCGCTGGCCCCCATGTCAATAGTGTAGAACAGAGCGTGGACGATGAGTCTTCAATGATTCGATCCAAGTTGTATTTGCCAACTTGTTGCCTCGTGGATGAATCGAGGCATCGATATCAAGTTGTATTTGCCAGCTTGTTGCCTTGCGAATGAGTCGAGGCATCGATATGAAATCCAGATTGAGTGTCAATTGATCATGAGGTATGATTTTTCAAAACGCGCCCATAAACCTCCAACTCCGAGAGCGGGACATGCATGACTCTAGGGCTGGTTAAATTTATTGTTTTTGACGCGACATTAGATAAGTACACGTGATTGCTATGATGCCATTTTAGTAATGGATTATTGGATAGCATACTTACCAGTAACTGGTGACTCACTTTCATCTACGATCCATCTGGGGACGACTATTTTTTGTGTTCTTGCTTGTAAACCATTTGAGCGGATGACATCCTTGTATTCGGTTTACAATCCTTAAAACTCATTGTCAGGGACATACTGGGGATATGCGAAACTGCCCTTCGCGGACCTCGTCGGGCCTCTGAAACTTGATATCTGTGGCGTGAATTTCGTGATCTTGTCACCAGGTAAATTTCTGATAAAGTTTTGAGCTTCAAGCTCATTTGCATAGCCTACAGAACATCTCTCCATCTCAACAACGACGACCAGTCAACAAAATGAAACAGGACATCGTTGCCCAAAATCTTGAAATGCAGCCTTTATGATTTGCCATCCCGGGGGACTGTTTTGAAAAAATCGAGGAGTATTTTCTACTAAATGCCCTGCATCTCCACATGATTCATATGGCCTCAGTGATATGGTATATACGTATCTGTAACTTCTCGCCACATTGGCTCCACTAACCTCCAATGATAGAATTCTACTGGGCGCTTCTCTGTTATCCGCATCCGTTGGCAGAGGTACCCCACCTGGCAACGTGCCTTTAGTCCAACAACCCATAACGCGTAAGTATTGGACGCACATGTGATACGTCAGACGATCTCACGGCCTCCGATTTCCCCCCCACGGAGCAGCCATTTTTGCGATATACCGCAGTACCCCGCCCATTGGCGCCGCCAAAACACCTGAGACCAGTGATGGATGATGGCTGATTTGATATATACCCCACTGACGACATTTCCATTTCCACAAAACATAAACCCACGCCATTCTACGCATCTTGTCACTTGCGCCCCCACCTCTACTGCCCGACAATATGTGGTCGTGGTTCAAAGAGGCGAATTTGCCTGATGTCAACTATCGTGCGTCTTTGGACTTCTCTACGACCAGCGATTGCATTTATTGACATCTAAATGTGGCCAGACCCAATCCCTACTTCTGAACAAGATATCCCACAAATCCAGCCTTATCTAGTTTCGGAAAGGCTCTTGTTGGACAAATCAATCCTTCCAACTGCATCGCACATGAGACGGAATAGAACGGTCCCGGCTTCAGGGCAAAGAAGTGCGAATGTCAACGATTTAATGAAACGTCCGCAAAGTGATATTTGTCCTTGGTCTAGTGAGTCCACTAGACGGTATTTCTTTCTTGTCCCCAAAATGATGTCTGTTCATCATAGCCACTGCCAGAACATCTTCTACAATATCCGAGAATCTTGTTCCTGGTCCCTGCCTACATCACCACGAGTCCAAATTCCTACACCTCGCGGAAGACACCGCTGCTCAAAGCCTGCTGCAAAGCATGAAACAGGACAGCGAGCGGATAAGAAGTTCTCGACCACAAGGAATTCCGAGTCATCCCTCAGAAAAATGCAGCTCGGACATTCGACGGCTGAGCGAGGAAGTAGAGGATCTCCGGCGCGAGAACGAGATTTATTGCTCACTCGCGCGTCAAACGCCTTTTGCACCGCGTGAAAATAGTACCGATGACGGTAATGACTTGGAGGCACAGCGTTTAAGGAACGAGGCAGATAACCTTCGGCGCCAGAATGGAATACTACGGTCTTGGTTGATCGCATCTTCATCGTGTCCTCCACCAGAGTATGCACCCCCACCATATGCTCCTTTAGATTGAATTCGATGGTCTAGCGACCGTTATCTCGAGTTGTATACCGCTTTACAGATATTATTTATTTCGATATTTAAGGGTTGGATCTCACCTAGTTGTAGTTTAGTTGTACCAAGTATTTCATTTTGACATATCCCAACCATGAGAGCTACAAGCTTGGCAGGTACATTGAAGTTTGCCGGAGACGTCGGTGATAAGTAAGTAACGACTAGAGACGAATGACGGAGAGATCCGACGCCCGTGGGTCGTTGGTACTAGGAACAGACATAACTATAGATGGACTTGATCATTACGAGGCCCTTTGTGGGTCGCTGGTGGGTGATAGAGGTTTGTATGCGGCTTATGCTAGAATAGTAGAATAAGTCCACACGACGTACTGAACATGTATGTACATGTCAGCTGTTTTGCAGTGGCTGGACACTCGTGTACCAGCGCCCACGTAAAGTCCATCAGTGTTAATGCACATTGGATAGCAATCAAGATTACACGATTTGGCATATGTGCGGAAGGCCGTGAGCACTCTCAGGTACTGAGCCTTACTGAGTGGCAGAATCAACATCAAGAGAAAAATCAGTAAAGGGATCATCGATAGATCAGGCTCAGTGATTAGATCATTAGATGTGACTTGTAGTATCTTATCTGTAGATCAACATCGAACCCACCAGCACGCTCTTTTGACGAACTTCATCTTACACCCGCGACGTCGATGAGGGATAGGCCGGTTTTACCCGTGCCGCATGTTACATTGAGGATGCTTGAACCCTGGCCCATGAGCACCCTTCTTCTCCTCCTTCTTTGTCTCTTTAGAATCTCGCGGTAAGAAGATATTCACGCAATTTTAAGCTTTTTGACTATGGATCATTGGTGATGATGCCATTGCAAGGCACATCGTTTCCATTTGAGATCGAAACAGATTATAAAGCACCTGCGAGACGACCGCAAGGCATTATCCGCGTGTAGTCTCGTATCATCTCAGTAACTCGGGTCTGCTTGTACACCGTTGTTTGCAAATGTCAAGGCAGGCGTTGCTGTTTACCCTTACTATAGTGAACATTGGGACGACATAACTCGTGTAAAGGATGTTCAATAGAAATGTGCTATACCCAAGGCCTTTTCTCTGAATGACCTGAGGACAAGCATTGTCGGATTCATTCTAACAAGTGATCACGAGTCTACGAAGCAAGGAAAAGATTATCATGATTCTCATGGAGCTGCATGGAAGGAAGTATGTGCATATACATAGCAAAACCAATTCACAACAGACAACTGTAAGCGTGAGGGTGAGGCTGGGGGTGATGGAGAGGGTGAACGGTTTTAGATGGTAGATGATGGATGGATCGATGAAGGATGGGCCCGGGGCCATGAAAGAAGAATGGACGGACGAACCAGGGACAGGAGAATAACAAGACCAACATCGATCGACAGTCCATGCCTGCTTGACTAGATCCTACCACCATCACTACACCTCAATCAGTACCCGACCATCCCGCTTACTTCCCCACGGGCGCCCTCCATCCCCTCGCTGGTGCTGGTGCTGGCGCTGATGTCGGAACCCCCCATTGGCCTCTGGCCATCCCTTACCACTCCCGCTCCCGCTCCCATTCACCGGGGCGCCGCCATGTGGCTGACTTGGTAGGTAGTACCACGCTCCTTTTTCGCCTCAAGCCAGATCCGCAGGGGCGTCGCATGAGCGCACGATCTCGACGTCCTTGACGGGGCCGAAGTGCTGGGTGAGCGCGTTGGTGAGGATGGTTTGTGCGATAGGTTGGATGAGCCCTGGAATTCCAGCAAGGAAACTCAGTGAGTGCTTAAATCCTTAAACTGGCACCAAGTCAAGCAAGTAAACGAACCTTGATGAAACAATGCTCAGTCACACCACGCGCCTCCTGCGCAACGGCTAGGCCCCTCTTGGGGGTCGAGTGGGCTCAAAGGCAGACAGCAGTTTGTTTAGGAACCACGGCGGTGTCAGCAGCAGGGACCGAAACTGCTGGTGTGCCTCAAACCGACGTAAGGTATCCTTAATTGAGATTCACGATTTCGACTCGGACGGGCCAGCCGATGCCAATGCCAAGCAAGTTGGGCGTAGTTCTTGGGCTCAAGGTACGAAGACGTTCAACTAACTCTTGCTTTAACTCTTTGCTGAATTCCTCCGCCAGAATAATCGGCAGCCTCGCCTGCAGTAATGCCGAGTTCCCTGTGCGAGTTCACCAGTTGGTCCTGAGAGTGTTCCTTCAAC
This sequence comes from Tephrocybe sp. 9980TJB, assembly GCA_018220975.1. Taxonomy (NCBI): domain Eukaryota; kingdom Fungi; phylum Basidiomycota; class Agaricomycetes; order Agaricales; family Lyophyllaceae; genus Tephrocybe; species Tephrocybe sp. 9980TJB. The sequence continues at coordinate 28,263 of JABAJU010000173.1, forward strand.
GTCTTCATCGAGATGATATTGATTTTGCGGTTGCGTCGAGCGCGCAGAGTACGCATCGTCGCAAGCGGGCGCAGCAGATGGAGAGGTATGACTGAGCGAGATCTCGCTCTGTAGCCCGCACCCGCAACAGCAGCTGGGGATAAATCCCTCTCATCCCATACGTCTCTCCCATTCCATATGCCATAGGTCCATGAGAAAGCCCAATGCCACTCCTCGACGCCTGCACATCACCATAGTTTTCCTGTATCATTTCCGTCGTTAAACCAAAAGGCGGGTTCTAGTTCAGGCAGTGGCCTCGTTGCCATCCTGGTCAAGGCTGAAGTAAGCTCGACAACGGAGGAAGAATATGTCGAGGATCAGAAATGCAAGTATAACGAGGGCCACGTCGGTAGATGTGCCGGCGACCGCATGTGTCTTCCGGAAGAATATGGTTGAGTTAGCGAAGTAAGAACATGGAGAGAAAAGGAAGGAGAGAAGTAGATACCTGTTGAAAGGCCTGGGACTCGGACACAGCGCAACAGGAACGCAAGGGGTTACAACGACGACGAAGAAAGCCATAATGACTGAGTGACCGGTGTAGAGCTGAGAACCATTGTAGTAGCAGGGGTGGTGATTGAATATTGGGTCAGCGGGGACGTAGCTACTAGCAGCTGCGTTCCGATCGTGGTCGAGGCTGTGTCGTGGGCTCAGATCCAATCAAAACTACGACCATGATCATTAGGTGTGAGTAAGAGTAAGAAGTAAAACTAAGCCGTTTTTTTTTTCTCTGCTGTTGGTCAATAACTGACATTTCCCTCTGCTCTCGCTTGACTATTACGTAACAGTCGCAGTAATTGGACCGAAGGTGACGCAGAACAAGGCATACTTAATGTTAAGACGTGCACAAAACGCCATCAGCTTGAGGCCCAAGCGTGGGAATCTATAATTAAGTCGACAGATTATCATGATGACTGCAGTGCTCAGACGCTCATTGCTTTCTTTCCTACTCTCATCAGCCCAACTACAGTTGCACTTGACGTTATAACAATGCAGAACAACACAACCCAGACTCACCTTAACCGCGGATTAAGACTTTTAGCCTTAGGTGTGACTTCCTCCCCTTATAACGTCCGAACCTGGTTTCATCGGATTGATCTTTAGATGACGGCGGTATACGTGGCCTGTCTGAGCTCATTATTCTTGAAGAAATCATGAAACAACTCAAGCATATGGAGAAGGCAGAATCTGTGCCTAAGCCCTGTGACTACTTTGATATGATTGGTGGAGTCGGAACTGGTGGGTATGTATCACACCTTGTAAATATATCTGAATATCTATTGAATGTAAGTTGTAGAGTAATTGCATTGATGCTTGGACGACTTCGCATGCCAATTGACATGGCCATTGCGAAGTATGTTGAGTTTAGCAAGAATGTTTACTCAAAGACAAAGTTTTTCTCTAAAGCTGAGAAGTTCAAAGCCAAAATTTTTGTGTCTGGAATAAAGGAGATTCTGGTAACTGCTGGGTTTTCTGATGATGTTTTGATGCTTGAGGATCAGTCTTCCTGCAAAAGGTATTCAATAATTCTGTTTTATGTGAATTAATTTGACATCTATTTAAAGTTTTGTTACAGCTCTTTCTGCTGCCAGTATAGGTTCAGGAGCTCGTGTTTTCAGATCATATGAGGTGAAAGCTAATCAAGGAAATAATTGCACTGTGGTTGAAGCTGCTCGTGCAACTACTGCTACTCCTGGATTGTTTAAAGCCATGTTTATTGGTTCTCAAGGCTTGAGTGAGAAGTTCATTGGTGCTCAGATTGGACACAGTCCTATCAGGCTTGTGCTTAATGAAGCTGAATTAGTCTTTGGTGGTTCTCATCTGGTTGCATGCCTTGTGAGCATTGGAGCAGGTCATCCTGGCTATATTTCTTGGAAAGATAATAAGCTTTTCACTAATAATATAGTGAAAACCTTGATTGAAATCTGTACTAGGAGTGAAAGTGATGTGGAAGAGCTAACAAAGCAGTATAAAGATTTGCCTGGAGTATTTTATAGGCTTAATGTTAAACATGGGCTTCAGAAGATGCCTCTGGATGACTGGAAGAGTCTGCAGAAAATCAAAGCACATTCTACAGCTTATTTACACACAACAGAAGTTACTGAACAAGTAAATTCTCTTGTAAATGGTCTGTATTATGGCTCTCAGAACATTTCTCTTTATAAATTAAGTATGTCATTTTTTGAATATATATATATATTAGAATATTTCTAATATTTCTTAGGAGGCACTGTATCTGTGGATGTTACGCAACAGGAGCATTTTGATAAAGAATTTATACAAGAGCCCCTTCCTGTTGTTGCTCCACCATCACATTTTTTTACTGGAAGAGAAGATATTTTATCTCAGCTTGAAGTATATTTTGATAAAAATGGATCACTTCAAGAACCAAGACTCCAAAGACGTTTTGTTCTCTATGGGTTAGGTGGTGCTGGCAAAACTCAGATTATGCGAAAGTTCTGTGCTGAATACAAAGATAGGTAAGATAATAATATAAATAAAAGTTTTTAAAGACTTATGCTATGAAATAGATTTTCTATTATCTATATGATTGATGCAAGCTCTCAAGCCTCAATTGAGCAAGTTTTGAAAGCTATTGCCCAGAATGCTCGACTTCCTACTATTGGTTCTACTCCTGCGCTTCACTGGCTATCTCGTCAAGAAACAGAATGGTTGATAGTTTTTGACAATGTTGATGATCTTGCTGAAAACCTTCAGGACTTTTTTCCTGGTTGCAATTATGGCAATATACTGATAACAAGTCGAGATGAAGCATGTAAAAAATATGCAAATAAGAACTATAGAGTCAGAGACATGACTAGTTATGAATCACTGTCTCTATTATCCAAAGCTAGCAAGAGGACCTACATAACTGACATAGAGCAGGCTGCTTCAAAAGAGCTTGTTCAAGAATTAGGTTGTTTGCCCTTAGCTCTTGCCCTTGCAGGCAGCTATCTAGGTTATCAAGATCATATCACAGTTTCTGAATATCTCAAAAATTATAAAAAAAACAAGAAAAAATATCTTTCACAGCATCCAAATCGCACTGCAGAAGATTACAGACATCCTTCAGTATTTGCTGCCTGGAATATTAGCTATGAAAAGCTAAAAGAAAAGCCTAGACAATTACTTAAGCTTTGTAGTGTGTTGCATTGTTCTAAAATTCCTGTTTACACAATTTTAGAGGAGTGTTGGAATGGCTTGCTTTCAAGGAATGATAATGTTAGGCTGCAAGTAAAAGGCATTTTACAGCTCTTTGTAGCTGAGAGTGATAATAGCCAATGGAATAATGACATTTTGAATGATACTATTGATGAGCTTCGATCATATTCACTAGTAGAAGTCATTGTAAATGATGGTGTTTTTCTAGAGATGCACTCACTTGTGCATACTTGGTCATATATGTCTTTAACTGATAGTGACAAGAAAATAGCTCTAATTGCTGGTCAAGAACTATTTTATTATGCATATAATCAAACACAGAAGTATACTAGTTTGATACAATGGGTTCTCCATGTGAAATCTCTTTTTCAGTACATAAAGGATGGAGGGTTTCTTGCAATACCTATTGCTGAAGCAATGGGGAAAATATTTGAAAAAACTTATTTTTGGCATGATGCAGAGCAATTGCAAAGAAGAATATTTAATCTTTATAAAGATAAGCATGGCAGTAGTGATTTTTGGACTATCAGATCAATGGTAGATCTTTCTGAAACATTAACTAGTGCTGGAAAGCTAGATGAGGCACAGAGGCTTGGAGAAGAAGTGCTTGATAGTTTGAGAGACATTTTAGATGATAGTGATCCTAGTATTCTCTTAGCTATGTCCAATCTGGCTGATACCTTAACTCTGGCTGGAAAATTAAATGAAGCACAGAACCTTCAAGAAAAAGTTCTTCATAGTTTTAAAGAAAAAATGGGCAGCAGTCATTATTTGACTTATACAGCAATGTCTAGTTTAGCTTCAATATTCATGAAGGCTAAAAAATTGGATGAAGCAGAAAAGCTTGCAGAAGAAGTACTTAGTTCTTGTAAAAAAGAATTTGGAAGCAATCATCCTGATACTCTTTGGGCAATGCACAACTTAGCTGTAATTTTAGGAGTTGCTGGAAATCTAGATAAAGCTAAAAATCTTGATGAAGAAGTCTTAGATGCTTATGAAAATTTATTTGGCAGAAAACATCCTCAGACTCTTGATATAACATTCAATCTAGCTTCAATATTTATGAGAGCAGGCAAACTAAATGAGGCACAGAAACTTCAAGAAAAATTAGTTGCCACTCATAAAGAAGTATTTGGGAGCAGTCATTCTAAGACTTTTGAAGTAACATTTAATTTAGCTGCAACATTATATAAGGCAAATAAACTGAATGAGGCACAAAAGCTTTATGAAGAAGTTCTTGAGGCTTGGAACAAAGATTTTAGTAAGGGTCATCCAGGAATTCTTGAAGCAATGAGTAATCTAAGCACAATATTATGGCATGCTGAAAAGCACAATGAGGCAATAAAGCTCCAAGAGGAATTAGTAGCTGCTCGCAAAGAGACATTTGGGACTACTAATTCTGAGACTATTGAAGCAATGTCTAAACTAGCTGCATATTTGTATTTTATCAAAAGGCCAGATGAGGCTGAGAAAATTCAGAAAGAAGTAGTGGATGCTAATAAAGAAGCTTTTGGTAGTAGTCATTCTAAAACTCATAAGGCAATGTTTTTAGCAGCTGCAATATTGATAGATGCTGGAAAAATAGATGAGGCACAAAGCTTTCAAGAGCAAGTACTTATTTCTTGCAAAGAAAATTTTGACAATAGTCATCCTGACACCCTTCAAGCAATGAAAAACCTAGCTGCCATATTCAATATTGCTAAGAAACTAGATGATGAGCAGAGAATAAATGAAGAGATAGTTGCTGTTAGCAAAAGAGCTTTTGGCAAAACTCATCCTGATACTCTCAAGGCAATGTCTGAATTAGCTTCTGTATTAGTTAATGCTAAAAAGCTAGATGAAGCACAAAGTCTTCAAGAGCAAGTGCTTGTCACTTATAAAGAAGTTTTTGGCAGCACTCATCCTGATACTATCAAAACAATGTCTAAATTAGTTGCTATACTAGGTATTGCAGACAAATTAGATGAAGCACAGAGTCTTCAGGAGACAATTGTTTATGCTAGAACCAAGGCTCTTGGCAGCAATCATTCTGATACTCTTGAGGCAATGTCAACATTGGCTAGAATATTAGTGAATTCTGGAAAGTTGAATGAGGCACAAAATCTTCAGAGTCAATTGATTGCTGCATATAGAGAAGCTTTTGGCAGAAGTCATTCTAATACTCTCAAGGCAATGTCTACATTAGTTTCTATATTAGTCAAAGCTGAAAAGCTAAATGATGCACAAAGTTTTCAAGAACAAATAGTTGTTGTGTATGAAGAAACTTTTGGCAATAGTCATTCTGATACTCTTAAAGCAATGTCTAAATTAGCTGTTATACTTTGGAGGGCTAAAAAGCTAGATGCAGCACAAGAGCTTCAGGAAAAAATAATTGATATTAGTACAGAGGCCTTTGGTTATAGTCATTCTGATACTCTTGAGGCAATGTCAACATTGGCTGAAATATTGAAGGATGCTGAAAAGCTAGATGAGTCACAGAAGCTACAGAGGAATATTGTCAATATTTATTGTCAAACAGTTGGCAGAAGTCATTCTAAGACTATTAAGGCAATGTCTGCATTAGCTTTGATAATATTTAAGGCTGAGAATCTTAATGAGGCACAAAGTCTTCAAGAACAAGTAGTTTTTGCTTGTAAAGAAGCTTTTGGCAGCAGTCATTCTGATACTCTTGAAGCAATGTCTACATTAGTTGCAATATTAGGAAGTGCTAAGAAGCTAGATGTGGCACAAGAGCTCCAGGAAAAAATAATTGATATTAGTACAAATGCTTTTGGTTATAGTCATTCTGATACGCTGGATGCAATGTCAACATTGGCTAAAATATTAGGGGATTCTGGAAAGCCAGATGAAGCACAGAAGCTACAGAGGGATGTTGTCAATATTTATACTAAGACAGTTGGCAGAACTCATACTAAAACTATTGAGGCAATGGCACAATTAGTTACAATATTTTCAAAAACTGAAAACCTGAAGGAGGCTAAAAAACTTGGAATAGAACATCTCAAAATTTGTAGGGACATCTTTGGCAGAAATCATCTGGAGACTATTAATGCAATTTCACAATTAGTTACAATATTGTGGAAAACTGAGGACCTAAATGAGGCTCAAAAACTACAAATAGAACATCTTGAAATTTGTAAAGACATATTTGGAAGAAATCATGGTAAAACTATCAAGTCCATGACAAACTTAGCTGCAATACTATGGACAGCTAGAAATATTTCTATAGATGAGCTTCAGGACTTACAACAAGAGATAGTAGATACATGTAAAGATACATTTGGGAGAAATCATCTACAAACAGTAAATGCCATGTCTAGCTTAGCTTCAATATTGAGAAGTGCCAATAAGCTAGATGAAGCACATATGCTTGTAGATGAAATAGTTGATCTTAGTGTGAACTTTAATGAATGGTTTAGTGAGATTGAAGATTTGAGAAGTACTAATAGGCTGGATGCAGCACAAACATATGGAGAAAGATTAAATGAGGCTTGCAGAGAAGAATTGGGCAGCAATCATCCAGCAACACTCAAGGCAATGTCTAATCTAGCAGTAACATTGAAGGCTGCTAGAAAACTTGATGAGGCACAAAAACTTGAAAATGAAGTGCTAATAGCCTACAAGGAAATATTTGGTAGTAATCATCCTAAGACCCTCAATGCAATGTCCAATCTAGTTGCAACATTAAAAATACTTAATGCACAAGATGTATAAAGTGATTATTGTTTCTAACTTTGTTGTTATTTTGCTGATATCTTTTCTTGCAGTTTTATATATTATGGCTTTTCATATTTGGTATTACTTCTATTGACACTTAATTTGTTTATTTACTATATAATATTTTGTAATAATCTCTATATATAATGTGAGAGAAGTGCTATGTGCACCTATTAGTGCAAGAAAAGTCCAGATGAAGATGATAAAAGATGACAAATTTTATTCAGCTCTTACAAATAAACAGGCTTACTTTCAATGTCGGTCCATTAAGCAAGTGCATCAAAATTGGGCAGTTTCCATTGTTGCATGCTCTCACCATCTGAAGACTGTGTTGGTGAGTTTATTATGTAATTATTATGTATATCTGCCTCTAAATTCATGCAGAAATTATAGTTGCCCTCTAAATTGCAGAATTTCTAAGGTATGGCTGTATCTTATCTGATCTTCATCAATCTTCATGTTTTTAGCCCACAGAATATACAGACAAAGGCACTTATGCTCAAACAAACCTGTGACAGAAATTCCTGGAATCTAAATGCTCAGACAAGGGCAACGTTCACAAATTCTTGGACGCACTAGGTGTTAAGCATGAAGAATTAGCTGCGATGAGAGTAGATATAAATGAAAATGATTACTGCTCCACTGTTGTCTCATGCCTACCCCTTTTTCTCTCAACCTTTGCCTTGAGTCTCCTTGCTGCTGCACGTCTCACCCCCACCTGTACTATTGCTCCTGATCCCCTAATTTCTCTCATATCCAAAGAATATGATCATGTGCAGGTCCAACGTTTGTGCTGCAGTGGAGGAAAGTTCAGATCCTTAGATGATCATGATGAAGCCATGTCAGCACATGATAGGGAGAAGAACAGGAAAGCCAAAAAGTGCTGGAGGTGTGAGGAAGAAGGACACTTCCAAAATAAGTGTCCTAAGCAAAAAAAGAATAGAGAATTGTCAAAGAAGAGTGCAGAGACTGCAAACACTGCTGAGTCAGATTCTGACCACGACGAAGCTTTTGCTGCATGTGAATTGGACACAGACTGTGATACTGATACTGATAGCATACCTGACTGGAAAAGTGTTTCTGACTTGTCTGAAGAGGACTATGAAAGAGAAGGAAATGAAGGGTCTTCTGAAGCTTGGTGGAGCACTGACAACAAAGAATGGAACAGAGGGCTTGACTGTACGGCATCCGAGGAGCTATCTGGGTTTGAGATGAAGGAAAGCTTAGACTCGTTTCCTGGTGTTGACCTGGACTCAGAAGATATGTTGTGTGGCACAGATGGAAGGTGTCAGGTAAAGGGAGAGTGATTGTTAAGAGACAATCAACCTTATCTATTCTATCTCTTACACTGTCACACCTTTCTTTTTCTGTTCATTATCTGTCTAGTTCATCTAAAAGATATACTTAACACTCATTTACAATCTCTTTCCTTATATTACATCCTCCACAATCACTTTCAACTTTCCTCTCTTGTACTACAGGCTTCTACCTTTTATTCTGCACCTCTTGCACATCAGAGGACTCTACATTTATATATATCTTCCTTGCTATTTCCTAGTCTCTTGGTGCAGGTTTGGGCAGTCATGTAACTATCCAAATAGTATCAAACAAGTTTGTTTTTCCCTTTCTGGCATAGGGAATCCTCAAACTTATTCTCTTTGGATTTTCCTCTGCCAGGTGAGTAGCTACCTCTCTACCTATACATACATACTCAATACACTTTGGATTTCCCTCTGCCAGCTGTGTGACTGTTCCACAGCCCCCAGAGATTGCCCTTACAACCTGGCAGGCTGTCCAAACGGCCTTCATGGAGCGGTTCCTAGGCGTTGAGAGGGTGGAAAAGTCGCTGATAGATCTGAAAGGGGAGCTGCAGGAGAAGAGACTCAAAGTGGAGGATCTCGGCCAAACTAGGACTTTGTGCAGCATTCTCCCTATGTTCAGCACTGTGCCCAGCTCCCTGCAATGTTTTTTTTTTCATCTTTTAATACATGACTTTACTACAATTTTGATGCCTACATGTTATGAGGCATCATTGTGGTGAATATCTTCATTACTATGAATCATATTGAAGTGTATTAGTTGTAGTATATGTTTATTACAGGAGTGATGGTGGTAACAGGGAGAGAGGAAAAAAAAACAGAGTCCAAACACTGGCTGTGGTTGAGCCTCGATCCGAGTTGCATCTCATCTAATCAATTAAGATAATTTTGAGATCATCTGATCAAGAGAAAAAAAACATGTCCAAATACCAGTTGATTTTGAATGCTGGTCCGAGTTGCTTCTATCTAATCTAATCCACCGGTTATTGATGCAACTCTGAACTGGCTACATCAGTATGTATATACAAACACAAACACCTTCTGGTTCTTGTCTTCTTACCACTACTATCACTAGTCAGTACCTTAGAATTAGTTGTTGCCGCCGTACCAATGATAAAAAATATCGGCAATAAGAAAGTGAGATAACTTGTAAGCCTTTAAAAAAAATTAATGACAAAGCTATGCAGAAATGCGGCACATACAACATGGAGGTCTGACAAGGCATACAGGTCTAGCTGGTGGTGTGTTAGTAATGACGCTATACAGGAAGCGTGATAGCAAAACTGAAGAGATGGAGGATACCTGTTAGGGCAACACTACAACAATGCAGTGGGCTCCCACAAGAACAACCCTACTAGATGAGAAAGAATAGAGACAACAGTCTTAAGTGTTCACACTAGGTTATAGTGGAAATCCTAAGAGAACTTGAATGAGGTCTCCAGGCAATATATTACAACTATATATACTGTTAGGTCCATACATGTGTTTAGCGTGTGTCCTACATGTGTTCTACATGTGTTACTGTGCATGAGGTCATGCACAGTAAGGCTGACTGATCTAAATGAAAACAACATGTAAAACATGCCATTGCACAGTTAGCTGACTGTTGAACACCAGGCTTCCATGCTGCATGATGTCATGC
>JABAJU010000174.1:0-38025 GCA_018220975.1 Tephrocybe sp. 9980TJB
TAAGTCTTTTGATTGTACATTTAAGTTTATCTTGAGTCTATGTGAACTCCATGTGGACTGTATGTTGACTTGTATTACAGAATCAAATCAAATCAAAAGGTCATTGAAGTTCACCTAGAGTTCATCTGGATTCCACATGGAATGAACATAGAATTCATGGAGACTATATGTGGATTCTAGGTGGAGTCCAGGCCTTAGAATAGGGCTGCCTGAAGTGATTTTCAATTTAACTTAGACATTTTCATAGGTATTTGGACATTTCCAAGGAGGAACTTCCAAATAATGAAATTCCAAATTATTTGGAAGTTCCAAGAGAGAAGGAAATTTCTCCTGAGAAATACCCATTTTAGAGGTAACGTTTAAAGAGAGAAGATTACCTTCAGGCCATGGGATAGGTGAGTGCCTGAAGTGCATTTACAATCTCTTTTCTTATATTACATTTTCTACAATCACTTCCAACTTTCCTCTCTTATACTGTAGGCTTCTACCTTTTATTCTTCACCTCTTTCATTGCTCTAAAACTCCTTCATCTAATCTAATCTAGCTCCAAAGATCTCTGGAGTTTTTTTCTTTGAGTTTCTCCTTTTGTAGTTATCTCCTTTTTATTGATTCTGTGGTGGCTGAAGGTACTTTACAGTTTCATGCTTACAGTTGTTCTCATGCTTCTGCATCACAGAACATCACTCTGGCAGTTAGAAATCTCCAGACTTGTTCTCTTTGGATTCTTTCTCTTCTGCCAGATGAGTAGTATAGATTGTTTTAACCAATATACTTTGATTCTCTTCTGCCAGTTGTGTGACTGTTCCACAGCCCTCAGAGGTTGCTCTTACAGCCAGATTGCACTGGCATTTCATACAACTCTGATGTGCAGGATCCCCATGAAGAAGTTGACAGTTGACATGTTGACATGCTGACACATGCTATTCATGTGCCATGAGAATAAATACTTCATTTACTCAAGCCCTATAACAATACATTATACATCTACTAAAAATATTCTATTTAACAGGTGTAGGTGACTTCAAAAATCACCAAGTTGCATATGTCAGGATTTATCTTTTTCTCATGTCACAGACATCTTATCATATCTTATCATGGACAATAATAGTTAGTAATTAGTATTTAGTCATACAAAGCATGAACAATGTGTAGCAACTATGCATAACATCATACAGCATGGAGGCCTTGTGTTCATCAGTCAGCCAACTATGCACCAGTGTCAGGAGTTGCCTTTTTGCCTCTAGCTAATTGCCTCTCATCCAGATCTATTATCTTTCCATCTTCATCATTCCTGCTTTTCTGGTGTGCAGTTGGGGGTCTGGAGTAGGATTTAGAGTGCATAGCAAGGCAGTGTTGCACAGCCTTAGTGTATCATGGCAGTAGTATATAGCATCTCACAGCTTAGCACAGCATTCACAGCCTTGGACAGCCCTAGATAGTTCTACACAGCCTTACATAGCTATTTCCTGTAGTATATATATGAGCAATATCATTCCAAGAGTCCTCATTTGAGTTCTCTTAGGATTTCTACTGCACTTAGTGTGAACACTTGAGATTTCTTGTTTCATCTCTTGTTCTCTGCTTCTGTCCCTATTCCTATCTCTACCTCTATCTCTGCCTCTACTCTTCTGCCCTCTCATTCATTGTGTACTATTGTCCTAACTACCAGCATGTTTCACATGCTCTTTTCATTTAGATCAGTCAGCTGTACTGTGCATGATGCCATGCACAGTAACACATGTAAAACACATGTAGGGACCTAGTAGGATATATAGTTGAAATATATTGCCTAGAGACCTCATTCAAGTTCTCTTAGGATTTTCACTATAACCTAGTGTAAACACTTAAGACTATCGCCTCTTCTAGTAGAGCCATTTCTTGTGGAAGCCTGCTGCTCTGTTGTAGTGTTTCTCTAACACTCACAGCTTCTGTTAATCTGGCTCATGGTTAAAGTACATCAATATTTTTATGTTCTGATAGTCTACAGGCCTATTTTAGGTAACTTTCAATTTTTTCTTTCAGCCTTGAAGCCTGGACTGACTAACCAATGTCTGGTGTTGGAGTTTAAATCTGGCACCCTCTTGCATGCAACACTTGTTACAATCCCTTTTCTTATATTACACCCTCCACAATCACTTTCAACTTTACTCTCTTATACTATAGGCTTCTACCTTTTATTCTGCACCTCTTGCATTGCTTTAAAGCTCCTCTGTCTAATCTAATGCAGCCCCAAAGATCTGCAGAGATTTTTCCTTGACTTTCTCCTTTTGTTGTTATCTCCTTTTCTGTTGATTCTGTGGTGGCTGAAGGTACTATACAATTGTTTTCATGCTTCCAGCACCACAGAATATTCATTCTGGCAGTTGCGAATGTTCTCTTTGGATTACCCTCTGCCAGGTGAGTAGCATAGGTTGTTTTAGCCATGTATTTCTCTAATATACTTTGGATTCCTTATGTGACTGTTCTACAGCCTCCCAAAGGTTGCCCTTAAAGTATGGCAAGTTGATCTCACTTTGATCTGAATTCACTTGAGAGCCTACAGTGTGTCATTGCAAAATTTTATAGACATCAGCTTTCCAACAAAATAATAATTTCTCCCACTTGAGTCGCTCCACTAACTGCTCAAGAATAACCATTGTTGCTTGCAGGCATTGCCTGATTTTTACTTCTACATATACATGATACATTCCACGCAAAGCCCATATAATTCTACATAGAATACATTTTTATTACGTCCAATCGATCAACTTGTGTGTGTGGGTGAAGCTTGCGCCACGATAGCAACTAGAACTGATATATCTTGAAAGGATAGAGTGAGATTCGCAAGTAAGGGAAATATAGGGGGCACTCACCATCTCTTTTACCGCCCTGGAAGACCTTGCCCGCCTCCCTGGCGCGCCTCGCAAATGGTGTATCGGCATCGGCATCAGTCAACGTCTCTTCTGGTGGTTTTCCCTTGCGCTCGCTCGCTCTTCTAGCACGCGAACACAGGGCCTCGCTGAGCATACCCGCCATCGCTGCCCTCTTCATTGCCATATCTCCATCGCCATGGCGTGCCCACGTTCCTCGGAACCTACGGACTTCATCAAGGACGTCTTCATCCCAGAGGTTATCGCTGAGCCCATCGGAGGCGAGGATAAGGATGTCGTCTTTTCGGACGGGAACGGTTGATATTTGTGCGGCTGTGCGAGGTGTGATGAGAACGTCGTTCGGTTTCGACGTCGAAGGTGGTGGGGGTGGAGGGTGGAAGGGCATATAGCGGGTAGACGGGGCTGGATGGGGTCGGGGCGGGGGAGCGAGCTGAACAGGGGTGTTCCAAGCCCACCACATATCCTGCGTGCGCCAAACGACTTGATCCTCTCTGACAACCATGCCGACACAATCTCCAACCTGAGCTACACTAACATAGGGGTCGAGGCCATCAGCGTCCTGCAACACAGCCACCAGCGCCGTAGATGACCCCTCTCGGATGGGCTCACCCGCGTGATTAACATGTGCTTTGACGGTATGTGTATAGGCAGTCTCGAGTATGCCAAGAACATCGATACCCTCTTGAAGTTCTGCAAGGTGCTGTTCGAGTTGATCACGAGGATCAAGCTCCGCGGCTGTGTAGTGCATGAGGCGTTTTGCAAAAAGAGCAGAAGGACTTGGGTCGGGAGTAGGGGTAGGTGAGGGGGACCTCTTTGCCCATCCGCCAACGCCGTCTGCGACGCCTAGGGCGTTGCCGCGAACAAAGTATGCATCCTCGCCGACCTGAACGGCGAGGTGGGTGGGGTCGGAGTGGATGGATGTATGGGTAGAAAAAGCGTGATGTGGGTGGTGTTTGGGGATGCCATATGCTCCTACATCGAGTGTATAGTGGGTAGGAGTTGATTTTGTAGGTGGATGGAGTGGGAGAGTTGCCCAATAGACATCGTATAGGGGGCGTGCAGGGTAAGGAACAGTGATAGGAAGGATTACATTAGGTGATTCTGGTGTAGACGGAGTCAAAGCAAGCTGGTTGAGATGCTTTGTTTCTCTGGGTGGAGGATGGAGCCTGGCAGGTGGAGGTGGAGGAGAGTCGAGAAAGGGAAGTAAAGCATTGCTATGAAGAGAAGCAGAATTTGAACGAGGACGAGGACGAGGAACAAGAGCTAAAGAAGAAGAACGAGGAATTAAATGGATTAGTCCAGTTTTCATCGTCGTCGTCGTCGTCGTCGACTACCAAGAGCCGATTTACCCCGCAATTTGACTATATCACGTGAAACTAATAAACATCTTATCTTATCAGCACGTGGTGTGGAAATCATTGCCTCGCGCCTTTGTCCTCACTCATCAGTCAACCAACATGGTATGTCTATCCACTCCCCCTCTAGGTTCTTACTAACCAGACTTAGTCTACAAACTGCAGACGCCGCCTTATTCGCGATTTTAAACGCTTGTCCACAGATCCTCCTGGTGGCATCTCTGGCAGCCCATGCCCAGACAACATCATGCTCTGGAACGCCGTCATCTTTGGCCCAGGTACCTATACAAACAGCTCACACCACACAGCTCACACTCAAACTCACACTAAACAGCTGATACCCCCTTTGAAGATGGCACATTCAAGCTCATCCTCACTTTTGATGAGTCTTACCCCAACAAACCACCCACCGTCAAATTCATCTCCCGCATGTTCCATCCAAACGTCTACGCTAACGGCGAGCTCTGTCTCGACATTCTACAAAATAGATGGAGCCCAACCTACGACGTCACCGCAATCCTCACCAGTGTCCAATCCCTCCTTCACGATCCAAACCCAGGCAGCCCCGCAAACGCCGAGGCAGCCATGTTGTACAGGGAAAACATGAAAGAGTACGTTAGAAGGGTAAAGGAAACTGTAGAAGAGAGCTGGCTCGATCCTGGTGAAGCAGAGGCAGGCTCCTCCAAAGACACTCAGGATCCACAGCCCCCCACAGAGGACTCTGGAATGGTCGAAGCATAGCCATATTCATCATATCTAGCATTGTATACATAGCACTTTCATCTCACAATTTTATACATTTCATCCTTGACTCCACACCGAAACAGTCTCCGCAAATCCGTTCTTATTCAACCCATGATCAACCACGCCCATTCCATCCACACTAACCTGCCATCCCGTACCCACAGTCGACACGCTAAACAGCGCAACATCCGACACTGAATCCACATTCAACGTCTGCGACTGGCACGTCCACGTCTTTAAACATTGCTGGGTATAGCTCTACATCACTGGGTCAGAGTTCCCCTCTCCAAATCACAAATCACTCACACTAAAGAAACTGTACAACCCCGCTCCAAAAACTATAATATCCGTCGAAGACGCAACAGACAACGCCCATGCAGAGGTCAGACCTGCAGGGAACGTTGGGTCCTTCCACGCTGTCGACGTTGCGAACGGCGCTGGCGCCGCAGGCGACGGTTGATAATAAGGCTGTTTTGCATGTATAACAAAATAGAGGAAGAAGAAAAAGAAAGTACACCCACACTTTCAGTCTGAATCAGCCCCATATAGTGATTCTTCGCATTCACAAGACTGTACTGGAATATGGTATGATGTTCAGCTATAACATCATCAGTACCAGTACACCACAACAATAAACCACTCTCACATGCCGTCCCGATCATCCACACAGGCCCCGCCGACTCTGACAGGATCCCCCGAGCAGAATAAATCGAAACCTGGTCATGCACGCCTCCATCGAGATCATGATCAGCCGCCCATACCCACAAGCCCTATACAACATCAACATGACGACCGATACCCGATGACACGACCCCCATACCTCGAGATACGCCGTAGCCCCCTGCGTAATATGAAGCCCAAGAAACGCCGCGTAGCAATTATTGTTCACCGTCGAGGCCGAGCTGGGACATTGTTCGATTTCCAAATTCGTCCCAAGCGCCCCACCAAGTCTGATATGCGTATCCCAAGCCCCAGCTCCGCCTTGCAACCCACCCGACTGTCTCACATTCCATTCCACAACAATAGCTCCTGGGGCTGCGCAGAAAGTTAGTTCAAGTTCATCTCTAAAAAGAAACTCACCTGGGCCCACAGTCGAAAACACCACATCCGTAATCTCCACCACCCCCACTGACCCGGGCTCCCCGACGCGCACTATCACCTGTGGGTTCTCCTTGTCCTGAAACGCAGGGCCCTTTCCTGAAATAACAGACCACGCCTCTCCTACAACTCTTGCTCCAGCCGGTATAGTCAGCGTTGACGTAACAATATACGTCCCTGCGTCGAAAAATATAATCTTGCAGCCCGCGTACTAGGTGTGTCGTTAGTACCCACCCTTGATGATAATTACCCACATGACCCTCACCTTGTCAAAAACAGCCCTCAGTGCAGCCGTATCATCCGTCCTCCCGTCTCCTTTTGCCCCATTATCCCTCACACTAACAAACTCACTAACAGCATACGTCTCATACTGCGGATGCCTCTTCCCAAATATTCTCCCAGTCGAATCAAGCAATGACGAAGGCTTGTTAGGGGAATATACGTCCCCCTGCACAAAACTTCCATTGGTATTCGTGCCATGGAAGACGTTGCCTTGAGCCCATGACGTGATTGTCTTGACCCCAGGGAGCACGACGGCGCCACCAACAACGCCTACAGCCGTCTGCACGTTATTGAGCCTGGCGTTGTTGATGACCAGAGATCCCGCAAGTCCCGTGCTGGGTTTCGAGTTGCGCACAAATATCGGGGTGTTTGTCACGACTGCGTCTATGATCGCCATGGCGCCGACGGTCTATTTGCAGAGAGCGAGAGCACGTCAGAAGTGAATGGGGCATAGTGACAGGGCTCACCTGCATGTCCTCCGTAAGGCCCCCCGTCAAGAGGTCAAACCCGACCTGGACCAAAGTTGAGCATTACATTTCGATGCGTCCAAGTAAAACACACCTGGCAGTTGTTGATAATGATGCCTTGGAACGTCCATCCTTTCAAAAACTATCGGCACCACCCATAAATAAAAGTGCCAATTAACGTACCCCAGTTCCAATGGCTGAACACAGCAGTTTGTGCATTGTTGATGGTGATATTCCGCAGTGTAAACCTACCGGAATACTGGTTAGACCATTTCCCACTCTAAACATGAGTACTTACTGTTGGTTTCCAACCCACATCCCGTATTTTCCTTCATACTTTAACTTTAGGGGAAATGATGACAAAGAGGAAACCATAATCACCTCCATTGAATACCAAATCCCCCATAAACCCACCACTTCCATTCTCCATCCAAATTCCTGATTGCGTTTTAGAGCTTATACCGTGACGGATACATACATATATTCATTCATTCACCTTGATGAGCAGTATTCGGTGCTGCAGACATATAGAAAACTATATTCATCAAAGACGTCGCCTGAGCGACCTGCCAATGTATCCCAGTTCCCTGTGCTTTTTCAGCTGGGACCCTTGTAGCAGGAGGTTGTGAAATGACATATGGAACTGCAGAAAAATACTCACTGTCGAACATCGATGACAAAGTTCCTTATGGATCGGAAGCTGTGGCGGGAGAAATGGATTCCATTGAGTAATCAAGCGTGCACCCCGAACGAACCATGATTGCCACTTACAAGTTGTTCTGGTTCGTATAATACTGCTGTCCATTTCCGTTAGGGATGTAAGGATCCGCATCTATCCAAAATCAGCGCTGATGCAGTCAGTTATGTATGTATCACACCAATAACAGCTATCCCGTCAAAGTTACTGGAGGCAGTGAGCGTAGGCGGTGATTTTGCGTCTCCAATAAGCTGTGTGTAGTACAACGCAACGATCGGACGTGAAACAACATAATTCCTAAAACTCCATCAGAAAAAATGAATGTGAAATCCATAGAAAGGACTCGCCCTTTAGGAAAGTAGACATTGGCAGGAGTGAGGCTGGTACAAGCTTCAGCTCTAGCGGCAAAGATATGACACAGGACACACGTCGTAGATTCGCATCCGCCGCCTGCGCATCGACCTCCAGACGAGATGGCCGCGCTATATTTGCAAAGGATCGGTAGAACTACAAGCAAAAATGATTCAAATCACACACTTGATTGCGTTAGTATCATCTGTTACACCATCCCCTTTCGCCCCAAAGTCCTGCAAGGCCAATTCAGCATGGAAAATTCTTGACAAAAACTAAGGCTTCACCTACCTTGACGTTGCGAAAAACCTGATATCCCGGGTTCGAATGGTACGCTGAAATACCTTGGTGCTTGATGTTCTGCATCCAGAACGGGTCGCCAGATGCGCTGGTACCCTGGCCTAAAGGCGATGAACACGACGACCCTAGCCCAGCGACGACAGGGATAAAGTCGAAAGCAACAGCTGCAAGAATCCCAAGATACACCCTCATAGCAATCGAATGAAAATGTTCGTCCATCTGCACGACACAGCATCATGCCTTTTAAGACACCAACTTGAAAGGATGACGACGGTGCATGAAACCGCCTGCCAGGTCACAATGTCAGCCCATGCTTTTTCGCCAAGCTTGGAGTCTGCTCCCATGACGAACCACTGGAGGCAAGTGCCCCCAAAATCTGGTCTGAATCATGCCACAACATGACATGCCAGCGAAGGCTTGGGCAGGTGTCCAATCTACGACGCCGATGTCCTTCGGATGGCTAGTTTCGTACGCCTGACGTTCCTAATATCGCATCTTGTTCTTCAGTAGCGGTAGGGCCAACGAAATCGAGGCAGGACATGGTATGGTCCGACGCCAACAGCGGAATCACGTGAAGGCCTGGAAAGGCGCGTTGTTTGACGCGTCGTCTTCGTTGCTGTTCGAGGCTTTGACCAAGTAGATCACGGTAGGGAGAATAGGTGTTTGCCTTCAATGAAGAATCTACATTGACGATTGGGCCACAGGCTCGTGCTGTAATATATAGTTTCTAAGACTCTTATCCTGAACTTATAATGAGAAGGGGCCAAAATATCAAGATGGAAAACGAATCGACATAGTAGGCGTGGTCACATCGGTAAGTATCATGCACGCCAAGCTTTCAGCGTCATGAGATGTGAGCAGTAACTACCAGATGCAGATGAGAAGCAGTAACGTTTCCACAATTTTGCTCGTTTAGGGCGTGAGTGCTTGAAAGCAACGGAAAGCCATGTAGTAATGCTGTATTACTTAGGTGAGAGAAGCAGAGAGGAAAGGCACAAAGGAATATTCCCACGTTGTTGGTCCGTCATAACATTCGCAAAGTTAATCTAATCTATAACTCCTACATTCTGCATCGTCTGGAGCCAGATGGACATAGGGGCGTAACGTTGAATATTGACGTTGAATCATGTCCCCCCAAAGCGCATAAATACCGTCGCCTTCACTGAGAATCCTCTAGGTGCAGAGGCTGACCCATACCCGACGGAGCAGTAGGGAGGTTCCGCAATTGCACGTGGATTTCTTTGAGGAGTGTGTTATGAGGTGAGGTGCTCTTTCCTTCTCCCGAATGAGCCGGCTCATCTTCTCGGCAACCAAACCTTCCTTTTCTTATAAAAAGGGTGGAAAAAGTGGATTTCCCCTTGACTATAACCCCTATTTGTTGTTCGCGCTCCTCCTAACTGACGGACTTTGTGGGGCCAGGGCTGGCAGGTGTTTACATAAATCGCCCCTGCGTACCTTTCTGCATGGCGCGGTGGGGCCAACAGGGGGGCAAAGACAGATAGCACAGATATGGTAACGGTGGTTTTATGAGTCACCTTTCAAGCGCCTATTTATTTATGTCACCTCTACTCTCTTCTGGCTGTCTCCTATCGGGGATCCCGTGGTCTACACTGCCTCATACGTCACATGCGCACATGTACAATCCAAGCTGAGTCAGTTCGCTTGTAGTCCGCGTTCTCGCAACAGTAGTGCAGTGGGGCGCGTATCTCGCAATTCCCGAACCCTTAGACTTGTCCTCGTCTATGCATCGTTCCTTCTTGCTTGAATTTCTATGGGCTATGGAGCACTCCTCTAGGTTCCTAACTACAGGTCTCGATGTGGCCATGGCCAATGTCTATCGATCGGCCATGGGTGACATAGTCACATATTTTTGTTCTGTTATCCATGAATTTGACCAGGCAGGAACCAATTGTAAACGTTAAACCGAGATGAATTCGTCCTCGAGATTGCGTCTTTTCGCGTGAGATGCAGGCAGGAGGGTCAGAAGAAAGCCAAAAAGTATGTATCGCTTGGGTCCAGGTTGGGACGACATTTCTTTCCTACCCGTATTCCAGGTAAGCATCCTGTTAGTGTCGTCAGGTTACTTTCCTGACGCATGATCGGTTCTTTCCCATCAGCTGCAGCATATAAGTATTCGACGTTCTATTCCAGGTGTGTCGTTATCTCGTTTCTGCGTCTTCTTGTCTTCGATTTCCAACTACCATCCATCCATATACACCCCAGCACATGGGATCCAAAGGTATCAAAAAAAAAAATGTAATCGCACTTCGTCGACCCCTTAAGAACATCCTGATGTGTTCATCTGCAACTGAGACCATCGCTCATCTGCCCATTCACAGATGACTGCCTCAAGGATCAGGCTCAAACTGTGCCTATCTACTCCGGCCTGTCTATGACAGTATCACATCCACTGATACTTCGAGCCCATTGAATATCAATGGCGATGCATACCAGTGCGCTCCTCATCTCGCTTGTGACTTTATTCATCTTTTGATTTTGCTTTTTTCACAGTTCCTCGGATTTCTTATTTGTCTTCTCGCACTTCCGCGCCGCATGCTTGATTCCGGAATTTCTGATTCCGGTTTGACGAAGCACCTCTCCGAAGCGACTGCCGGGACTCTCTCAATAGCGTGGGTTACTTGCTATACATGTATGTGGTTTCCGCTTCACCTAAGTTGTTCATCAAACTTCCCAATGATGGCGTTCGCAATCCAATCGTAATCCATAACAGTAAGGTGCCACAGGAGTAACGAACTATTTCTCTCAAAGCCTGAAGCCTGTAAATTAAGCCTATAAATTAAGCCCGTGGAACTTGGAGGATTTACGTGACATAGTGGCAGGACAGTCTCTTTAAATAAGGTATTGCAAGACAATTGTGCACGATTAATGCTGCCCCACCTAGCATCTATCATCCACATACCACTATGCATGGAAGCTATTTGCGATCAACTTCTCGCGTATGCATTTTATGTTACCACTCCACACGCAATACACTAGTATTCATCATCAACTTAACGCATAACATTTTCACGGTAGGTCATCAAAGTATTTGCAAAAATCATCCAGTCACCAAAGAAATGAAATAAATTATCGTGAATTAAAATTAAGAGTACGTCCAACGATGTATTTTTACAAGCTAATAACCCCCCTTCCGTCTCCTGATATGGGGCTCAGCGATATTCAGCACCACAGTCACCAATAGATGTGATGAGGGTCCTGCTATTGGAATATGCCAACACAGCTTCGATTTCTCCTTTATCCCTCACCGTAAGATGGAACCCAAATGCTTTGTAATTATCACTACTGTGTTCTGAAATCCCTAGGCGTGCACCTATACGGCCACATTATTAGCAAATAACATGGATGTTGTGAGAAAGATTCGCACCAACAATAACAGCTCCTACAAATGGATGATCCAAAACCCAGCGCGTGGCAATGTTCGCAATACTCAATCCTCCATGCCGATCACCGATAGCTCGAAGTGTTCGCAGTAACGTTTGGAAGAGACTCCAGTTACCCCAGGCTTTCAAGATCATATCAAGATACTTGTTTGGAGGTTAGATCATTCAGGGACGTTGAAGCGCTCATTTATTTTACCTTTCGTTGAGACGGGGTGAGATTGCCGGAATAAAGATCGGGCTCCGGTTGCTCTAACCATTTATCTGCAAGGAACCCACCACACTATGATATCATCCCAACTGAGTGACAGTGAAAAGGACGTCGAGAAAACAAGACGTACAAGGGTCCCATATGTCAACAGTTTGACATCATGCTTCCCACACACATCTGCCATGCCGTGAAGAGGGCGCGTATCAACGATTGAGAACTGTTAGAGATGGAGATCGTCGTTGCATCAGACGCTGTGAATCAGACCAAAGGTTTCCATATCGTACCTGAACCTGGTTCGAGACGATAACTCCCGGACCTAATTGGGTGCAGATCTCATCGGTTCGAATTGCGTCAAAATTGCAGAGACCAATCGCAGAGATGGCCCCTTCAGACTTGAGGTCACGGAGAATTTCAAGGGCAGTTAGGTAACTTTTGTCTGTGTAGTCCTGCCAATGGAACTAGCGGCAGAAGGACATCACGATTTATGTAATGGATTGAGCCATATTTTGACTATACCTGGAGAAGATCAACGCGCGTTGTTCCCATGCGTTCCATTCTTTCGCGAACCGCGTTTGCGACAACAGAACGCGATATTGCGACCTGTTTGAAGATACACCACTTGGTAGCTCCGAGGACCTGTTGCGTCGGAGGAAGAGAGCTACGAAATTGACCCTGGGGATTTTTTTCAGCTCCCCCGACGAAAGCCCGTAGTGGCAAGGGACATATTTACAAAAGTAATCTCTGCACTACCATAGTGGTCGGCTGTTATTGGTGATAGTCGTGAGCGTACATAGATCAGCGATTGAAGAAATACGCACCCTGTTATTTATTTTTCGTAAATAACAAGTCAAAATCCGGCGATTCAAACTAGTACGTACCATGTCTAGGAATGGGACATTCAAGTTAGAAACATATGAATGGGTATAGACGCCTGAAAGTCTCACCAAACGCTGTATAGCCGAGTTCTACATGCCTTGCCATACTTTTCTTAATCTTTGAGACTGGTGCACTTCCCCAGGCATTGCTAGAGAGCTGCCAAAGGCCTGTCCAGACGCGAGGGGCGGTAAAAGGACCTAGGTGAAACGTCTCGACTGAGGGAGACGTTGAGATAGGAGTTGAGCTGGATAACGCAGGTGCCATTGTTGTGGTAGGAATTAGCATCGCATTCAAGATTCATTTTTAAAGGGAGGACCGGCGTCTTAAGGAGCTATTTCTGGTATCTTTTATTTTAACCGAGTCGTTTCGTTTGGTTCACAACGAGCTCAGGAATGGACCCACACGTGAAAAATTGAAACAAGATCCAAGCTGAAGTCAAATCATCTTTGCCACCGGCTACATAATCTGATTGCTCCCATACCCCCTTCTGTTATTTTTCCTTCCCCCGAAGTAGGCGGCGACAATTCTGTTCTCCGGAACACTGGAGACCCGCAATCATTGTTGCGTTTGTGAGATGCAAGAACTGTTAAAGCCGACCCTGATAAGACCTCACTCATCCACGATATATAGCTTCCATGCAGTAATGTCGTTCATCACTTTAAACTCCAAACCATCACCTGCCCCCTTTGACCTCACACCACTTTGCTCTCTTTCATCCATGGTCGCACAAGCTACTTCCTTTGTCTCTGACGGCCGCCCAGTACTTGGTCATGTGTAGGTATATCGTCCTCAACCGTTTTAACCCTGACTAACACGGACAACGATGGCAGCAACCTGATGGTCGATACCTTCATTGCCAACGCAAATATTGACGAGTGAGCACCATGTTGCCTGGCTTTCCATAAGTCAACTCACCAAACCACCTTCAGCCTTCGCTCTATCGTCCGCACTCTACTTGCAACCAATTCACCTCATCTCGCCTCATCCTTCACCAATGCCGCCCGGACGCGTTTATGCCAAACATCCTCAAAAGCGTGTGTAAACCCTCATGCACTGTTTACACGTCAACCCGAAATGACGTCCGCGGCACCCACGCAACATCTGCATGATGTACTCGTCCGTGCTCGCGCGTTATATGGGGCCGGGATGGGCTTCGCAAGTTTAAAAGTACTAACATCAATTGTGCGAACTTCGGTGGGGCTTCGGTGGGATGAGGATGATGATTTGGCGGACCTTTTTGCCTTCATAGACGCGGACATTGGGCAAGCTATTCAAGTATGTTCTGTTTATGCTGTCTTCGAGATAGTGCTGACGACAGATTCGCAGAGTTCAAAAGAAGAAATTGAAGGTGGCCGCATGAACGATTGGGGAACAGCACGTGAGATTATCGACGACCTTAGAGCAGCTGTCAGAGAGAGCAAAAAAGATGTACAGGCATGGGGAGGCGAATTTCCATTCGAACGCTCGTCATCGAGTTTGGATCATTGGAAAATCTGATCATGAGGTTGATTTAGAATTCGACTGTAGCATGCCTAGTCTGTAGCATATCACATACCTTGAACGAACAAAAACATTATGTACCTGTGCAGCAAATTTGAATGCCGGTTTGCTCAGCCAACAAGCCACAAGCGGGAGAAAGTCTAGTTGCCGACCGGTGATGACCATATATGTGTATGTATGTATGGTCACCCATTCTGCACCAGGCAGGGCAGGCGGGATGTGTAGTGGTGGTGGACCCGCGGTTGGTCACCCAAGGTCACCCACCATTTACGGCTACCAGCGCCTACCGAGCACCGCGTAGCGAAGATTATCCCAGGTGAGTTTCAGCATGCTGACCACGTCGCCAAGTTACGCGTTGACTCGGAAATATGAGGATCATGACACAGCAGGGTAAAGGCGGGCCGAGGGGCTCAAAATGGGCGGGTCCCGAAACATGGTGGCTTGACGCAGACCGACATTTGGACGAGACCTGGGCACGGAATATGCATCAACGCTTGCAATTATAGGCCGAGCAGATAACCAGGTCCATATGTTTATGTCACGTTCAGCGTTATTGGCATTGAATATCTGAATGGTTGCCATACAGAGCAGAGATACAGCCGTCATGCCGAGCGCCCTTCCCCCCAAAAAAAGAATGGAACCAGGTGTCGCTTGTGACGCGTAGGTTATCCTGCCATGTGCATTGCGTGCGCATCATGGCGTAGGAAAGGCCGATGATGTGTCAAAGTCTTTCGCGAGCTTTTGGGTCCAAATTGAATGTCTCTGAGCCGTTGTGATGCTAAGGCAGACTGTTTGGGGTCATTAGGAAGGTCTGGCGAGTGTGTTAACCGTAGTAGATTGAATTTACTGATGAAAGGTTAACGGTTAACGTTTACATGAAGGACCAATGGCAACTTTGAAGGACAAACCTTCAAGTTGACGGGAGTGTTTGGACAATTGATCAGAAGTACAAACACTTTGATTTCTGGCACTTCATGTGACGTTGTCGTCAATGCCGCATATATTGCATGGCTTTATGTGCTCCTTCTGCCTACAAAATAGTACCCCTCTTTTGTCACCCAAAGGATTGACCAAAGCGGACCGTATCCACAATCACAATGTCATACACAGTCTGACAGCTAGTCTATTGCACTCTTTATGCCCATGTACGGTCAAAGCGCGGTTGCGAACTCGACGCTCAACCGCTCAACTCGTAGCTAGGACGGCACTTAAACGTTTAAACTCTGACTCGCAGTCACAATCATGCCACTCGCCATACTATGCCTTGTCTCACTTCTACCCCCAATATACCCTCGAAGCCTCCTCGAAATGCTGCCTGGAGCAGCTCTCCAACTGGTTCCATTTCCATAATCATTCCGCCACCTCACATATGTGAGAGAATCAATGCTGAGGTCACCTCCAACCCGGTGCTGGGGAGACCCCTATTCGACTTCGCAGAACATGTACGCAACAGGTCCTACATCATGCGTAATCTCGATTTCGAAGACTCTGAGGCGTCAATATTGCTCGACGAAGGCGTGCATCAGTTGCTTCCAAAAACTTTTCAACCACCATGCAAACCGGCGCCGTATGCTTTCTCAATAGGAGATGCTGGAGAAAGGGGCGATGGCATGTTCGCACTGAGAGATCTTCCCGTCGGTAGCCTTATTCTTGTCGAACATCCCATCTTGGTGGCTCCATACCTCATAGGCTTGGACGTACCACTTGCGGATCTTTACGCCATGATGCTCGACGGTCTTTCAAGGGAGCTATCCGATGAGCTTTTTCGGCTTTCTGGTGGGGTGGACCACAATCTTGAATCCATTGTACGCTTTAATGCGCTCGGAATCCAACTAGAGATTCCGGAAGCCCCTCATCCCGAGATCACAACCCATCGAGCCCTATTCCTCAACGCTAGTAAGTGCAACCATAGGTGAGAGTAGCTCGTATATGTATGTTCTTGCAAACAGTGGCTGATACTCATATAGTTGCGGTCCCAATGCACGATGGGAGTGGGATACAAGCACTTTTTGCCTTTTTCTTTCCGCAGTTCGTCCTATCATGAAAGGGGAAGAAATCACTATCCACTATGCACCGTGCACCCTACCTCGCCACGAACGGCATGATATTCTTCGGGATCAATACGCTTTCACGTGCCACTGCGACTATTGCTCACTTCCCTCCAAAGACGCGGTACTCTATAGCGACAAAACTAGGATGACCCTCGGCGACTTTTGGGACATATTACCTTCGTTCGAGGCCTGGTGCCTAGACTCAACTCTGACCGATGACATGCTCATAAAACTGCACATCGAAGCCCTGAGTATGATTCAACAAGAAGGTTTGCAGGTACTCGACAATGAACGCCACGTCGATGCCATTGCAATGTGTTACGGCGCCCTGGCCGATACAAAAATGTTTCGAGCATGGATCCAGAGGGTTCGCGATGCGAAAGTCAATACAGATCCAGCGCAGGCACTAGTATTCGTTAAGTGGCTATCGAATCCGACCTCGTTTCCGGTATGGGGCTGGAAAAGGATATTTTGTGGGAGGAAGTAAAGTAGCGTGCTTCTATAGCATGTACTTATCTTTCTTATGATCAGGTTTTAATTACAGGGAATGATCACGGTAATATGGGTTAGGGTTCGGCCCTTTCTCTAAGAATAGGCATTACCCCGTATTATGGTACGGTTTATTTTGAATATCCACACTTCTATTCACATTCCAGATCACGAACACATCCTAAGTTCCATTCGAATGGCTAGGTCACGCTGATATCTGATCCGCCGCCAGGGGTTTCTGTTCCGATATTTTTCCTTTATCTGCGATGGTTGTAGTCACAGCAGACTCGCTTGTTTCACTTTTCCTTGCTACTCATCTAAACTGCCATCATCAATAAAAATCCGCAGGGTTATACAACTGACTATAATAGACTAGCGAGGTTTCAACGTGGACACATTGGCCGCATGATTCAGGACAAGACCGGACAAGCATGTCTGGTGAGCAGCGCTTAATTCACCCATCGGAAGATGTCTATTTTTCTAATTCGTGTAGCTAATTTTGCTAGGGTAGATACCCCATGATTCTGTGAGATTTTCCGTCTGCAATGAGGAACACATGGACTGGGCTCGGCCGACCGCGCAACCATCTCCCACTGCTGGGGCGTTCTCAGAGCTTGGCAACATGTCACATCTTCTTCAACGCTCGAATACTCCAATTTCATGTGTTAAAATAGCTAAACTACGCATGAACTGTTGCGTTGCCGACTTGTGACTGACCACCTGAACTTCAGGTCAAGTGTTCGACAAAACACAATGTGCCTTACATTGGGCTGGCATATATAAGGGGCGCTTTTCTTCGTTGTCTGGAGCATCAATCAAAGCGATTTCGACATGAGGACCAATTTCAAAGCTCTTCTTTCTCTGCTCACTCTCTGTAGCTCAGCGCTCGGTGCAACCTACTCCTTGACAGACAACATTGTCGGCGCAGACTTCAATTCCCTCTTCAATTACGAAGCGATTGCTGACCCAACCGATGGACGAGTGTGCGTGAATGACGTTCTTCAATCGGCTTTTCTTAAACTGACATCCCTGTAGGAACTACGTCGATGCAGCAACTGCTGCTGCCAACAACCTTACCTTCGCATCAGATGATACATTCATCCTTCGCGCTGACTACACAACCGTTCTCGATGCATCCGGCCCTGGGAGAAATTCCGTTCGTATCAGGTCGAATGCCGCATATACGACCCATGTTGCGGTGTACGTTCTGTTCAACTAAATCTTTATGCTAACCTGACAATGTACGGTGATACAGTTTCGACGTCCGGCATATGCCTCAAGGTTGCGGGTATGCAAATTGATATTCAATTCCCTCGCACATGTCTAATCTTCCTTTCTCAGAACCTGGCCCGCAATCTGGGAGACTGATGAGGCTGATTGGCCGAGTGGTGTACGTCTATGAACGCTGAGTAGCTGTCTTTTTAGCTGATCGTCTTCCTACAGGGCGAGATCGATATCGTAGAAGGCGTCAACGATCAAGTACCGAACGCCTCTACTCTTCACACAAGCCCCGGTATGAATGGAGAAAGTACTTGACCTTTCTTCCTTTTGACCCTAAATTCCAGGTTGTAGCATGCCTTCTGGTCGCACAGAATTGGGGTAAGCTACTGTCTTTCCAAACGTGTCTATCGCTGATTCAAGCTGTCTAAAATAGAACAGCCACTCAACTCGATTGCGACACCTCAGTTAACGGTAATGCTGGATGCGGTGTTCAAATGAATACAGATTTGAGTTACGGTCCACCCTTCAACAATAACGGCGGTGGCTGGTGCGCGTTTTTGTTGCTCACATCAACCGAATTATAGATTTCTCATAGGTATGCCGTTGAGAGAAATAACAACGCAATCAGCGTGTGGTTCTGGGCCCGGAATGACGCTAGCGTTCCTTCCGATGTTTCGAGGGGTGCGTCGTCTGTGGACACTGATAACTGGGTAAGAGTAAAGCACCCAATCATGAAGTTTTGCTTATATCACGACAGGGAGAACCCCAAGCCTACTTCCCTAACACGGACTGCGATATCGCCACTCATTTCGATGCGAACAATATTATCATCAACCTCACCTTCTGTGAGTCGTCTTTTTTTGGCAAGTCAACGAGCACTTTCTGATCTAGATGATAGGTGGTGACTGGGCTGGAGCTTCCAGTGTGTATGCTGCCTCAGGTTGCCCTTCAACTTGCGTTGGTTAGTACTTCTTTTTTCCAGGTTCCATTTCAACTAAAAATGTTGGCCTTAGACTACGTGAACAACAATCCATCGGCCTTCGTTGACGCTTACTTCGATTTCGCGTCCCTGAATATTTATCAATAAACTATCCAAGAGTACAAGCTCAAATATAAAAGTAGACTTCTCAAAACTTCGGTTTTGTCCTTCAACGTACCTAGACAGAGTTTGGCTAAGTGCTATCGATTCATCGCAAGGCTTTGGTGGACACCTCTCGTATGTCCTATTGCGTTTTGTCATCACGATAGCCAAGACTACATGGCATTTCATAATTAATTGATCTGTCCTTTGGGAATGAATGCAGCAGTCTGTGAAGCTCTTGTAGAAAGAAATATATGTTCGATCAACATGGTATTAATGTACTTGTTGAGACTACGGCTCCCGCGTTGAAGGAAATGAGGTAGAAGGTATCGCGAATCCAATGCTGACTTTGTTCACGGAAGTATTGCAATGATTCTAAACATAAGGTTTTAATCGAGATAGTGAGAGCGAATAACATAGGTTTTCAGAGGTTCGCAGACCCGTCGAACTTTTCACAGTTTCGGGCCTAGGAGGATTTCTCCTTGTCAAGCCAGGGCGAGATCCTGATCTTCATTCATAATTCTGTGCAGCAGTACTATTACCAGAACAATCAAACGCAAATACAAGTCCTTGTCGAGGAAAGAACTCTTTAGATGGAAACCAATTCAAGAGATCTAGAACATAGCAACATACATAGTCTCTACAACGTAGCAGTTTCAGGCGTTGTTTGTCATGGACACATATCCATTCCGGATACGTTATGCGTCACCGTCGCATCTGATCGGCAAAATATGGAGAACGCAATGGCATTTCGTTAGACTATGAAGCGCCACACATGTCAACAGGTCAGAGCAGCAGTCGTTTGATATCTTGGGACTGGTGATGGTCACACAGTTACATTTGCAATACATCGCACACAGAGCATCAAATTTGGGGGATCTACGCGACGAAAATCAATCGTTTTTTGACCTTCTTCTCATATCATACGTGTCCATATCATCCCAGTGGAAGAGATAACCTCTTCCTTCGCGATCGATTAGGATACTGTGCTGTGGAATATCCCATATGAACTTAAAAAGTCTTATCCAGAAAGGGCGCCAAACTCAAAGGTGATTTGCTCACCATGGGTCAACTCACGGAGAACGGAAAACATCACCAGTGGATTGGAAAACTCGCTGAAGTCCTTTTTGATGTTCTGAATTATCAACAGGGCGACGCTACAAACGCCAGTTGTCTAACAATAAAACACGTCCCAACCCAACGGGAGTGTCGAGATATCGAGGTGTGGGTTAGGAGGACCTGTAATGTTAATGCACAATGCGGACCTCCAAGAGGTTTGCTCAAAGTCATGAATGGTTCAACTAGAGTCTTCCCCTCGTACTTGTTCGCGAAGGTGTAGTTTGTGGTATCGCGTGACGATCTGTAACGAAATGGTCACGTTCCCCATTGATACCCCATCTAATCTTCATCTTATCGTTCTCATTTCCTTCACCTTATTATCTCCTTACTTAGGAATGCCCGCTAAGTGAATTACCATAAGTACAGCTAACAGGACTTCAGAATGCATTCTTTCCCACAGTCTGACCTGTCCAAAGCGTGAGATATTACTGTCTAGTCACACTAACGCTTCACCATCACATGACACAATGACCTTAATGCTTGGCCTTAGCTTAAACATTCATCAGAAGTGCATATCAAATGTTCTCGCCATAATTCATCACCTTCTCGCACATTCAGAAGACATTAAGTAGGACGAGCTGCCTTATTGGTCTACTTTTTTCGTTCATTGCTGACTCTCTACCGAAATATATTTCAAGTTCACAATCAACACATACCCTCACCATTAATGCGAATCATTCAGGCGACTGATTCCCCTTTGTCACTTAACTAATATCGAGGCTTAAGAGCCCCATTTCTGCGTTCTCATGCGATAATTCTGAAGATGATATGGAGATTGAATGGTATTGGTATTTTTTTCCCTTACTATCACCCGGTTATATGACCTGGATATCATTGTCAGTGAACAACCAACTTCCCCAAAAACCTGTTTTTGACGTGCACGCCGCCCTCTGTGGAGAGATTAACGTGGCGTCTTCGCTTGAAGAGCGTAAAATGTTCCTTTCAGCTTCTATCCATTAATGGTCACCTTCTTCTCTAAAATGTCATTGCTATGGTCATGCTTCTGTCGCTTCTGACCCCAACCACCAACTGACATATAATGCTGTGCGCCTGGAACTCAGTTCTGATCATGCTTGTCAAGTTACCTCTTTTTTCCCACTGTTATCATAAACTTTAACTTTGTGTGGCTTCGACATGTCAAACCCCCCTTCCTCTCCACCACCTACAACCAGTCTTCCCCCTCTTCCTTGTCAACACCCTTACCAAACATTTGTACCAGGGAGTTATATTCGCGAAGCCAACTCGTCCACCATCCCCTCGAGCTCCCGCACCCTGGTTTTGTCCCATTCATCACGCGAAAAATCACAGAGTATATACTCCTCTCGCTGTTCGTTCAATGGTGCAGAGCTTGATCGATCGCGTCGTTCGTCAACGACGGTGAAGCAGTATTTCGTGCATCATCACCATCGCGACCACCCTTCCACGGATCCGCAAGGACCAGAACAGGAACAGCAGCGAAATTTTGCTACAGCTCCCCAAACAAAGAATATACGCCAGTATCAGACAAGGATTTCACCTATGCCTGGGAAAGCAGACTATCCAGGGGATTATTTAGATACCCCAAAGCCACTCAGACGACGACTCCGCAAAATCCACCCTGTACTCTGGATACTAGTTTTCCTGCCTATTTCACCAGCACTGTGTGCCGCATACGTGGTCATCGGTCATGTTATCTTTCAACGTGCACTGGGAACCTCAGCCGCTGCAGCAGGGTGGTCTCCATCTCTCGAATCGTCAGCGGAAGCTGCCGCCCTAGGGGGAAGTATCATTGCGCTCCCGGCGTCTCTGGTCCTATTCGTTCTCGTATCGCTCTCAGTGAGTGTCTGGGGTCTATGGAGAGAAAGGGAGCGCGGATTTGGACTGGGGCTCAACCTCGATGTTTTAGGTGATATTCATCATCGGGAGAACTCAGAATACGCGTCTCCATCGATCAAGTCTCAGATCCTATTATTCGCAATGTATCTGATCTGTTC
Organism: Tephrocybe sp. 9980TJB; assembly: GCA_018220975.1. NCBI lineage: Eukaryota > Fungi > Basidiomycota > Agaricomycetes > Agaricales > Lyophyllaceae > Tephrocybe > Tephrocybe sp. 9980TJB. The sequence goes on from JABAJU010000174.1 coordinate 22,084, forward strand.
TGCCGTGTTCTTTGGCGTTGGAGGTGCTGCGGCACCGCTGGGAGTTTTATGTCTCACGCAGTCAAGGGGTAGGAGGTTGGGGAGTGAGGATATGTATATGCTTAGCCTCGAGAGAGCTGCCGAGGCTGGCTTACTTGGAGCTGCAGTTACTGTGGTTGTATGCCTGATCCTAGTCCTTTTTGCCTTCTTGGGACGGCTTGTATGTCGCATGAACGCCATTACATCAGATGCTGAGGCAGAAAAGAGTTAAGACATTGTCACGAGTAGGAAGTAGGCATACTGAGCAACCCCAATCCTCAGGCTCCCGGAGCTTGGGTGATCGTCTTCGATATGTCTACCCCCGCTTGTATATTGATATAGTGAAACTCATTTCATAGTGTCGTAGTTACCTAATTTGCATTAGTATTTCCGTTTCTTAGGGTTACCACATCCGGTCCTCCGGTCCTTGCGTGCATGTCGCAGTAGTCAATTAAGTTGCAACTGTTTCCGTATACCCTGCACACCTTTATGTTAGATTTCTTATGCGCTGATGCACCACAGTGGAGTCGTATTGTTATTGGTCTACCCAAAATTCGACGCTAGGGAGACATCCTGTTTGACGCAGGGAAGTTGAACTGCCTATCTATCATAGTTTGTTTTGATAACCTTGAATGTATGTAGCGCTTTGTAATTGAGCTAGCCATTCGCAGAGTCCTAATTAACTTAAGCTTGCCTGCTTAACGTTAATAACCTTGGCCGTGGTGCTGGATTTAGAGATGCCGAAGAATACCACGACAGATCACCAGATTCTGATTCCTTTCACTCAAGATGTAAATTTTGTATGTCTTCGGAATTGTGAAGGAAGTTTCAGGAGGGGAAAACGAATTTGAAATATATATGAGGAGGAGAGACATGAAACAATTTCCGCTCGTGAAACTATATATTGCGTCATGGATCATCATACAGATAGTTGCCGACACCACATTGCACAAGTTCTGTCAGGGCTGTAGCCCACTATTTTAACGTTGCTTTCCTCACCTTGACTAACATACACGACTTACAATTAATCCACTTGATCAACAACTATACCGCCATCTCTGACATGCTAATTCCACGGTCGTCTTGTACATTTCTTGCTGCCCTTGCTCTAATTTCATGCTTTTTGGTGTCTGCGCAAGAACTCTCTGACTCGGATGTAGCTTTAATAGCTCAAAGGTTAGCAGATGGCGCTACACATAGGCAAGTTGGCTGCAATCCAGTTTTACCGATGAGCTCAAGCTAATCAGCTGCGCGTAGCTGGGAGCTCGGTACACGCGCACAAACTATCCTCTCTGACAACGCAACTCTCTATTCCGTGCTATCAGTATCCCAGTCACTACCACCGCCAAAAGCGATACCTGATTCCCTTTCTACAGCCTTGGAACCTTTCTTCCAGATCGCTCACGACACCGTAGCCAATCGAGGTGCATCGAACGGAAATATCACAGGACCCCAGCCTCTTATACAGGATGGGAGTGCTGCGGACCCAGCGTCTATTGGTTTTGCAGTGCTCCTTGCCAATTGGACTGGTCAAAGTGGAGAGGACTATGCTGGTGCTGCTCAAGACCAACTAGATTTTCTAGAATTGAATGTTCCCAGGACGAGCGATGGCGCGATTTCTCATCGTGTGTCTGAAGTGCAACTTTGGTAAGTATGCCTGGAGCATTTTAACTTTCAATTTTAGAAGCGTCCCCTCTTCATTACGGGCCCACAAATAGCTTTCTATTTCAAACTCTCTTGTGGCGTGTTGCGTTGCTCACTTTGCATGGAGTTGGCCTCTAGGTACATCCTAGATGGACGAAGGCGATAACACTGGTTGCATCCGTTTCAGACCTTGCTGGTCCTCACTTCTCTCATCTTTATTTGTGATGGTATTCCATCGTCGAAGAAAAGTGCCTGGGTTCCCCCAAGGTCGGAGACGACCGAGGAACAAATCAATCCCTTCAACGCGCCTTTTTCAAGCATTTCACTTGTTTTTTTAGATTTTATTTTTTGTTTGTTTCTTCGCTCTTTAATGAAATCTAACATATTTTCTTTACTCTAGGAGTGACTTTGTATACATGGTGCCTCCGTTTTTAGCGTATTTTGGGATGATTACTTCAAATCGGACACTCCTTCTTGAGGCGTATAACCAAATCAGCCTGTACCGAAATTATCTTCTAGACACGTCGGCAAACAATCTCTGGAAGCATGTACTACTTGGCACGAGTGGCAATGATGAAGGCCACTGGTCGACGGGGAATGGATGGGCGGCCGCAGGCATGCTGCGTGTCCTGGGCACGTACAAAAACTCAGAGTTTTCTAATACTCTGAAAGCCCAACAAAAAGACTTGGCTTCATGGATATTAGAGATCCATGCGGCAATGTATCCCCACCTAGTACGCTGCCTCTTCTATTTATTTCGTGGTCGCCTTACTCATCGGCGGATCCTTGCAGGACAATTCTACGCATCTCTTTGCCAACTACGCTGATCAACCTGTTACCGCAGACGGCAACTTTTACGACTCCTCATCCACTGCACTCCTCGCGAGCACTGTATACCGTCTTTCTCTCCTTTGGGGCACGCACACCTACCTTCCATATGCGGAGCGCTGTCGCAAGGCGCTCTCCGCACCCAATACAAACTCTTCTTCAAATGCATCATTCGAGCATTTCGATGAAAATGGTTGGCTGACGCCAGTCGTGAACCCCAATTCATATGGTCAGCAGGGCTCACAGAGTCCGGAGGGCCAAGCGTTTGTGGTGGACATGGAAGCAGCGTGGCGCGATTGGGTGCGGACTGGATCGAAGGGCGCGAATAGTGCGATGGGTATGCATCAAGGCCTGGGCATGGTAGGAAGGGTGGTGGTTACCTTTTCAATTTGTTGGGGTGCGCTCTTCTGATGGGCTTGGACTAATAAAACTCGGAGTTACTTTAGCTCAGGACTTTGGTGCTCTTCAGTTGCTTAGGTATGAGGGTTCGCTGACCGTCGCCAGCGGAGCTACTTCATCATGTCGACAGCCTTTATTATATTTACGTTTGGACAGCGGCATGATAAATTTGTTCGACAATGGGAAATGTACAAGTTGGAACAGTATGGACCGTTGTACAAAGTTCATTGATATTCCTTTGTAGGCTGTAGGCATTAGTGAAATTTCCTCGTCTTCTTGAAGCAAGATCAACCCGCTACTTCCCAGGACCCTCAAGCGGCGAATTATCATTCGGAGCCTGTCTTCTATACTCTGTTCGTCCTTGCCTTCCTCAAAGAGCATCTCCCGGGAACGATTCGGGTGCGTTAGGACACGACTTGAGTGCTGTCGTCGCAGAAGTACTGGCCACAGGTCCGTGGTGTTTTCTCGCACCTGCCTTAGGGGGATTCTTTGACCCGCCTTTGTAGCTGCCGCTGTTATCGCACGTCCAGCCAAACACTCCAAAGAAGTGCAAGGTTATACCGAAGCATATGAAGCCATATCAAGGATGCCCCAAGGTCGGAAAGCAACAGTTCCGGAGCAGAAGAGAACGGCGACGGTCTAGGGGTGCACACCGTCCTTATATGGCTACGGCCGTAGGCCTACGATCTCGTTACGGGTACGGGTATTCCGTACCGTACAAGCAGTCCCAGACCCCTGGATGGTACGTACTAAGTGTTTAGGAAGTGATTGGATACCGTTCAGAATGGGATCCCGAGAGCCTACCGCCTGATCTTAGAAAAGGTGTGATCGACGACGGCGATGTGTAGTAATAGAAAAAAATTATGGATTCGTTCACGCTTCACCGGCTGCTTGCTGTCCTTCTCATCGCTGTTGTCGCCCCCAAAAGGGTTTTGGACGACCCTGAAAGATGCATGAAGCACCGAAAGGCTTTCAGTCAACAATCCTTGATATCAATCAACTGTTTGTGAAGATGAAAGGTTTGAAGAGGTGGGGGAGGTTGAGACTAGGCTAGAAGAGAGCAAGGTGCCTTGTGTTGTCAGCCTGGCCATAGGGAAGAACGAAGTTTAAGTTGAAATGCGGATTGACAAGGCAATCTCATTGCGTACGGCGGCAATGAGTTGGAACTTCAAACTGTTTGTATCACCATGTCAGATCAAAGCTCAGACCAATGTCGACTCAGGTTGTATCCATTTTTTTCATGGGTTCAGTATTGTTGACAGTGTCGTCGTGAAGCTTAGATCTCTATCCCACAAATCCAAGTCGCTCTTGCTTGTGTTACTAGCAGTACCCTGCACTGGACAGCTGCCCTTGAATCAGAAAAATGGGCCAGTAAAAACAAAGACGTCATCTTTCGCGCTTTGATAGAGATCGATCCAAAGATAGGGGCCGTCGTGTTCAGGGAACGCCACTTTTTTCTAATCCGCACCTCGCATCATGGGAGCGAGGCGCTTTGCTCACCACCAACCTCTGACAGCTTTGATAATCTTCCAGCTTTGACCGTAGAATCAGGCTGGATATAAAGGTATCGTACGCGATTCTTGGTCTCCTCATCTGCTTACCAGCCCCAATGAACTTCCAGGAGTTCATTATCGAAGCCTCTTCGCAATTCTCAAATCCTGATTATCAGGATCTTCTTGCAAAGATCCTTGAGGAACTAGGGGATGTGGCTGTAAATACCTCACAATCAACTATTATATTATTGACGAGATTTTCTACCCGTACTTTCAACAATAACCACCAACCAAGTCTTTGTCTCAACAATTAACAGGAATCTCGCCTTACCCACCCCCTCTTATCTCTCTTCCGATGCACAGTACGATTTTCAGGCGTTCAACCTTTAATACGATTTTGAGTCGATACAATCGTCTCAGTCTGAGAAACCGCTCCCCTCACACTCTCTTCAATCCCTTCAGAACGCAGTTGTCGAGGCCCTTTTTCCAGACCAGTCATACAGTCTCAATAGTCATTCCATACCCGTTCTTCCGGCGCATAATCCCTACGCAATTCAATACGAGCAAGAAAATCGTACGGCCGACCCTGACACACAGTCTGCCTATTTCTTACACAGCCTACCCCCCCTTCGCCTCACAAGCTCTCTCTACTAACGATCAACCCAACCTGCGCTTTATCAGCCCTGTCCCATCGTCACGTCCACTGAGGCCTCATCGACTGCCTCTCGTCCCAGTCCTCGTCACGTCCCAGGTCACATCCCTCGTATACGCCGTCTCCCTGAATTCCTTCAAATTGGCGTTTTGTGTGATACTGTCTTCGATTGTCAATGGGGCGCGTGCATGGGAAAGACCGTTTTTCTCCTTAAGGGACATACCGACGCGGATGAGAAGAAGTTCCAAAAGGAAGTCCTTGGGCATTTGAAAGCTCACGCTGATCTCGGCCTTCGTGAGGTTCCAACTGATATTGACATCACTAGCGACCCGCCCAACAGAAGACGTCCCGGTGCCGATGGGGATGTTGCGAACACACGAGGTCCGAGTCGAGTGGACGGACCACGCGGTATGCTTCGCCATCTGCAGAGCCATCTCGGTAAATGGCATTATTTCTGCTCCAATCTCGAAAGCGATTATTCAAAGTGCCGCAAGGTCACGAATAAGCACAAGTGTGCAGTGGAGAATGTTAGTAGAAACAAGGGGAAGGCGAGATTTGAGAGCACATTTAGATAAAGACGTCTTGACTTGGATAACCAACCGTTAGTGTATCAATAGCGCATTTGTGCAAATACGATCCCTTTTCAAGTTATAATGATGAAGTGAGAACTCGATTGGCAACGGAATCGGACCGAACTGAGATGTCGACACGAGTCTTATTACACCGTCAAAGGGGAGCCAACTGGTGTTTAGTAGTGAATAGACTAAATAACAGATGGATTCAGGGAGAAAACTTTTATCTACCATCACGTGCACCAATCACTCCAAGTGTGAGCTGCGGCACACTAATATGACCCACTCATTGATAATGCCAACAAGGAGACAACGAACCGGGGAGGGCCACCGATCAGGAAGCGCCACTTGAATCAGAGAACACAATGCCACTGCTGTCTTAAGGCTTATAACAAGAATGCATTAAACCACTGCTAGTCATTGACTCTCCAAGCTATTCATCGCCGGAATGTCGTGCTACACCGATGTTACAACGCTCTTAGCCAAACTCTATGAAGAAAAGAAACCGTCGCCAGTTAAACCAGCTACAGACCTGGATTCAGAAACCCCGCCCCTTTGGGAACTCAACGTCGCCACTGAGGTTATATTCGCTCAAAGCAATAGGTGTGATCTTTGGTATTTATCAGGTATGCTGGTCATCCCACTTCACGACTTGTGTAAAGCTACAAGGAGTGGAGGAAGAAGTACCTGATTCCTTTACTCAAACCTGCGATGTCGAAACAATCCAAAAAGCCCAAAAAGCTCGCTTAGCCCGAGAATTCCACGGGTGATGCAAGTCAAGCCACAGAAAATGTCAAATTTGCATTATGTTGTACTCCCAACAGCAGGTCCAGAATTATACATCGGAGGATGGAGATTCCTGGTTAAACCTAGCCTAGGTTCAAAGCACAGGCAGCAGGACGTCGTCCCTCATTTTTCCCAGTTTCTCCTCTCATGCCCCTCTCCGACTGTCTAATGGGATATCGTCCGTCCTTTTATATACATGATTACTTACAATTCTATATTGTTGCCAGTCGTGTAAGCCTCCATCCATGGACGGTTGCTCTCACAGATTCCTCGCCCGAGTCGTTAGGAAACATCGGCTGAAGGAAAGTTGAATAAGATTTGTGGAAAGAGAAAGCGTAGGCTGCACCGTGAATTTACGGCTAAGGACTTCTTCACAAAACCACCCGCGCCCACGCGCCTTTTCAAAAAAGTCCATGTCACGATGTGCCAAGTGGGGACGATGATGAGAATAAAAGACCAGGACAGATGGTGTATACAGAGGGTCTGTACCATAAGAAGGAGAAGGCGCAAGGGCCTGTTCACATGTCGTCAAAAGAGCATCGTGCTAAGAAAATTTGTGAGTGGGCGGGCTTTCAGGCATCGACATATTGAAAGAGAGATTACCTGCGAGTGGTTGAATATCAGATCGGATAGAACGATTAAATCAAATCCCGCTGATGGGTCTGCCCTCGAAATGGGTTCAAGCAGAGAATCTACAGCTCGGCCCCAGATGTAGCCCTAAAATATTTTAGTAGAGGTGGCGAATTGATTGTCAAAAGTGTTATACCTGGACAGAGACGCGATTACGGTCAGTGCCTGGAATATTGACTTCAACATTATGTTCTATATTCTCTATGAGGCCGTTGTCTGGATAATCAGTAATGACAACCTATAATTTCATCAGTTTTTTTTCTTATACGGCGTTATAGGGTCACAAACCTTCCGTGCGCCAGCCTTTGCAGCAAAAATACTTGGAAGTGCACCACCTGCGCCAAGTTCCAAGATACATTTATCCATGTAGCTATCTGGGTGATCATCCAAATACGATGCGAAAGCACGAGCTGCGTTCCATCTGTGTGAATTGATGGATATTTCGTTCATACGAGCAATTGAATAATAAGTTCACGCACAGGTAGTTACCCCAGAGTGGATGATCTCCTACGAGTCTTATTTGAATCTCTTTCCACTCATCTGATCGACTAAGATCCTTTTCTCGGGTGTACACAGCGATTGTTGGTTCAGGTGTCGGTGGCCGAGGAGGTTCCTGAGTTGCCGTTGGATCGCAACTGAGATCAATGTGTTATACGACTGACTGTGAACATAGAATCAAGAGAGATGTCTGCTTCGTCGTCGGACATGATGATGTTGTTCGAAAAATTGAAATTTGTTGTCACGCGTTGATCATCGTCGCCCATCAAAATCAACTCCGAGTCCGTCGCCGTTGCGGACACTCTTGGCTTGGCAACAGCGAGTGTCTTTCGAATTTCATTTCAGCAGCGTTGAAATCATGGACGATTCGTATTGCATACAAGTATTTGCAAGTACCTTAATACCACTATGATACTAGCACTGGACTCAGGTCTGTAAGCATCTCTCGAAACCATCGCCGCTAGCCCATGATCAAGATCCTTAGTTCGTGTTAGTTAGTACCACACCAGGTGCCCGTTCAAACATATATGAATTTAAAAGGTTGTCGACGGCGGCGCAGCATGCGAGTCGTGATGCAAGGCCCACCATCGGTCCAAACGGAATTAGAAGGGTCTATAGCACAGAATCTTTGGTCAGCCTGCCAGGCATACATCGAGTCTAAATATCGCAACACACCTCCTGGCGTATCACCTGTAGTTCCCCATTGAGCCGTCCAGATATCTCCACTATACGTAACTTGCTGATTAGTTGTGTACTAAACAATGAAAAGCGATGAACGGTAAAGATTTTTTGGTTTGGGCAACGATACTGACCGCTGTAGTAGCTGACCAAGCGTCTACCCCAGTGCAGGTTCCTGCGCCTGCTGTGGCAGGTGTGGATGTGGCTCCAGGTGTGGAGGATGTCGTAGTCGTAGGGTCTGGTGCCGGCGGTGCACTTGAACCACCACTGGCCGCCAAAGCGGTTTTGATTTGCTTGTCAAAATTCCCGTTTGCTGCAACAATCACTAGAATTATTACCAATGGCTTGATTAACACAAAAGAACTCACCCGACGCCTCTGATGCATCCCAAAGCATGATCCCTCCAAATGACGAGTATTGTGCGCGCGTGTCTGCAGCAATCTGACTTAATTTAGCTGCAGCAACATATCCTGACCCTGCTGCAGTCGATGAAGAAGGTGCTCCAATGTACACCTTCACATTCTTGTTGATTGCAGTGGTCTTTGCCCAGTTGTCCCTAAGAAATTGCGAAGGGTCAAGCCAACAGCAGAAATCGATCAGCAACATAGTAAACGCACCATGTACCGAAGTTCCAAGAGTCACTACCGTAAGCCTGTAGGCCACAGTCGTTGTTGTACTGAAATTCATTTCAGCATACGAGCAGTCAATCGATAAAAGTTGGGAGCTTACAACTTTGATGGAAGGAAAAAAAAGGAAACACACTTAGTTAATAAGCAGAGATGGAGGGAGAGCTCAGCACTCACACTAAATCGATTTCATCCATCAGTCAGTTACCATTGAGCTGGAATGCGAAAACTTACTTGAACATATACGGCATCAAATGCAACAGCATTTAGTACCTTAGTGAGGTGGGCATCAGGAAAAACACACTGAGGAGCGGCAGTGATGTAGACTCTGTCAGAATCTTAGCGGCACCCGAAACATGAGGAAACGCGGAACCAACTTTTTCCCTGATCCCGCATTAGACTGAAGTTTCTTTACAAAAGCGGCGTATGAATCAGTGGTGCCACTTTCGATATCCAGATCGATTCTGCAGAAATGAGGCAACGTCAGTCCAGTGAAAGGTGGTAGAGAGGGTAACCACGCACCCGTCAAGGACCGCAGTGCCAAAAGGCCGAGTATCGCTTGTTCCACCGAGGAAAGAATTCCAAATAGTGTCAGCAAATTTTTCAGCCTGCGAGTCGGACGAAAAGCTGTTGTCTCCCGTGGCACCTCCAAGACTGATAGTCACGATCTTTCCTTTAGCTTGGCAGGCTTTAATATCATCAGCGATGGATTGACAATTAGCGAGACTTGTGCCGGGGAAGGGGTTGGTATCAGAGCTGCATATCTATTTAGAATGTCTATGAGTTTAGAAGAGAGGAAGAGGAAGATAAGCATACACTGGATAAGTCAATTTCTGGCATACCACCGGTAGAAAAGAACTTGTCTAGGAAGGCAAGCGGAATGGCATCGACGGTATCGTCCTAAACGAAGTTCCAAGCGTCGGTTGATGTTGAGCCAGCGATTTTATACAATCCCTCACCTGGCAGAAACTTGACAAACTGCCCGGTCCTTGTCCAAAATATACAGCCAACTAAGGAATGATGTTCAATAATTAACCGACCAGAAATAATCTTGAACGAACATACATTATCCGATCTTGAATTGTCATAAGCATTTGCCTGGAGGAGTCCGGCTCCAAGTGCAAGAAACACAGCAAAGATAGTCTTCGAGAAAGTTGAAAAGACCATGTGTAGGCACTGCCTGTCGACTACCTGAGCCGAATTCTCTTGGGTTGCGTTCAACGCGGTCCCAGGAGAACAGACGAGGAACTTGCAAACCCAGTATTTATATGTGCCCTGAAAACTTCGGTCCGGTCAATTCATGGAGATTGCTCCGAACCGAACGAATAGAGTGGCCCAGCCTCCTGATGGGTCCCGGTCATCGGAGGAGGAAGCGGTTGGTGTGAATCACAATGAGTTGTGAGGAACGCCCTTTACCGAAAAACCACAGTCAGTAATGATATATACATGGCCGATAGTTAAGTTTTGAAGCTTTGAAGTCGAGAGCTCAGAGAAAGACTTTGGAATCGGCAGTCAGTCATCTGCACCAAGCTCAAATTTGATCGTTTCATCTTGCTCCATCAATGATCATTGCATCATGTCATTCTTGACACAACAGTTCCACAGCCCCTGGCCGATGATGACCTGCCACCTTGTGTGTCAACTGGCTGTTCCTCACAGGTTGGATATCGCTGTCCCCGAACAAGCTCCTGTCCCCACATCCGATCAGCCCCATCTGAGGGATTGCTCAGCGTTTGAACCCCGTGGAAAGCATAGTTATGATGCTGTGAATAGTACCACACGAGATCAAGCACTGGATTTAGCCTCTGGGGCTCACTTATCGGTTGTTTATTCTCGCGCTACAGACAGCATTCAATTGGCTGACTATTCAATATTCAGTCAGAGGACCTTCAGAGGTTACGAATCTGCAGACGGTGTACGCTCAAATCGACAATCTAAGGTTATCCACTCCTTTAGACATGCGTTGCTCCCAGGGCTCATATTCAGTGGAGATTTCTCCTCCACTTACAAAACTTGCTCTAACTTTGTCCATCGATATTCCATTCTCCCCGCTGAAAGGTGAGTTTCCTAATCTATCTCCAGATGAATGGTACATGATGCTTCATCTCTAGGAATCACGCATCTGCTCATTGTCCAAAAAATTATAAATCAACTCGACCTGTAGCTTCCATCAGACGTCCCGAAAGATGCTAACCTTATATTCAGGGATAATGAAGATTGTTACTTTCGTTTCTACAACCACCAACTAGCTTCGCAAGTGTGCAGCTGAGTGTAGATTAGATCTACATATTCCTTGGAGGCGCCAGAGCGGCTGCCGATAACATGGACATGAGCTAAGGGTACGTCGTTTGCAGCGCAGGTTACCAGACTATCTCGATGCTTGGTCTCTTTCCGGTCTGCTACACGCACGTTAGAAGCTGGGGCTGTCATCTCGCGATCTACCGCATTGGTTCACTACGAGGGGAAGTATTGCACTGCGAACTCAGGTACCATTCACTTGATATCCAAAAGGCTGCCACGCTATAGACGCTTCCGAACACTTCATCAGAACTGCCAGTGGTTCGTTTATCTTAGCTTAATGATGCACAGGTGTAGCTGTGTCTTATCCACCCATGTTCACCCAACTCTCACAGGCGCTAATGGCCATCGTCTTTGTTCTTCGATTTCTATCTCCTCTCAGCGGGCTGGTTGATCGTTTCACATGGAATCTGATATATATGCTTTGGTAGCAGACTCTCCTTCGACTATACTCAGCCGAGATGGCGCCAGAAGAGCGTGAGCTGATTCGAGTCACCGGGAGTACTATTTGGTATAATGTACAATCCACTGTTGCATCTTTCGTGCTCTATGGTGTGTAATGTAAAGTAATGTATCTGATCAACCACGTCCACTAAACCACATAATTATACAGGATTTTACGCCTCCCTTGTCATCCTAGCCATACGCGTTCACATCTGGTAAGTTACATGAATTGGTCCGTTGTTTCGGGGGACTTATTTCTTATTCTACCCTCAGCCGTCATGTCCTCTCCCGTCGTGCTTACTTCTCGACCGCTGTGATGCTGTTTGGCTTTTTAGTAGCCAGGGTGTAGTGTTTCCAAACATGGTGCTGAACTGCGGCCCTCTCTACTTGTTGGCGCGTGCGAATACCGAAACCTCAGAGCTAGTGTTGACAGCAAATTCTCTGAATCTAGCCCACCATGCTAACGCAGCTACAAACTGGTCTCGGACACTTCTTGTGTGTTTTTCTTTTCCCTGCGGTTACATCTAACTCGCCCATTCCAGCCGGACTTCGTATGATGCCTTTGTTATGTGGCAAGTATGGGTTATGATTTCGGTCACGATGGGCTCTGTGCATTTTGGCCGCTACGTGGTCTACGAGCTTTGGTATGTAAACTGCGGCTATATCAATTTGAATTACATATTAAAAAGGGATATCCCTTGCTGGATTAATCATAAAGAGCGATGGAGTGGCAAACATAGCAGCTATAACCGTACATCCCTCTTTCAGCACACCAGTCTCAGAAGACATTTCCAATAACTTTATTGTGGCGGGAATAGGACTAAGCCTTGCCACCAATTTACTTTCCGCTTCCTTCATTACGTATGTCCTTTGGTCTGTTACTGTTAACTCACAATCTTGACTACAAGAGGTACATAAATTTCTTCGCACCATCGAGCCACAATAGCAAGAAAACTTCCAGCTTTGGGGGATACTATTATTAATCGTTAAAATGGGGATTTCTGCATTGCACACTTTAGGTTTGCCATTGCCATTGCGGCGTTATAACAAATATAAACCCGACTCGAAGCTGTTTTACCTCATTTTGGTCACAGTTCCGCACTTCCCCTTGTCAGCATTCGGACAGAGAGTTAATGCCTTGACTGAAGTGTACGTTACAATAGCAGTCAGTCGGTCATTATCTGTATATACAGTCTCCGTTTCTGATTTATTAGGCATTTTATCCCACCATTGTTGGATTTCTGATCGCTGAAAGTCAAGCTGGGATATCCGACTTAAGGAGAACGTCTGGAGAATCCGACTTGAATCCCAAGGCGAGAGATCGATATCACAAAAACAGGGGGAGGTGACTAGAATCAGAAAATCGAGGACTAGCAACGGCGAAATTGTGTACTGGCAGTGAATAACATATTTTCTGAAAGATGTTGAGCCCACAGCATCATTTGAAATGCCACGATCTTGAGAGATAAAAACGATGCATAGGTGTAGTACGAGGACAAAACAAGTAACAAACTGACAAGGAAAAGTAATCAAGACAAATCGAGAGATAGGGATAGAAATTGTTGTTTGGGTGAGAAAGGGCTAGGTAGGTACAGGAGCTGTACGGAAGAGGGAGATGTGAAATGAACCTAACCAAGAAGGGGGGGAGTAGTAACCTGAGGATGGAATGATGGGATACAAAGTGACGGTCATAATCGCGCGAAAGTATCCAAGAAAACCAACCAAACTAACGTAACCCCAAACTCCTTCTCCCATCCTTCACTCACAGTTTAAGCCGTTAGCCTAGGTGTGCAATCCAACGAGGATCCGGGGGAAAGAACGGCAGAGCGTTCGTGGGGTAGCTGCAGCCAGTCCGAGTCAAAATCAAATTTGAATCTATCTGACTCTGACTCCGAATCCAAATCGTAGTGGGGTGTGGGTGTGTCGATCGCACAGACAGGTAGACGCAACGTGCCGTATTTGCTATAGAATGTGTTCTGTAGAATAGTAGCGTTCGCCTTGGAAATTAAAACCAACAAAATGAGCGATCCCGATAGACAAAAAGACCATGGTGACTCACGGAACTTGCAAAGCCATCCTATCACGGATCCGGATCCAACTTTTCTCCGCGAGCAAGGACTCGGACGACGGTACTCGGCTGCGCGACCATTTCCATCATGGCCATAACCGCCGGGGGGCGTTCGACCAGGGCACCCTGTCCATGACCGTGACCATGACCATGATGGTGAGACTTGACACTCCCATCACTGGTACGACGAGGACGTGAACCCCGTTTAGACCTGACAGGCGTCTCCTCCTCAGCAGCGGTGGATTCGACGAGGACAGTCTCGATGCTGGCACGAGCAGCCCATTGGGCGACAAGAGTGCCCGCCGAGCGGGGCTCATGCTTGTTGACGGAAATGTGGGGCGCAGGAAGAGGCACAGGTGCCGATGAGAGTTTGGTGTCGTTGAGGGAAGCCGCGAGCTCCGAAGTAGATGGAGGCAGAGATGTGGGTGCGAGGACGGCGAGGATGACCTTTTTTGACTCTTTAGCGGCTGCCTCGACCTCCCATTGTGCGCAACAGATGGTGCGGCGGACCCATTCGGGGGAGGTGGATGAGGCGGGGTTGTTGAATGGGATAGTGTCCCAAAGTACAAAGGCGTCATCTTGTTGGACTCTAATGCGTGGGTTGGTGCCTACTTGAGCTTCGAGGACACGAGAAGCAGCGCGGGCGCGCTGTGCGAGATGGCTTGTGCCTTTCTTGAGAAGGTCAAGGGTATTCAATGCTGATAATAATGAGTTTTTAAAAAATGAATTGAATAGAGAAAAAACTGACCTTCAAGAGGAACAATGATAATCTCTTGACGGCCATCTCGACACCACTTTTTGAGCTGATAGAGGGCATGGACAAGGACACTAGCATCGACAACGACGACATCGGCATCGTTTGCATCGTTTTCCTCTTCCTTTGGCTGGATCCTAATAATACCAGCACCTGGTGGCCTCGCCTTGCGTGCGGCCTGGGACTCTTCGCCAGGTCGTCTATTGACGACCTTGATGCCCGCTGCCATAGGTGGGCGTTTATTGTTGTTGTTGTTGTTGTTGTTGGCGTTTGTCTGGGGCACCTGATTCGCCGCTGAGGAAGGATGGCGACGCCTCCAATTGCCCGATGCCGGACCAGTAGAGCCCGAAACTGACTTTTCGAGCTGCTCGACCTGGTGGTTGAGAAAGGCTGCTCCAAGGGCGCGGGACATTGCGACCTTGTTAGGGCTGACTGTGGGACCCTGCTTAAGGATTATTAGAAAGTATAAGTAAAAGTGTTGATGATTATATTATACCTTTCGTTCCGACATGGAGACAGCAGCAATGGCAGATATCCAAGTTAGTAGTTGTTGTGAAGCTGTCTTTGTATGATACATGATGACTCAGCAATCATCATCATAATAAGCTGCCCTGCGTCATGACATTGACTCAAAAGTATGTTACGCACCTTTCTGCACCGCTCACCAAGACTCAATCGCAACTTTTCTTCATTTACAAAAAATTCTGCAATTTTCTATGTCCGGTTTGGTAACAAGCAAAAGCGCCCTAATCATCGGTTTAAATCCGAATACCTTGTAGGAGCCGGCGTGCTTGGCGCTGGTTACTACGTTTCTCAGTGCGTACCAATTCATACCAACCTAATGTTGGCCTGACTCGTACAGTCTAGAGCAGGTTCCTGAAACAGGGAGATGGAGATTTATGAACACATCCCCCGCGACTGAAGAAAAGGTTGGGTGTGTCGAGTATCATTACAACCTGTAAACATTCCATTCTCTAGATCTCCCAAGCCGCTCGCGCAGAAGTACTCCAGGAATTCCAACACAAGATCCTTCCTCAAAACCACATCCTCTCAAGACACGTTAAACGCGTAGTAACTCAACTCCTCAATGCCTCCAACCTTGGTCACATCCGCGGGGAAACTCCTCCACACCTGCAGTCCGCATTCGTAGATGAACAAGCCTGGGACCCTGACTCTGACGGGTATCAGAGCAGCTCCAGAGACAGAAACGCAAGGGAATGGGAGATCATTGTGATCAATGACTCCAAGATTGCAAACGCCATGGCCGTACCAGGTCTGTGTTTTGCGGTCCAGTGCAATTTCTGAACTGATTGTTCGACAGGTATGATCATTGTCTTCACTGGCATTCTCCCCGTCTGCAAAGACGAGCGAGGCCTCTCCGCTGTCCTCTCACACGGTCTGTACCCTCCTCTTCTCTAGGTAATACCCCCCCCCCCCCCCCCCCCCCCCCCCCCCCCCCCCCCCCCCCCCCAAACCCCCCCCCCCCCCCCGAACACCCCCGCCGCGGGCCCCCCAACGGGTCCCCGTAAAACCGCCCCCCCACACCCCCCACCC
>JABAJU010000175.1:0-37368 GCA_018220975.1 Tephrocybe sp. 9980TJB
CGCGCCACTCCTGCTCGCTGCGAGGACCTAGGTTCAAAAACCGCTGGGAACTTGAACGGTGTATTCGTGAGCTACATTCGAGTGAATGAGTCAAGACAATAATCCTCACACTTGAAGGCGACTCACATCTCCATTAAACGCCGCGTCACTATCATCATAGTGGAACGGAAACCCTGTCTTGGGATCAGGCTCCTCCGATCGCTTGATGTTGAAAGCCCAGAGCATGAGAGCGATGTTGATGAATAGAGATCGCTCAGCGAATGGGACGCCTGGGCATTCTGTAAATCATTCAGCGTCTATCAGATTCAATCCTGAGAAGTAGGCTTAACGCTAGAAAGTATACTTACGCCGTCTACCAAACCCAAACGCGCTTGTATGATATCCATCCTTCAAGTTCCCTTCACAATCGAGGAAACGCTCAGGCATAAATCGATCGTGGTCTTTGTAGATTGATTCATCGTGTTCGATTGCCCTAAGAAAGCAAAGAATCACGTCGATATTAATGTTCTGTTGGCGGTTTCCGAATCGAGAAGTTTACCAACCATGCCAGGGCGAATACAATGCTTCCCTTCGGAATGAAATACTCTTCTCCTCGATACTCAATCACGTCATCAGCAGTAGATTTATGGGGTACACCAGTTCGAACTAGGAGACAAAAGGTCAACCATTCGAAGAATAAAACCATCGTGTAACGCACCTGCAGGTCTCCACCGCAAGGCCTCTACAACACCCTCATCAGTACATGATCGCTTTTTCTGAAACAATGAAAAAAGAGACGAACCACGAACAACAGCTTCAATGTACGGAAGAGCTGGCCTATCCTTAAAAGTGGGTACACGATCTGGTCCGACAACTTTGTCAATTTGCTTCTGAGCCATGGGGATCCATTCGGGATAGAGGATACAGGCTAGGATGAATGAGTGTAGGGTCACGGATGTCTGGAGGGTGGAGGGTGGTAAGGGATGCATTTAAATTTTGAATGGAATCTCTTACAGTATCGATTGCTGCCTGTTTGTAAAGATAAGGCATTTTAAATCATTCTGAGGGACGAGGATCCATAAACACTCACCACTGCGAACTGCTTTATCAGTCGACGCTGATCTCCCTCTGGTTTTTCTTCATTCACAAAAAGCGCAGTCCACCTACAGATACAAAACATATTATATCACAACTCGCATGCACAGATCCAACCGTAAGAAAAAAAAACGTACGTATCTATCCCCATCTCCTTAGACCTCCCGGCATGATCCACCAACCTGCCATATATATTCCTTTGGCGCTCGTACACGGCCTGACCTTTGACGCGCCATGGTGTGGGCCCAGGAATCCAGTTTAGGAAAGGGAAGGCGTTGATGATGCTTGCAGTTGGAGTGGCCGATTCCGTGTCTTTGAGGACCTGGGGCCGGGTGTGAATGTAAGTGAATGGATAGGAATAAGTACGAGTAGCGAGTATTTACATCAAGGAGTTCTACCAGCTCCGGTTCAGCCCCCGTAGGACAATGCAACCCGAACGCTGCTGAGAGGATCATACTTGCGGCAACCCTATCATTTCCAATTATCAAATCAACCTTGCATTAAGATTCGAGTCAAAAATCAGATCATTCAGTACTTACCGCTCAACATGCTGAAACCAATCCTTCCCCCCATCATCTAATAGTAGCTGTACATTCAACAGCGCCTCGAACCCTTGCAATGCCTCCGTCTTCCCCGCCCTCACACTCGACATGATCCCGACAGTCAGCTTTCGCCCGAGGGTGTGCGATTCCGTGCCGGAGGGGGTAAGGGCCCAGTAGTCCGACGTCGGGTCAATGTAGTGGCTCTGTATGGTGAGTGTAAGTCTAAGTGTGTGCAGGTGGTGGCGCCAAAGGGAGAGGGCGACTTACAAAATATTTCATAACAGCTCGAGAGGAATGTTTTGCCGAGTGTTTATCAAGTAGCTCTCTCGCGAGTTTGAAGTCCCCAATTAAAATGACCGGCTGTGCATGGCAATATTAATGAGGGAATGCAAGTAGAGGGCTACGCGCAGCAGGTCGTCAGCCTGCCAGTGAGCTTACTCACAAACCCAGCCAAGTTCAATGACACCAATCCTCCATATTGGTCTATCAGCCCCCGGAAATACGTCGCTAGATGCTTTTTAAAAGTATTAGTACCTTAAATCCGAACAACCATGGCGAGGGTTGCCCAGCGGTACGTACCGTCCCAGGGACCTGCAGTACGTTTCCCAATAACGGCAACCCAGTTGGACCTGGGGGAAGCCTCGTGCGATTGCCACCACTACCAATGAGTCGATTACGAGACAAAGGATTGACGAGGAGACCGAGGATAACGGTAGCAGATAAAGTAAGTACGACTGAGCCTAGATCTAGGCTGACAACATTACTTAGGCCCAGCATGTCGATGGAGGTATTGCACACATACACTACGTGAGTAGGGTACTTATATGCATCCAAGTTAAGGGGAGAATGTAATAAAGTTCCATTGAACTGAGCTGTGCTCGTGGAGATATGGAGAGTTTTGGAACCCGAGTGGTACACAACTGATTGTGTCGCAGAAAGAAGTGAGCAGATGGTATCACCTTTATTTATACATAAGATTCTGAAGTTACAGTTCAATCAGTTTTCCATAGAACGAGTGTACCTGATAGTCACCTAATAAATTATGCTTGTACATCTACTATAAGCCACAGGGTCTCACGCCACCTGAAGCCGCCGTTGCGCCCCGTTGCACTCTATGGGACGAGACCAGGCTCCACACAGCGACAAGTGTCGCTGCGCCACCTCACTGGATTATCACGTGTTGCATTAGCACATATATTTGGCATCGCGCGCATTGAGATAAGCACGTCCAAAATCTCCCGAACAAGCTAAAAACCAAGATTGACGAAATTACGAGCCTCTACGAGGGCGCAAAGTTCGAAGCGGCGAAGCGAGGCCGGTGTGCCTCAGAGCAAGGGATCTCGTAAGATAAAGAAGCAGTCCATCAAAAGCCCCGGAAGGAGGTGAATACTGAAATACGAATGTTAACCAGGGTTGCATAGGCTTGTGAAGGGGTAAGAGGCGCCTTCGTCGGAGGTCCTTATCATTACTTCAGATGTTCAGGAACTAATGGCTAACAGCGATCTCATGGAGCGTGACGTTGTTGAGGGCAGCTGAATAGCGGCTCCTATGCGGTGAAAGCTTGATATTACGGGGAACGCGTGCCTCAAAAGCGAGGCGTCCGGGGTCCCCCCAAAGGAATTCAGCCAGTGGCTTGGACTGCCTACAGGGCCAGAAGTACCAGAAGACCGAGTGTACTGAAATAGGGGATTCAGAATGCGAGCCAGCGTTTGCTTAGGTTTGTGCAAAACAACAGGTGGCATCGTTGCGTACCTATAAGTTGTGTGCATCGAAGCAACTCTGTATATATCTTCCTCTTTGAAAAATAACAAGTGTAAACACTCTGCTTGGTATGAGCGATACCTCTCTCAACGCCAAATTACAAGCCGCCCTTGTATCTCGGGACTCCCGTTTGATCAGGCGCAGATTACCAGAACCTACCACATCCTCTTCAACAGATCTTATAGACTTCAACTCTAACGACTACCTTTCCCTCTCTACCTCCACTCACCTACGAAATCTTTTTCTCAGCAAACTCGGTGCTTCACCCGATATACTTGGATCCGGGGGATCAAGGCTACTCGTCAATGGAACAACACATAGCTCTTTTGAAGAGCGATTGCGCAATTTTTTTGGTGCAGAGGCAGCCTTGCTCTTTAACTCCGGCTTCGATGCTAACGCGGGGTTTTTCGCGTGCATTCCACAACCTGGCGACGCGATAATGTATGATGAACATATCCATGCTTCGGTGCATGATGGAATGCGTGCTTCGCGTGTTTCAAACGCGCTTTACTCGTTCCAACATAACGATCTTGGATCACTCAAACGAGTATTGGTGCGGGTGAAGAGGGAACATCCGGCTGCCAGCGTCTTTGTTGCCGTGGAGAGCCTGTATAGCATGGATGGGACGTTTGCACCACTTCGGGAGATTGTGCAACTTTTAGATGCGCCAAATATGCATCTTATCGTTGATGAAGCCCATGCGACAGGTATATATGGCCCTCATGGCAAGGGGCGTGTGGTTGAACTCGGGCTTGAAGAAAAGGTTCTTGCCCGATTGCACACTTTCGGAAAAGCTCTAGCGGCGACGGGTGGTAGGTGCTTATCGCATAGTTTTTTGCACTGCTAATTTTTACTCAGCTGTCATACTAACTACCACCTTGATTCGTGATTACCTTCTAAACTACGCTCGACCTTTAATCTTCACAACCTCACTCAGTAACGCAAATATTATCGCTGCAGATTGCTCTCTCGACTTTCTCGTAGATGGCTCTGCCTCCCAAGTACGAAATTTTTTTCCATCTATTCCATCTTGTACTAAGATATTCTATTTATAGCTTGCTTCCGAACTCCTCGATCTCTCCACATATTTCACTACCTACCTCCGCTCGAAGCTCTCTCATATACCTGAAACCCTTCTCTCCCTTCCAGCTCACTTAGACGACTCACACAACCCACCATCACCCATCATTCCGCTCATGACATCGCACCCCCGCCCGCTCTCCGCAGCTTTACGTGCACTTGGCATGAATGCCCGTCCCATAACGTGGCCTACGGTTCCCAAAGGGCGGGATCGTGTGCGTGTGTGCTTGCATGCGGGAAATACGAGGGAAGAGGTCGTGGCGCTAGCGGATGGCGCGGTGCGCTGGGCTGAGGAAGCTTTGGCGCAGCTTCTTCGAGATGACGAAG
The DNA here is from genome assembly GCA_018220975.1 of Tephrocybe sp. 9980TJB. NCBI lineage: Eukaryota > Fungi > Basidiomycota > Agaricomycetes > Agaricales > Lyophyllaceae > Tephrocybe > Tephrocybe sp. 9980TJB. The sequence goes on from JABAJU010000175.1 coordinate 4,785, forward strand.
CCCTCGCTCACAAGCAAGGCAAAGCGACTTTAGAGGATAGACGTAGAAACATCGCACATCACAGTTTACTAGCGAGCAAGCTGTGATGGAAAGGAGTTGAGACATTAGGTGCCTAGCGCTTGAGCTTCCTCGGGTTCGGATCGGGGCTACCTATTAAATCGATTTCAGATTTGATAACAACTTTGCTATGCCCTGAGCTCAATACCGCATGAATTCCCAAGCGATTTCCGTAAAACTCAATTCAGCTGAAGTGCTGTTGGTATTATACCTCACGGTGCTCATACCTTTGTACTAACGTGATGGTTGGTGCTAATATTCTCATATTAATAGATGACAAGATAGAAAACGCAACTGAATAAAGGGAGCGATTTAGAACGCAAGAATCCCACACTTCACGAATTCATTGTCATTTTATCTGCCAGAATTCAATTCAGCTATCAATCCACCTGCTGATCATTGTCGCCGGGCCCAAAGGTTCGCAAATACTTTCCCTATGGATGAGGTGAAGCATAAATAGCTCGCTGTTTTGTTGGGATTCGGGAAAGACTTCGAACGTCTCAGTCGATCCTATCATGACGTATCCTGGTTCACCTCCATCCTTTGGACACCAAACCCGGGATTCTGAATTTGCATTCAAACCTGGGTTTCTTAATTTGAATGGAGGTAAAGTGATTCTGCATAGTCACTTTGCCCTCTGAACTCATTGCTTTCGTACGTGTTAGGCTCGTTTGGCGCGGCGCCGAAGAAGGTGTTGGAGTATGTCAGAACAGTGACTGATGAAATTGAGCAAAATCCAGACTACTTCTATCGACTTGGGTACCAGGAGAGGTTGCTTGAGGTTCGAGAGAAGATGGCCGCCCACATCGGTGTGCGAAGTGAGGAGGTCGTTATTGTTGGATATGCGACGATGGGAGTAAACACTGTCTTGCGCAACTTCGCTTGGGAGCAAGATGACACGCTTGTGTCGTGTGAGTATCTGAATCTTTCTTATCCAAACTTCTCTGATACTTTCTTTCACGAAACCAGTCACCACGACGTGCACTTCCATGGACAAGACGCTTCAGTACCTGTCGGATATCTCCCCATTCCCCAAGAGGAAGATAATTGAGTTGCTGTTTCCAACGATTGCTGAGAATATTATAAGGACCTTCCAAGAGTTCGTTGCCGCCAACCCATCTGTCCCTGGCAAAAAGACTGTAGTTCTCATCGACGCCATTGCGGCCAAGCCAGGCGTCAAATTACCTTGGAAGGAACTGGTCGCCATCTACAATGCGAATAAGCATCAAGGCTTTTGGTCTGTCATTGACGCGGCGCATTCTCTTGGGCAAGAGCCCAATATAAATTTGAGTGTGGTTCGACCCGACTTCTGGGTATCAGTATGGTCTTTTGCTAGTTTCAGTTGTCCTGAACCTAACCACATATATTCAGAACTGCTACAAATGGATGACATCCAAGCGCTGTGTAAAGGTGTTATATGTCCCGCTACAGTCAGCCATATTTTAAACTTGTCTTCCCCTTGATTTTGCTCATACATATGAGCTCAGAAACCGACATATCATTAAATCTTCGATACCTACGTCTGCTCATTATGTTTCGCCCCCAGGCGATAGCTTTGGCAATCAGTTCCAGTGTATTGTCTTTTCTCTCTCTTCCAGCTGTATCGTACTAATATTGACATTCAGATAATGGATGCGTTGATTACGCAACATACTACAGCGCTTTAGAGGGTGAGGTCTTTCGATATGTGCATTCGGCCTATATTAAGAGCATGTATAGCCCTCAAATTCAGGGAATGGATGGGTGGAGAGCATGCAATTCACGAATATTGTCATAATCTTGCTGTCAAAGGTGGTGCAGCCCTCTCACGGATCCTTGGAACGGAAGTGATGGATTCTGACGGATCCCTTACGTAGAACATGGTACTGTTGTCTCTATTGTATTCTAACTAATGGTCATATACTTACTGTGGGTTTAGGTCAACGTCAAGTTGCCATTCTACGAGGGACCGTCACCGCTGACGATCAGTAGGTTCACAGAACTGATGTTAGAGAAGAACGCATATAGTGTGCCATTTTATCATAATGGCTTCTGGTGGACGCGATGCTCTGCTCAGATTTGGAATGATGTGAGTTATCATGACTTTCAACTATTTCAATCTAGATTTATCCTACTTGAACGTCTTCTACTAGATGAGCGACTTCGAAAATATCGGACGCATCTGGTTGGAAGTCATCGAAGAAGTCAAGAGGGAGCCTCTTAGGTGCACGATCCCTAGAGAACTGAATGTTCCTGGTGTCATGTGTTGGCACAGCATCGAAGAGACCTATAAAACTTTGGTAGAGAAGGATGACGAGGAGTTAGTACCTAGCAGGTGCATGAACCTAGGGGTCAGTAAACTTCGAAATCTTTGGTTTCGAAAGTCTTGAACTTTGCCAAATTTACACATCCACTATCATTTAATACCCCGTAACTTTTTTTACGCATGTAGCTGAATAACTTACCTGTTCTGACGCAAAGGGTGTTGACTCTTATGTAGTACTTATTGAAGCCTATTGAAGGAGAAACTTTGATTGATGAAACCGAACGTTACTCACGTTCTACCACCACGCATACTTAGCGCGCCCCAGTCTGTCCTCGCTTTCTCAACAACTGTGTTGCCTTCGAATGATGCATCCCCGAGGCAAGGCACGCCAGCACCGCGAGGGTCGCCAAAAGTCACAACGCGTTCGAGGGTCTGCTTGCATTGACAGACTATTCAGAGCATGTCAGTCATGCCAGCTTGATAGAAGAAGTCTAGATCCGGCGGTTGAAATTGAAGGACCTAGATGAAGAGCTAGCCGCATTTAGCCTTCAATTATGGGCACACATGGATCTATATGGATCAATACTTTGACTCAATACCTCGAGGATGATGCGTGGTAATCGACGACTGACAACTGACAACGCCCAGTATTTCGTTTCGGTGAGCATCCCTATGAATGGTTTACTCAGACTCTGAGGTGCCCTAATACTTACTATCCAAGTGAGGATCAGCCATAGTTGAATGGCTAGCCCAAGTGCTGGTGAACATACAGGCTCTATCGACACCGACGCCTCTGCACCAGACGGCAAAGCAGCATAGTCGACCTCGAAGGTTTGTCTGGCGTCAACCTCACGATATGATCAACAGTCCTCATCTACTCCTGACTTCATTTAATACTGATTGCTTCAACTCGGACTTTGCAATCAACACAGTTAATGACCTGCCACCGGCTTCGCTTTTCTACACGCGACTCATCGCCCTTGCAGTGCTATTTAGTCGCCCGGCAGTGATGTGTTTCCGATTCTTCTCTCGGCACCAGCACCTTTCTCCCAGGACTCATCTTTTGACGCCCGCATCAGTATCTAGATGTTCAATATTTTCCTTCCCCACTGGCTACGGCGGTTTTATGAAGGGCCGAAGAAAAACCCCACTTCCAAGGGTCCTGTCGATACAAACCTTCCATTTCCTGTTACAACTGGAAAGCCGAACTTCAACTCCAAGTGGGCGGGGAGGGACCTCGAGCTTGTTGACGGTGTCGCCAGCCCCATCGCTCCATCCTCGCCACACTCGGTTACGGGTCTTGATGGCCCCAAGACAAGCTGGCGGAAGCTTCTAAATCCTCAATCTAGCACGACGAAGACAGGACCTTCGACCGTCGAATGGACGATCTCATCTGCTTCTGGAGTACATGAGGGACAGAATTCAGATTCCTCGCGCGATGTGTTCCAAGTAATGCCAGATATACCGCTGCCTGCAGTTATCAGGCTTCCTGACATCAACCCTATCACCCGTTCTGTCTCTGCTCCGCCTGTTCCAATCCCTATTTCGAAGGCTGGTCTCAAGCTCCATATCAATCCCACACACTCCATGCACACGACCGTCAGGACAGGTGTCTATGGCCAGGCGTACAACTACCCTCTTGCCGGACAGCTCTCACCAATCGAGGAGAAAGATTACTTTTCCCCATCCTCCGAACACCGCACACCCGTCTCTCTTTTCGCTGGCACGCGTGGTGTTCTAGGTGGATCACGCCCGTCGATTGTGCATACCTTATCAAACGCTACAAATTGTAGCCCGGAGGGCTCACAGAAGTCTGATAACAACCGTGTGTTCATTTCACCTTCGATAGTTTACATCTTAGTGACTCCTCTACTTATATCTGTACAGATCCATCCCCAAGCATCTCTTCATCTCACCCGTTCATATCGCGCCAGGTAAACCGCACCACTTCTCAAACCTCTTCTCGCGCCTCTACTTCTTCTTCCCTCCCCAATGCTCCCCAGTCAAATGCCGCTGCGCCTCTCAAGTTCTCCACTGAGCCTCCCATACTCCCTCCGGTGAGCTTAGCACCACCCTTCCCGGGGCCGCACCCCAATCAAGGTGGCGGCAGCCTCCCACTGCGTCCACGACCAATGCCAACCATCCCAGGAAGTTCCGAGTCTGAAACATCTGCATATGATCGTGTGGCCAGAAGGTATGCTCGTGAGGAGGATCCAGAGTCGCTTCTGGCCGACGATAGCTTCGTCACCGCGTCCTTGGAGAAAAATAATGGGGATATAAATGAAGAGATCGACATTACAGATGCTCCGCCCCACGCGAACCTCACAGCCAAGCCCTCCCTCCAACCCCCGTCAGTGTTCGAGCCGTTCAGCGAATGTAGAAGGGAGCCTGACACTGCTGGTGGCGTGACTTTTTCTGTGGAGCGTACGCGGTCAAACGAGTATACGCCTGCGTTTTGGGCCTTCTGGCTAGGCTTCTTTTTCCCGGTCTTATGGCTCGTCGGTGGATGGCACTTCACGCGTTACGGGGAACAACCACCCCGCCTCACTTTCTGGGAGTTTTACTTTAATATCGGATTTCGGCGAAGGAGGATCCGTTTTCTATGCTGTGGTAGAAGACGGAGAGTACAGTCGACTTCAGAGATGCTGCCGCGTGGAATCGACGTGGAACAACAAGCCATTCGGAAGCAGGTGCCAAGATGGGTGGAAGAAAAGCAAAGTTCAGATGATGGAAGGCTACGCCTTCGGGATCCCAAACGGTCCCTTCGTGGCATTTCGTTTGGGTATCCGTTCGTCCCCCGTCCCGTCTCTATGTCAAACACAGCGATCACCCCGCCCACACATTGGCGACAACGCCTGTTTAATCCGCTTGAGAAGCCTCATAGATTATTTGACTTTTTCTACGGCGTCAAATTGAAGGAGGTGAAAGGACGTCCGGAATCTAGCAGGAGGATATTCGATCCATGGATTCAGAGATGTCGGTATGCATTCTGCTACGCTTTACTTTTACTGTGTATTGGACTATGTGCAGCATGTGTGGCATTACTTATCTTTGATACTCGTGGGCTGCGGTAGTAGTATATAGTTATGAAGGGGACAAGGCGCGTCGTCCATGTTGTCTGAATTAGGCATGTAACACGTGATAGTTTCAGTACTACTTGACGACCACGACCATAACGACAATTTAACACTCCACCTTTTAATCAAGCAATTCTGACGCAGACCTTTATGCATCTTTGACCGTCAATACTTTCAATACTTCACTTAAAGTCGTAAATCAGAGCTTGCTCTCACGATCTTTTACAGTCACTCTTTCAACCCACTTGCACTCGTTTGACCCCTTCTATCTATGTATTCAGCAACCCTTGCCCTGGTTTTGGCCTTGTCCCTTTTGCAACTCGCTCAGCTAGTTAAAGCTGGGATCTATGTACGTCTCAAGATTCTTCAGATGGTGATTCCGATATTAAAACGGGCTGCAGGTTCTCAAGCCCGAGGCGGCCTCAACGTGCCATGGTGGCCAGCCATGCACAATAGAGTGGATCGATGACGGTGTCGCACCGTTACTTGCTGCGGCTAGTTTTTGCACTTTTGGCCTTTACACCGGCCATATGGTATACTCATTCTTCCAGTATTATAACCTTTGAGATTCACGCGCACACATCCAGCAACTCGTACAGGCAATCTCACCCACCGATGTATCAAAAACCCACTCAGTGATATTCACAGTGCGCTCCTTCCTTAAGACCTCTTCGAAGTTGATCATTGAATCAATTTTCTAGCCTAACCCAGCCGCAGGGCCAGATTCAGATTCGTAGTATGTCCCGCGTTACGGACTCCCATGATTAATACAACTAACCTTGGTCTAGCTATGTTGGAATTATATCCACTACTGCCAAGGCAAACTCCTCCAATGTCGACACTCCCTATTCCGCCTTCTCGCCATTCTTCAGCCTCAACCAAATGACAGGGTCCTTTGATTCCTCGCTTTCAGAAGCAACCTCCACGATACCCATTCATTCTTCACTCGCACACTCCGCCTCAGCATCTGGGATACATACTTCTCATTCGACGACAGCGCTTTCTACAATCACTGTTGGCACACTCTCGACTTCATTGCCGCCCTTACCTACTCCCACCACCACGATCCTAGCGACATCCAAAGCCTTACCTAGTTCTTCAGACACGTCTCAAACGAGGCTCACGACTTCGAAGATCTCCTCGGCTTCGTCTCTCACACTTCAGCCAACGGCTGCGGCGTCCAGCACAGCAAGTTCGGTGTCTGCAGTACCGACAATATCGACAAATGGTGCATCGAAGCGCTTGCCGTCCATGCTAGCGACGGTGATTCTCATTATGCTTTCTGTGCTGTTACCCGGCTTCTAGCAACAATTTTTCCCCTGTTTCTCGTTCTTGCTCTCATCGGGACCTTGAACTTCGATTGTTTCTCTTATCTTTATTGCGATACCTTTTCTTCTTCTTCACCCCACCATCTACCCACTTGATGTACGTGGTGAACACATTAGCATATTGGATTGTTAATTCTTAACCCACTGGGCAGTAAGTTCTCCACGACTGATAGAACATTCTCAACGACGGCTGCGTTTAAACATGTTTAAATGATCCATTACAGTAGATTGGGGAATACTACAAGGAATTGAGACTGCAACTCTTCTTTTTCTTCATCGTCTTCGTCCTTAGACGGTGCACGATTAAGATTAATTGAAATATTAATCAAACCAACTCATGAGTCATATGTTGGGCGTCAGCCTGAGTCACCCTTCTGAATCCCATTAAAAGCTTCCGCGCGCAATGTTCACTCGTTGATTGAAATGTCCTCCATTTCCCTATCAAAAGCAACCGCTCTTCTCGTGATAGACGTCCAAGAGGGTGTGCATGGTTTCTGCTTGACAGATTTCCTTTACTTACAATTCACTTGACAGGATTCAGAGAACGCCTTGGACAATGCAGTGCTCCAGAAAGCTTCTCTAACATTGCCCAACTGATCTCCATGTTCCGTTTGGCCTCTCTCCCCGTCGTCCACGTCCACCACCACTCAACCGATCCCGCATCGTCCTTTCACCCCAACAATAACCCCGACCCTATGCCAGAAGCTGCTGTTATTCCTGGGGAAAAAGTATTTATCAAGCATGTCAGTTCGGGATTCATCGGTACGGGTCTTGAGGACTATCTGAGGAAGGAGAACATCAAAAAACTGGTTGTCATTGGTCTTTCAACCATGCACTGCGTTAGCACGACTGTGCGGATGGCTGAGAATCTGGGATGGGAAGTATATCTACCGAGGGATGCGACTGCGACTTTTGGTAGAGATCCTGCGCCCGGAGCACCACCCGGAGTGGGCAGGTTTGATGCAAGAACAGTTCATGAGGTAGTCCTTGCCGAGTTGCACGACGAGTTTGCGACTGTGGTGACTACAGAGCAAGTTATTCAAGCAACCAGAGCACTCCAATTACTAATTTAATAAATTATAAATTATATTTAATAATTAATTATATAGGAATGGGAAACTAAAATTATTCTCTGACTCTCCTCGTCGTAACCACACGGTAAGGCACGATTGTCTCTTGCTTCACAGGGATTGGCCTGGATTGGCATGGCTACACAGAGGTGTAATAATAAATAACCTCTCCGCACTGGCTTCGGTACAAGCCGCTGTACAATCACTCGGCTTTCCAGGCGGATCAGAGATTTTGGTAGTTGCGATGATGAAGTGCCTTGGGAGCACAGTACTTTAAAATGCACAGGATCACAACTTCAACTTTCAACTCTCCCCATAATGCTAGAGCTCTGCGGGGAGGGACCATTTGAATTCAGCTCGACTTGCGTTCGCACTGCATGGAGCGCCCTTGTTCCATTCACACTCGTTCTTCTCCTCTCGATTCCAATCTCATTCCCTTCGATTCCATTCCTAAGGTCATATCTCACCCTCGATGAGGCGGAGGCATTTATTCTACCCGAGTATTCTGAACCACTCAGTGTCAAGCCTCCTTCGTCCCTCTGGCGCGGCTTCCTCTTCGTGACAATTGGCCTTATCGAGACCTTAGCCCACTCAACATACCTTTCCTACTCCCTGATCGTCTCTCCAACTCCTGACTCCATTCTTTCAGGTGTCTTCGCGTTAACATGGCTATACACGGTTCTGCGACCCGTCACACGACCGACACAGACGGTTCCCTTCGATTTGTTTGCCATATACCTGATGCTTTTTGCTGGGGCCGTGCTCCAGATAGGCGGCATCTTGTATGATAAAGGCGTCTTCGGTGACACGTGGCCCAGCATTGGCATTTCGTTAACAGTGATTGGAAATTTGATCGCGACGGCGACGACGTTTGGCGTAGTCCTTGGAATGCCGATGGCGTTGCCCAGCGAGAGTGTGAGGCGTGAGGATATTGGCGTATCGGTTTCCCCGGAGGACTATACCACGTTGTTTGGATGGATTACGTTCGACTGGGTGTACCCGCTTCTGCGACAGGGCAGAGACACGACGCTCAACGAAAGCGATGTGTGGAATCTCAGTCCTACCTTGCAGTCGCGCTCACTTTTCGGTAAATTCATGACATTCTCTCCGTAAGTTTCCTAATATTCGATGCATGGACACTTACTGATGCTATGTTGTCCATCGTTGTAGACAAATGACACTGCTATACAAACTATGGGCTGCCAACTCCCTCGATCTCATTCTTGATTTTTTGCTCACAATCCTGAGTGTCGCCTTTAACTACGCTGGGCCGTTCTTCCTCAAACGCATCCTCGACATCATTGACACCTCCTCTCCCTCCCGAGAATCCCGCACTCAGGCATACATCTACGCCTTCCTCGCCTTCCTCTGTGCCCTCTGTAAATCCCAGGCTGATGCCCAACACCTCTGGTACGGCCGCCGTGCCGCTACGAGAGTACGCACCGAGCTCATGGCCGCGATATACGACAAGGCACTCAAGAGAAAGGACTTCTCAGGGATTGTTGATCGCGAAAAGGAAGACAAGGCCAAAACCGTGGATGATAAGAAGGGTAAAAAGGAGAGCACCGACGACCCTAAAGCAGGCGCTGGCGTTGGAAAAATCGTCAATCTTATGTCAGGCGATGCCAATCGCATCTCCATGACCGTCACCGCCATACACGTGGTGTACGCCGCGCCTTTTGAAATTATCTTTGCATCGATCTTCCTATATCAACTACTCGGTCTTGCTGCGTTCTCTGGTTTCTTCGTACTTCTCCTGGGATATCCACTTCATTCCTACGTTGCGAAACGGAGCATCAGTATTCATAAGGGATTGCTTGCTGCGAGGGATAAGAGGATGGGCGTCCTAAGTGAGTTGATGGGTGCCATCAAGTTTGTGAAGTTCTTTGCATGGGAAGACCGGTGGATAAAGAAGGTCATGGAGTGTAGAGAGGGGGAAATGACGTGGATGATTAAATGTATGTCCCTTATTAGTGAGGTTTTGATCGTCACTAATGGTTTTGAATGGATGTGTAGGGCGACTAAACTCAATAATCTTCTCCCTACTATTGACATCGGCTCCAATAGTGATCTCGGTCGTCGCGTTCCTTGTATATGTCATGCAGGGGAACCAGCTGACGGTTTCGACGGCATTCACGGTATTTCTCTATGGTTTACGCATATATGCTAGCTGATACAACAGACGACGTAGGCGATTGCATTATTCAACATGGTCCGCACTCCGCTGAACTCTCTTCCTAATTGGATCGTACAGATTCTACAGGTACGTGTTTTCCCTCTTTATGTATTTTCCCCGCAATAATCCATCTCATGGCATCGACAGACTGGAGTCACTCTTAACCGTATAACTGTCTACCTAGCTGAAGACGAGGTCGACGAGCAAGTTTCCTCACTCAAGAAAGACACACTCGAAGATTCTGAAGATCTAGTCGTGGAAGAACCGATGTTAGGCATTGAGAATGGATGGTTTAAGTGGAATGAGGTAGAAGTCGAGGAGAGTAAGGGTGAGGACAAGAAGAAAAAAGAGAAGGGTGCAGATGGGCAACACGGCAACGAGACACAGACGCTCGTTACCCAGGATACACGAGGGGACTCAACGGATGCACTAGATAGTACAGATGTTGACATGGATCATAAGTTCGAGTTGCGGGACATCAACATCCGCTTCCCTGAGGGTGACTTAACATTGATCACGGGCCCAACTGCCTCAGGGAAAACTGCGCTGCTCGTACGTTCTCCCTCTCCCTCGAAAGCATCCAAAAAAGAAGCTAACAAACTCAACGCAGATGGCCCTCCTAGGCGAAATGACGCTCCTCCCTCGCACCCCAACTGGCCGAATCTTAATGTCCAAACACTCCCGCCTCACAGACCCCAGTTCTGGACTCACGTACTCAATATCATACGCTGCACAGGCTCCGTGGCTCCGCCACCAATCAATTCGCGACAACATTCTCTTCGACACGCCTTTCGATGACGTCCGCTACCATGCTGTCCTCGACGCCTGTGCGCTGACCGCGGATCTCGAGGTCTTAGAGGACGGGGACCTGACGGAAATCGGAGCTAGGGGCGTTAATCTGAGTGGAGGTCAGAAAGCGAGGGTCGCACTTGCAAGAGCGGTTTATTCGCGCGCGAAGTGGGTATTGTTGGATGATCCGCTGAGTGCAGTAGACAGCGGGACAGCGGAGTGGATTGTGGAGAAGTTGTTGAAGGGGGAGCTGTTGAAGGGCCGGACAGTGGTATGTGTGAACTTGGAAGTCGATGGCATGATACCTGGCGCTGACCTTACGTGGAATAGGTTTTGGTCACGCACCACGTAGAGCTTGTTCTTCCTACTGCCGGTTTTGTTGTGCGTATGCTAGATGGCCGGATCGATACCCAAGGCACCGTGAAGAATCTCCGTGCGCGGGGCGTGTTGGACGACCTAGAGGAGGACGAAGCTGCTGTGATGAAAGATTATGAGCAGAAGGCCGTTGGTGCGGATTCTGCCGGAGTAGACGGCCTTGGTGAAGGAGAAGACAAGAATGGTAAAGATGAGATGAAGAAGCCGAAGAAGCTCGTTAAGGATGAACACAGAGAGGTTGGAGGTGTTAAATGGGCCATTTATAGGAGCTACTTGAAGGCTTCGTAAGTATCTTCTTTCCTGAGGACGTATTGTTCTCTGATATCTTGACGCAGATCGTACTGGATCTGGGTGCTCCTCGCTCTGTTGGTTTTCTTGACGCAGATCCTGGGCTTGTCAGAGAAAGCTTGGATCATGGTCAGAGCGTTTCGTTTTGCTTCCTTCCTCTGTTATGCTAACACGAAATCTTTAGATCTGGGGCGAAGCATACAAAGACGAGGAGTCCACCACCTCTCCTCTCTTGGCCTCTTTCAGGATCGCTGACCACCCGGATAATGGACTGCATATCAACGGGTATCATTCCCCAGACCACTCCACGAGTTTCAGCACGATCTTCACAGTCGACTCTGGGCGCTTCGGAATCAACTGGCCCCATGCGGTTGATCATCCGATGTTTTATGTTGGGGTGTATGCGTTCATTGGTCTGGCGAATATGCTTGTCGGTGTAGCGTTGATGGCGGCACAATATACAGGTGCCCTCAGGGCTTCAAGGATATTGTTTAAGAGACTCCTTGAGACGGTTGTGAGAGCGACGTTTAGGTTTCACGATACCACCCCTCAGGGACGGCTGCTCAATCGGTTTGGGAAGGTGTGCTTGCTCTTTGTTATCCCTGTGAGGTGTTTTACCAACTCAATGGACCCTTTTATCTAGGACATTGAGACCATCGATACGTCACTCGCGGCTTCGTTGCAGGCCGTAAACTCGTCACTCGCAAACGTCTTCGCCGCCGTTATCCTTGTTGCGTAAGTTTCTTAAATGTCATGACATTGCCTTGTGCTCAAGGTCGGCTTGCAGTGTCGTATTCCCCTGGTTCCTTGTCCCTGCTATCTTCATTGGTTTTGCATACCGCGAGCTTGCAATCACATATCTCAACACGGGTCGCGACCTGCGCCGTATGGAGTCCAATACGCGCTCGCCCATCTTTTCAGACTTTGGGGAACTCCTAGAGGGTATCGTTACTGTGCGTGCGTTCTCAGCAGAGAGGAGGTTTTTGGATAGTTTGCATAAGAAAATCGATGTTACTACCAAGGTTAGACTTTGTTGGTTTGGTACATCAGACGCAGCCTTGATGCTAATGCGAAATTGGTGCAATGAATGTGTAGTTGTGGTACTCGTACTGGATGACCAACCGCTGGCTTTTGCTGCGTTTCGATGTGCTTGGGGCGCTTTCTGTGCTCATTACGACGTTGTTCTCAATTATGACCCTGGCGGATGGTGCGGGCCTAGCGGGTATTTGCATTACAAGTGCAATGGCGTTTACCTCCTGGGGTGAGTACGCTTACTCTTGTTTCCTGAGTTTTAACATCGGTGCTGACGAATGACGCAGTCTATTGGACTTGCCGTTTCTGGACTGGTATGATCTTCCCATTCACCTGCATGCGTGTAAACTAGACATTGATTGTGTTCCGTCAAGGATTGGAACTGGACCTCAAGCAAGTTCCTTTTCACGTTTTGAAATTTATTTGCTGATCAAGAGCTCTACAGTTCCGTCGAGAGGGTTGTCGAATAGTACGCCTTGTCATGCATTCGTCGTGCAAAGGGAAGACTCATCCTACATTTCATTCACAGCCTCGACCTTCCGCAGGAACCATCGGCCATTATTGAATCGAACAGGCCACCAGCATACTGGCCGTCAAGCACCAACAACGATTCACTCATCGTCGTCGAGGACCTCTCTATCAAGTATGCTCCTGACCTTCCCAGCGTCCTTCAGAATATATCGTTCGCTTTGAAGGCAGGTGAACGTGTGGGTCTTTTGGGACGAACAGGTTAGTGAGCCCTTGGCTGACATGTCAAATATTGGAGCTGTACGACTGTTAATTCTAGGCAGCGGCAAGTCAACTTTAGCCATGAGTATCCTGCGATTCGTATGCTTCCTCATATAAATCTAGGTGTTTAGTTTAATTCATAGTTTTCCTTCAGGTGGATCCAACTAACGGCCGTATCTTGATTGATGGCGTTGATATCTCAACCATTGGTATTCACGATTTGCGGTCACGGTTGGTGAGTTACTTCCTTCTTACACGTTTTCATCTCGCTAAGTCTCCTCAGACATTTATTCCTCAAGTAAATTTGATCTTTCTTCTGCTTATATCGTTATATACTGACGTTGACGCTGCTCAAAGGACGCGGCACTGTTCTCTGGCACTCTCAGAGAAAATTTAGACCCCTTCAACGAACACACTGATGTTGAGTGCTTGGATGTGCTTCAGCGCTGCCATATGATTAGCAGTCCGTCGGGCTCGCACTCCGCCTCCCATATGCCTTCCGGAAACCCATCGCCTGCTGCATCTATCCACAGCCCCGAACATCAAGGATCGCAATCTGAGTCTATTTCTACCGCGGCCACGGAGATCGAATCAAAAACCACCATTTCTCTGGATACGCAGGTCTCAGCTGGTGGAACAAATTTCTCTCAGGGGCAACGTCAACTTATCGCTATGGCGCGAGCTCTGCTTCGCCGCAGTTCTATCATCGTCTTGGATGAAGCCACTAGCAGTATCGACTTTGCTACTGATGCGAGGATCCAGACTACTATTCGGGAAGAGTTCAACTCTTCTTTGCTCCTGACTAGTTTGTCTATTCTAGCTGTTACAATGCCCGTTCTAACATGTTCCCTTTTCAGTTGCACATCGTCTGCGTACCGTTATTGACTATGACCGTCTCATCGTCCTCGAAAAAGGACAGGTATACGATCAATCCTTGAAAACTGGTACTTGGGACTCATTTGATCTAGATTGCGGAATTTGATACCCCCTGGAAACTTATTCAGAAGGAGGATGGAATCTTTAGGAATATGTGCTTGAAGAGTGGAACCTTTAGCGACCTTGAAGCTATGGCAAAGAGCAAGGCAGAACGAGGTGATCAATTATAATCAAGGCATTGATAAATTTGCAGACTGCTAGTTGGGATACTTGTACATGTAGTAGAATAATTGCCAAAGTAAAGTGAGAATATTGAATTGCATGTTGGTATCGCAAAAATACCGCAGGGCGCAAAAATACCGCAGGGGGCATAGATGTACATGTCGTAAGTGACATCGGGGCGGCCCTGACGAAGGACAACACAACTCCATCAGGCCTTCAGCTTGGGCCTCAGTACCTCTCAGTACAATCGCCAAAACTTCTGTGAGCATGTGGTACGAGACCCTGGTTGTTCATGTACGAACATCTCGGTAAATCCATGCATCAGCAACCGATAGTACTTAGGCTTATTTGTTACTCTAGCACTCTACGCTAGTTTATCGACAGTACAAGCTCTCGTCATTGCTGTGGATGGTCGTTCCGTACAGAACTAGCCGCTTCCACCAAGGATGGCTCGGTGGCGTTCAACTGATCGGTGAATCCACGAGAAATACTCTCTTGACTAGAAGAGGGCAGATCCCGATTTGAAACGTGTCGAATGCCTATTAACCAATCCGGAGACTTTGATCTTATACTGTCGGGTAGGCTATTGGTCAAAGTGATAGATCTCTGAGTGAAGGATGAGAAAGGGATGGAGAGACCATCTACCAAAAGGGTAAGTTGCTATTGAGCCGCAAGCGGGAAAGAAAATGCCGACGTACGAATGATTATCGAGCCAAGGACGATAAATGCTACAATAGGCTCAAGAGTTGCAGCTAACAGCTCTTGTTCATTTTGAGGCTCATCTTGGGGAATGGGGAGTTTACACAAAGCAAGCGATGCAATGAAGATTGCTCCAACGCCCATCTAAAAACTGATAAGAGACTATGCAAAAATCAATGTTGTTGACGCTTACGGGGCCTATGGATGAGTGAAGATGAAATGAGAAGAGAAGAGAAAACATAGATTTTCAAAGTGTCGTACCGAAATGTCCTGAAAACAATGCTTCGCGCCAGTCTTTAATTTCAGGAATCCACTTGTACAGGACAAGTAGGGCTGGTATGCGCCGAAAAACAAGAATAAATAGAAGAAGAATGGTAAGACGCCACAGTGATAATCCAAGCTCAGGGATGTCGAATGAGTCAAATGGAAGCCAAGCACCGATGTATACGAAGCAAGCGCAGTTGAGTACGAGGTCAATCACTGACGCGAACATTTCGCCTTCAGTGTGATGGTTAAACTCTCCATCCCATGAAATGGCGCTTCCTACTATTCATCAAACAATGAATATAATGCGGTTGGATAGAGGACTTGCCTGCTGCAAAAGCGGCTAGTAAGTCATCACTGCCGATTGTACTAACAAATCCGGCGATAAATATGGCAAGAGCGAGGTATTGCATGGCATAGGATTCGCGGTCAATGTATCCGTGTCGATATGAAAACCTCATTAGGCGGGAAAACGTGAACCCAATGAGGGCTCCAATCACAGCGCCGATAATGACTTGGTCTAAATGGGAGCGTAAGGTGAAGTGCGTAAGATGTCTACATTCCGGAGGTATCGACTCACAAAGACATCCAACCAATACCCAATGGGTGACAGCCTCTTCTCTGGTTTGATCCAGAATAAGGTAAAGGGATATAGTCAAAAACGGGAATGCAAGGCCGTCATTTGCTGCTGACTCTGCAGATAAGATGCGTCTTAGTTCAAGGGGGACATTCTGCTTTGCGTAATTCCCTCCTAAGCAGATGAAATAAGCAACATCTGAGATACCATTGGTCTCAGGACTGACCTACAATTGCAGCACATATGATAGGGTCGGTGGGTGTAAGGCATGCGGCAATAGCAAGGCACGAAAAGTAGGACAACTTTGGAAATAAACAAGATAACGCGCCTGCGCGTTGATTATCGGGGTTAGTACAGAATAAGGGGCCGAGGACAACCTACCAGCAACAATGAACCAACCAATCGCCATAGTCGGTACAACCATAACAAGAAGACTCTTGGCGTGCTTTGCCATGTATGTTTTAGGAAGCTCGACTCCAATTGCGAAGAGGCCGGTGGCAAGCACGATACGTGTAATTTCGCGAGTGAGAAATGTTGTATCGACATCCCAAGCTCGTGGATCGAATGTATTGGTGACATACGGTCCCAAGAGAATGCCGAATGCGGTACCAAGAACGACTTCATTAACGTAGTACTAAACTTGAGTCAGGATACCATGTGAATTGGTGGTGCAAGCTCACTCACTATTTCTTTGATGAGGAGCAAAAACATAGAGAACTAATTACGAGACGTCATAATGACCGAGGACGTTAGAGTGTTTGAAAAGACTTACCGCAACCACAAAGCCGCCGAAACACATGTAGGCTAAGCCAGGTGTTGTCACCTGGGAGTAAACAATGTAGTGAGTGTGATATACAGCTAGAGGTATACCACAAACCTCGAACAAATCAAGCGCCATCGTGAAAAAAGGGGGGGTCTAGAGGCTTCTCAAACACATCATATCATTTTATACTTGACTTGACCTTGACTAAAGGGATAAGCGTGCCTTTTTGGATGTTAAAAGATGAGATTCTCCTTGCGAAGGAGTGGGAAGATGTTCACGCAGTGGCACCGGCCAAAGCAGTCCCCAAAAGGCCCTAAATACCTACAAGATTGGAACAACCTCGCTTGATATACTGGTGCTACATATGTACCTCTATTCGGGCAACTTCCGAATCGGTTACTTGTCAGGGGAGCAAGATGAAGATTCTTTACTCACAAAGCTGATAAGCATTTTATGCTGGGCGGTTGCCGAACAGCTGAAGACGATGCAATCGCCATTGCGCCAAGGCTGGCAATGGTAGCTTCGAATCGGACTCAGGCTCCTATCGAATCGACTTTGATTTCAGAACATATCCTCACATCGACGACATTGTTAATGTTTTCTTTTTTTTCTTGAGAGTACCTGATAGCCCACGTGAACAGTGTGTGGCCATGTGGTAACACTTTGACCCTAACGTTTGAAGCCCTACAACGTAAAACGGAGCCTGAGAATCCAGCTTAGGCCGCCCATTCGCAACTTTCGACTTGATTCATGTGGCCATGCTTGAAAAGCGTATAGGATATGCGGCCTACGGCCCTATCAACCGTTACCACTGGTGCACGAGATGCGCAGCCTCACCTTCTGCGAACGGTCACCGGTCAGCGTCTACATATGTAGCTCACACCGATGCGCTAGTTGATCATCGGGTTTGTACCACAGCTAGGATTGTACCGTAGGTTGCCCACGTGGTAAGTCTGGTTTATTGGATTGCTATATCCGGCCCGGTAAGCCGCTGCTGACTAGCAGATTTTTCCCCCTCTTCACTTGATCTTCAGCTGCTCCCGGCTATAAGAATAGTGGAGTTATACTGTTAAAGCCCTCATATAAGGTGGATACACATAAATCAAACGCCCCTAACATAAGACCGCTACTGTCTCACTTTGGAGTCATCATTCATGAGGGGATCGCACCATGCATGTCATGACGGTAACTGCCTGCGCCCTTTGGATGGCGGCGCTGGAAGGCCTGTCCTTCGAAGATCTGTGTTTCAGGTACCAATATTACAGGATGCAAGGCAGCGCCGGAGCTTGGGCGCCCCAGATTGACCTCAGGTCACGAGAAATGGAACCATAGAGCGGCAATTCGAGACTCGAGGAATCCTGAGACCCCTTGTCATCTAGCCATCATGAAGGTCGCGGTTTTTGGCACTCGAAAAGTGGGTGGCCTTCCTATATTCTGGTGGTCATATATACTAACTGTTGTTGCCGCATAGTATGATCACGACTCCCTCAAGGATGCGATGGATGCGACAAACGGTATTCAGCTCACATTCCTAGACCCCTTGCTTGATCATACCACTGCTCTTCTTGCGGAGCATCACGAGGCAATCTCAATTTTTGTCAACGACATCTGTGATGCAGAGGTGATAGAGCAGCTCCACAAACATGGCGTGGTCAGTCGTCTCCCTATTGGCCACCCATGTAATTACTTTGCCAAATGCTACTTTTTAGAAATATATTGCTCTGCGATGTGCCGGATACAACAACGTAGACCTCGCAGCGGCCAAGAAGTTCGGCATCAAAGTGACTCGCGTCCCTTCGTATGCGCCTGAAGCCGTCGCTGAATTTGCCGTGGGCATGATACTGACGGTCGTTCGCAAGTACCATAAATCCTTTGTGCGTGTGCGCGAAGGCAACTTCCTCCTCGACGGGCTTCTAGGGTTCAACCTTATCGGGAAAACAGTTGGGCTGATCGGTACTGGAAAGATCGGATTAATTACTGGGCGAATACTGGCCAAAGGATTTCGATGCAATGTCATTGCATACGATCCGTATCCCTCACCTGAAGCGGCTGAAAATGGGATCAAATACGTTGATACCCTGCCAGAGTTGTTGGAACAGTCGGACATAGTCAGCCTGCATTGCCCATTGAACTCGGGGACGAGATATATTATCAACGATGATACCCTTGCGAAGATGAAGAAAGGTGTCATTCTCATAAACGCTTCTCGTGGAGGCTTGATTGACAGCTATGCCTTGATTCGGTATGCCAGTTGTCCTCGCTCTAAGGTTCTCTCTCATGATATTCCCTGTAGCCACCTAAAAACTGGTCATCTCGGCGCTGTGGGCTTAGACGTGTACGAAAGAGAGGCCGAATATTTCTTTGCTGACTCTAGCGCCAAGATCATCCATGACGACGTGTTCGCGCGTCTCTTGTCCTTCTACAACGTTTTCATGAGGTAAATACTACATAATTCTCAGTGTGGGTAGACACGTACTCAGCATTAACTACAGTGGCCACCAAGCATACCTAACCCAAGAAGCCTTGCGGAAAATCGCGGACACTACAATTCAGAATCTACAGGACTTGGAAACAACTGGTACATGCCCAAACCTGGTCGAAAAATAAAGGGTTTTATTCTTCTTCAATCAATATAACGTGTTGTGTCAGCCTGAACATCTATAAATCTTCTTTGTAATAGTTACTGTACAACATAGAGATGTAAGCCCTTGGATGGTTAGAAAGAGCCGTAATTTGGAAGCAGGTTGCAGCAAGTTCACACGCTATCAATTGCCGACCCTAAAGTGAAGAATGGACGCGACGCGACGCGTTTTGAACCCTCTTGCCATTAATCCACCAACTCCGACAATGTCTTCTCCTCCAGCTCTCGACTTTCCTACTTCTGATAATGATGTAGACATGGGAGACAGTGCTGCATCGCAACAGCAGGAGCCACTTTTTCTCGCAGGAACGCCTTCCTTGTCAGGCACTCCGGCGCGTAGAGGGCTCTCAAATGCCCCAGATAGCACGCCTCTGAGAGGAGTTATGGCAAGGAGAGCATTGGGTATGAGTACACCAAAGAGAACGCCTTTGTTTGCTCGTAAGTTACTCTTTGCGTGTGATCGCTCATACCTGATCGTGTATCGTAGCCGGCAGTTCATCTCCACTGGCATACCCTTCGTCACCTTCTAAAACACCACGAGGTCGCGTCAATCAGCCTTCTGACAGGCCACAAGACTCCGATCCTCTTGATTTTCCTTCGTATGCGACATTTTCATACCAAACTTCTTGGTGTTGACTTTTTTCTTTGGTTCATAGGAGCCCAAGAACACCTAGAAACCGACGCGGCGATATCCATTCTTCTCTATCAGTAACTTCGTCTCGGATACGGCGTTTAGACTATAATGCTCCCCGTCGTAACCCCAACGATCTCAATTCCGACGTGTCCCATCTCGATGTCCCCATGTCTTCCGCACCGCCGCTCTCTGCTCCGGCGCCTCAGTCTGACGAACCAGACGAAATACGCGCGATCTGGGGTACGACTGTAAATCTTTCAGAAACCATGAAGCTCTTCCGCGAATTCCTGAAGGGGTTTAAACCGAAATATCGAACAGCGCATGACAGAGAGCAGGGCATTCAGACGCGTGCATTTTCGTCTCCGGAAGAGGGTGAAGAGATACAATACGAAACTTACCTGCGTCGAATGAGGCAAATGGGCGACACAAACCTAAACCTCGATATGGCCAACCTCCTCGCGTACCCTCCATCTAAAAAGCTCTACAACCAACTATCCAAATACCCGCAAGAAGTTGTTCCAGCTATGGATCAGGTGTTGAAGGATCTCATGCTGGAGATTGCCGAACAGGACCAACTGGAGGGTGCGGTGGGCATGACGGCAGAGGATGGAGAGGCAGAAATCGCTGAGATAATGGGGCGCGTGTACAAAGTTCGACCTTTCGGGCTTCCTTCGGTGAACATGAGAGATCTCAATCCAACTGGTTCGTTTGCAACTAATGCTATGTCTATTTCCTCTCATGTTTCTTGCAGATACCGACAAGCTCGTTTCCATTAAGGGCCTCGTTATTCGCGCAACTCCCGTCATTCCTGATATGAAAGTCGCGTTCTTCCGATGCGCAACTTGTTCACATACCGTGCAGGTTGAGACCGACCGTGGCAAGATTGAAGAACCGACCAGGTGTCCCCGCGACGTCTGCGCTTCAGTCGGCACGATGACCCTTGTGCACAACCGATGTGAATTCGCAGATAGGCAGGTTATCCGTCTACAAGAAACTCCAGACGCTGTCCCCGATGGCCAAACACCTCACACGGTGTCCCTGAGCGTGTATGATGAACTTGTCGACATTTCCAAACCAGGTGATCGCCTCGTCGTCTGTGGCATCTTTAGGAGCGTTCCCGTTCGCGTCAATCCTCGACAAAGGACTTTGAAAAGCCTTTTCAAGACCTATCTGGACGTCGTGCACATAAAAATTGGCGGCGGAGGCTCGTTGGGTTTTGACAGAAGCACGAGGCCAGCCGTTGGTGATCGCTTACCCGGTGTTGGCGACGGGGATGATGATAGCGAGGAGGACGTCATCGATGGGCGACAGACGCGCAAAGCGGAGACAGAGGCGAAGCTGGTTGAACTCAGCAGGAGGCCAGACATTTACGAACATCTTGCTCAATCGCTTGCTCCGTCTATTTGGGAGATGGACGACGTCAAGAAGGGGATCCTGTTGCAACTATTTGGAGGTACTAATAAGAGTATTGCGCGCGGAGGAGGGGGAGGTGGGCCGAGGTATCGAGGTGATATTAATGTCCTACTTGTGGGAGATCCAGGTACCAGTAAATCTCAAATCCTTCAGGTACGCACGCACTTTTTCCTATTTCATGGCACAGTATTCAACAATACCGTTTATCAGTACGTCCACAAGATCGCGCCAAGAGGTGTTTACACGTCTGGCAAAGGATCCTCTGCTGTTGGTCTCACAGCCTACGTCACTCGTGATCCGGATTCTAAGCAGCTGGTTCTCGAAAGGTTAGTTATTTCGCCGTCGACTGAATGATCAACTAACATTGTTCCGTCCCACAGTGGTGCCCTTGTTTTGAGCGATGGTGGTGTCTGCTGTATCGATGAGTTTGATAAGATGTCTGATGCGACGCGCAGTGTTCTTCACGAGGTTATGGTATAGATTTCAAAGTTTACAGATGCGTGTCGATTCTTAATAATTTTCCTCAGGAACAACAAACTGTTTCCATTGCAAAAGCAGGCATTATCACTACATTGAATGCACGCACATCTATCCTTGCTGCCGCCAATCCCGTTGGCTCTAAATACGATGTTAACCTACCCATCACTCGAAACATTGATTTACCGCCAACTCTCATTTCCCGTTTCGATTTGCTCTATCTTGTTCTTGATAGAGTCGATGAGGCACTGGACCGGAAGCTTGCACAACATCTCGTCGGTCTGTATCTAGAGGAAACGCCAGAGAGGAGCGACTCGGTTTTGGCAAGTTTCCTTTACTATTTTTTCTTCCGTTCGTAAAGTTAACAACGTGAATTTCCAGCCGCTTCAAGAACTCTCAGCGTACATCGACTATGCGCGATCGAAGATTCACCCTGTCATCACCGAAGTCGCTGGTGCCGAGCTCGTGCGCAGTTACGTTGATATGCGTAATATGGGCGATGACCCCAGGGCCAGCGAGAAGCGCATCACGGCGACGACTCGTCAGCTCGAGAGCATGATTCGCCTTTCAGAAGCTCATGCGAGGATGCGCTTTTCAGAATTCGTTGAGCTCGACGATGTTAAGGAGGCATGTCGTCTGATGCGCGAGGCGATCAGGACTAGCGCTATGGACCCGCGAACAGGAAAGATTGATATGGGTATGCTGAATACGGGCACTGGTTCTGGTCAGCGGAAGTTGAGGGATGATATGAGGAAGGAGGTTTTGGCGCTTTTGGAAGGAGCGAGTGGTGCGCGGGGTATCAAATGGGTTGATGCTGTGAGGCAGCTTGGTGAGCAGAGCAGTGTCAAAGTCGATACTGCAGAGTTTGCAGAGGTTCTTAAAGGTTTGGAGAATGAGGGTCTCGTTAAGGTGGTAGGGGAGAGAGAAAAGAGAACTATTCGCAGAATAGATGGCTAACAATGTAGTATTCAGAGGTAACTACTCAAACTGCTTGTTTACCGTCGTCTCATCCTTATAGCCTTGTTTGCGTTGACTTGTGTATACCAATGTAAAACTCTACTTTTCCCCGATCCGATCGATGCCTTCATGGGGAAGCTACTTCTCAGTGGAACAGTTCTTGCAGTCATTGCCAGTCACACGTGTTTTGGATGGTTTGAAGGGCGCAGGGGTTTTTTCTCCCCGTACCACCCCCACCCCCAGCTTCTACCTCGCAGGAAGAAAGGAAAACGTGAACACAGACCGGCATCTCCATCCGCCTCACATCTTTCCGGGGCAGAGGATGAGTTCCTTGACTATAGACAACCCACAAAGCGCGCCCGAGTATCACCCATGCAAAGCTGCGGCCTGAGCCCAAGCCCAGCCGGTTGGCCTAACACTTCAGACAGCCGAGAAGCCGGGCAGATCAGGGGTTACAATCAGCCCATCACATCGAGTCTTAACTTCTTACCATGATTATCTCTGTTTGGCCTACAATGACCAGAATGGCCTATATTCCACGTAGAGTGCCCATTCCCCCACCTCGGCATTCTGTTCATCGAATATTTCACGATGGATAGGAAAGCCTCTGCTGCCCTCAGAAAATGGGATGGTGAAACTCCCCCCATCAAAATTTGGTCCTTCATTTGGCTCTTCATCTCGCCCTTCGCCACTTGCTTTGCATTTCTTCTCCTCTCCCTCCTTTGCCTTGTCCTCCTCTTTTTGCTTGCATCAAAATCTGCCTCCCGTACATCTAGAATAGATGACGTTGATACTGCACACATTGAGGTACTGCCCATGTTGTTAGCTTTCTCTCCGCTCGTGCTCACTGCTCACTTCATCCATGCAGGAATCTGCGATCGCACCGACTTATTCCTTACCTAATCCACAGGCACAAAGATTGACTGAATGGCTCACCGTCGTATTTAACAACAAGGAAGAATACAGGAAACTGTTATCATGCGAAGGTTCAGTGGCACAACTTGTTCTTGACCTCTCTATACGCGTATGTGACCTCAACTGAGATATCTCTTGTATTTTCACCCGACTCTTTCAGCTTCTCGATAACACAACCGGCATGTTACCGAGCTTCGAGATAAACTTGGTCGGGGCAGCACAAAGGCTTACAGAGAAATCGGGCGTGTCTCCAACGCTGTATTTGTTGAACGATGTGACGAGGCTCGATGATACCGCCAAGGCCGAGGGGGGGACAGCACGTATTTATAAAGGTCGTTGGCGAGAACTAATTGTATGCTTGAAAATGGACAAACTCTACCAAAGGAAGGATCCAGAACTCGTTTGGAAGGTTCGCAGCTCCCCGTTCTTTGGATCGCGTAATTTGTGGATACTAACTTGCCTATAGTCTATGTTGAAAGAGGCCGTACTTTGGGGGCATATACGTCATCCAAACATTCTCCCTCTGTACGGAGTCTATCGGGATAAGGGCATGTTGTCGTTCGTGGCTCCTTGGATGGAAAACGGGGATATGGTATCTTACCTGCACTGTCACCAGGATTCGAATCGCGTTCAGATGGTAGGCTGCCATCTGACGTCCTAGATAAATTTTGTCTAATGTGCGTTTCAAATTCTAGGCCTGCGACGTCGCACAGGGTCTACAGTTTCTTCACTCAAAGTTCATCGTCCATGGCGATCTTAAGGGTGTAAGTTGCGCAGCACTTTTAACCCCGACGCCTGCATCCTGATTGTGTCAATGTCAACAGATGAATGTCCTTGTTGACGATTATGGGAGAGCATGCATTGGCGACTTTGGGTTTTCATCCATTTCGGATGGAGGTATTTTGACGTGGACATCGCAGCCCAAGTTGGCTTCCACTGGAGGCACACCACAATGGCAGGCTCCCGAGCTCTTTCCACTTGATTGTAACTCGGGAGGCCATGAGGTCTTTAATACGAAAGCTAGTGATATATACGCATTTGGGGGCGTATGCTATGAGGTACGATTTCTTATCGAGGAGCGCATTGATCATAAGTAACTGGTACTGACCATCCTTCCCCAAGATCTTCGCGGGCCAGTTCCCATTCGCCAACGTAAATCTAACCAGCGTTGGTCTTATACTACATGTCAAACAAGGGCTGCGTCCACCGCGACCCCGTGATTCAAGTCCTAGCTGGCAAGTCTGGGGATTAACAGAGGATATTTGGTCACTGTTGGAGGTTTGTTGGGACGCGGAGCCAGAAAAACGTCCAACAATCGACGTCGCCGTCGAGCGCCTAAAGAACGCGCTACCGCAAGATGTCGTAGCTATTGGCGGCTCCGTCCAATCGCCTGCTGAAGAGTTTAGGGCGATGTTTAGCCGTTCCACTGCTGAGGTTGATATGTCTGTGGAGATGTTGGAAAGCTTACTTGCGTCCATCTTGAACTAGCATCCGACTTGGTCCTCTTTCCTATCGCGGCACGCGATACACCTCCTTTCTCTTTTGCTTTTCACTTGTCTCTAATCGCCAGTGACCCCCCAGCACTTGCCAGCACTACCACACCATACAGCTCTATCCTTAGATTCCTTTATATTTTTCTCCATCTGCTTCCCTCTGATATTAAATTGTTTTTGTTTGAATTGAATACTTTTGACTCTCTTCTACGGTACTGATCCACTTTCCTGCCAATTGCATTGGTGTTTTAAGCTGACTCGACTTGGAGCATAAGACGAACACTGGACAGGGGTAACTGGCCGCGAAGATTTTCCTAAAGGATTACTTCTGATTTTCTGGCGTGGCACACGATATCCTGGTGCACTCACGCGACAGTCAATTATGTCTAGGCCCGTGTGATCATGCGAAGGCCTAGCGGTACAACCTGTCTAACTAAAGGGAGGTGAGATCCATACCAAGTTTAGCGACATCTATCCTTGCAATGAGCTTGCATAGCTTAGGTCTGTGAACTCAAAGAATCATGGTGAAGCGGAAATAGGCAATGCAATGTACTCTGCACTATATTACATGCAGTCTTTCACGTATATCGCAAAATAGTAAGAGATCCATCCTCGTGTGAACGAATCAAGCAATCGTCTAAAAATACCCATAATCCGTGCCCTGCCGTGTTTGGGTACCAGTTTGCGATTTTCCAGTCGACGTTCATGGAGGTCGCTTGAACGTCGAAGAGCATTGACAAAAGAGGTAAAAGATCTGGAACAGGGCTGATGCAGACCAGCAAGCCATTGTGTTCCTCCCATACATCAAAATCTTGAGATTTGTAGCTTGATACTAGATACCGACCATCGGTGGAAAAATACAAGCTTGAAATATCAGATATGTGGGACACTGAGTTGCAGGCTGATGAATGGGCAAGGCTTCCAGTGTCCATATCCCAGATAACGATGGTTGCGACATCGAGTTGGAATGCCCCCGCTAGACGACGTCCATCTGAAGAGAGGCATACATGTTCTATTTGGTTTGCAGTGTGACAAGACGCCGGTAGTAATAAATCGTAAAAGGCGTTACTCCGTGCATCCCATATACGAGCGCCTTCGTGGGTGGAGCTTGATAAGACAAGGGTTCCTTCGGAAGAAAACACAGTGAAAGCTGTTCTGCTGTCATTCCCATCCTGAAACTTGTTGTTCACGGTCGGCATATTCCATATGCGAATTTCGTCATCAACAGCACCTGACGCAATATGTTTACCGTCTGGCGAGACAGTGACAGCCATAACCCATCCCTTATGACCTACGCATCGGAGAGAGCGGCGTTCTTCTGAAGAAATATCCACTATGCGGATAGAATGGTCATCGCAACCTAGAACAAGACAGGCACCGTCGGGCGAGAATGTCATGGAACATATACGCTGTACAGGAGGAACCAAATCTTTCCCGAAAATAGCAGCCTCGGGCATGTTGGATTCTGGCTTCCAGAGATAAATGACGTTCCCAATTTCACCGTCTATTGCCGCTAGGTAGGTCGCGTTTGGAGATAACTGTAGATCAAACGGGCGTGTCAATCGGAGTGTCCTATCTTGTAAGGCCCGATGCTTGATTGAATCCCAAAACTGGATGGTGGCATCCTCAGAGCTGGACGCAACCAGTTCCCCGCCTGGAAAATAGATTACGGATGTGACAGGTCGTGAATGGCCTGGTGCCATTATTCCATTTGGATCCCGTTCCCATTCCCAAAATTGTAGATGTCGATCATCAGATCCCGAAACAAGATGCTTTCCATCAGAGGAGAATGCGATGGAGCGTACTGGTCCTTTATGTCCGTCTTGTACCGCAACAGGCAGATATGTTGTTGTATCCCAGATACGAATGGTGAAGTCGCTAGAAGCCGTCGCAATATAGCGCCCATCTGGACAGTACTTGACGGAATGTATCGCTCTTGAATGGCCTTTCAAAGAAGCGACGGCTTGTCCAGGTTGAAGGCTCCAGAGAGTCGCGGTCTTATCTGCAGAGCCTGAAACGAGATGGTTGCCGTCGGGAGAGAACGCTAGTGACGACACAAAGTCTTTGTGGCCGTGGAGTGTGGTATGGGCGGCCCTGATCTCCAAACCTGTTAAAATGTCCCAGGTCCTACGGCGCTCAGTGGAGGTGGCAATAATCTGGGACTGATAGCGTGTGAATGAGATATGAAGAGGAACAGGACGTTGTTTGTTCCCAATGTTCTGAAGAAGCTCGTGGCAGCTTTCAAGCATCAAGGAAGTACTCGTTTTAATTAGAACACCAGTTGATGTACCGCCTTGGGTCTTCTCAAGATGGATGGACCAGAAACGCAAAGCATAACGGAGCTGCATAGGTAGAGCATTGTCCGCCCATGATTCGCTGCACAATATAGTGGTATGGGCATTCCGCAATAGGGAGAGACAGCAAACGGCGAGTTCGCCATTCGCTTGTTCTAAATCAACGTGGAATTGGTTCTGCGCATGTCGACTGGTGATAAACTCGTAAAAAGATTTATGGAGACGGGGAACGGTGATTTCATCGACTTCTCCAGTACCCGCGACGAGAACAGTTCGAAGCCTGCGCACGAAGTGGATGAGGTCTACTGGAGAACTTGACGCCGTCTGCCTGAGATCAAGTAAAACCCCAAGCTCGTCTAAACACAAGGGCTCGCATAACGCGACGATGGCGCCGACAATGCGACGGAATTTCTCAAATTCCCAGGCATTCGAAGTGCTCTTGTAGGTTTGGAGCAGAATAATGTTGTACAAGGTGTTGATATCACCCAAAGCGCCGTTGTCTAACATATCAAGGACGTCGTTCAGACACTCAGTACCCATGGTGTCGATTTGTGCTTGGATGAATTTTGCTGCCGTAACGGCCCAAATGAACAGGCCAGAAGCCCGGATAGTAAGGCTCTCCATTCGTTTTTCCCCTGGCCATTCTTCCCAGTTGAGATCGTTTTCCTCCACGATGGAAGCAATCTTACGCCGGAGGAAGGCAGAGACATCATTGATAGAAGACTGAGCCGCTATGTCCAAATGAATATGTTTGACGTGCCTATCATCCATGTTACGAGCAAAAGGGTTACGAATGTCGTCCTCTGTGCGACTTGACACTACCACTTTTGCATTTCGATATGGTGCAAGTCGTTGGAACAGATGTGCAAAGATTGTGGCTGTGTCTTTGAGGCGTGCCCTATCAGTTTCGTCAAGGCCGTCGATCACAACGACAACGGGTCGATCGGGATACAGCTTCGACGCTACACCTATCGCATCTACAAATAGTTCCACGGCTTGCTCTGGGGAAATACGATCCATAAGCGATGGCTTTCGTTTTAGGGAATCATGGATGGAAACTTCGACATCGGTCGAGTGGTCTGCAAATTGTCGAGCAATGGATGGAAAGTAGGAATTGGGATCGGTGGTTTCGATGTTGTTTCGATTTATGAAGTATTGGGCCCAAAGAATGTTTCGATCTTTGCATTCACGAGCAATTGAGGCTGTGATGGCGGATTTCCCGCACCCAGGGTCACCGGTAAGCCAAAGGAAGTTGGATGAATCAAGAGACATATTGTTCAACCAGTTACGTATGTCTTCCAAGACTTGCATTCGAGTATCCGCGTCACAAGGCAGCTTGCCTTGCTGATCGTACATGGGGTTCGTGACAACTCGGGGAGAGAGTTTTTGGGTTAGGAACAACCGCCTTGCTTCCGTTTGTCTCTGCGCCTCCATTGCATCGATAATGATCGTCTTCAACCAGGCGAGCCGAGATGAGTCAATTTCATACCACAGAAAGGTGATATATGGACATACAAATTGCCGTTTTTGTTCATCCCTGACTCTCTCTATCTCTTTCGTAATGGTATCCTGACGCTGCAGTAGGATCCATAAACCGCCGATGATGGCATCCAATCCCCCCGAAAGGTTGATGAGGGTAAGGTCCTTTAACAGATGATGACCTGCCGAAAAACGTCCTTATAAAGACGGACTTACAATAAATAGCCCTTTCGCCTCGTTAATCCTAGTATTGAAGTCTTCGATCTCGTTGGCAATCATTATGCCGTTACCTATCCGATTCCAACGTTTGTCGGTCTAGAAGATATGGGTTAAGACAAGCGGCGTTTACGCTCGCATTGAAAACATACCAATCTTGCGCTTGCCCATAGACAGATTTCTTCAATGAGATCGCTAGAAACTTTGTTAATATGTTGCAGTTATTCTTATTGGAATTGACAAACCGCATTTTTTGAAGGTTTTTCCATGTTGTCCAAGTGAAGTGGCCACTTGCATTCGACGAAAATGCAGACTTGATATCTATCACCCAGGCAACAACCTGATCTGCAAAATCACGAACGCTAGATTTGGCGCGGTGCACAGTCTACATCTTAGTCCTTTAATGCATTAAAATCCAAAGTATAGCTGACGCACAATTCCGAGCTTGATGAGATGTGCTAGTGCACCAATTAAGCCCCGAGCAGGAAACGGAGATGCTGGAATTAATGCAAGGAGAGGTTGGTGGGTTTCAAGACCATCTTTCACACTATCCAGGACGCGATCTAGTGTGGACTCTGGATGTCTGGCGTTGTAATCGGCTAAATTGCGCAGAAAGGCCTTGTCCAACTTCCATGCCTCCCACGGCGGTGGGTCAGCTTTTTCACTGTATCGCAGCGTTGTAAGCCAGATAAAAAAAATATATCTAAGCGTGCAATTCAACTCGCCTTCTTTTCATTGTAGAATGAGGCGCCGAAGAAACGATGATCAGGGTTTTCCTGGCCGCCTGGCCTTGAGGTAAGCAAGAACTGCCTCGTGTGAAGACTCCATGCAGCCCATGCCGGCACTTGATAGTGACATCGATATTATTATGACGAGTTCAAGCTAAGCCTGAAAGTGAACCATGTGACCATGTTCGCGTGGCTTTGGTTGAGGGCCAGCAATT
The DNA here is from genome assembly GCA_018220975.1 of Tephrocybe sp. 9980TJB. NCBI lineage: Eukaryota > Fungi > Basidiomycota > Agaricomycetes > Agaricales > Lyophyllaceae > Tephrocybe > Tephrocybe sp. 9980TJB. The sequence goes on from JABAJU010000175.1 coordinate 34,814, forward strand.
TTGTTCACTATTGCTTCAAACATCTTGGAGTCTTTGTAAATTATGACCGACCCAGACTTGGATGATTTGAAACAGTTTCGCATCGACGCGTATAGGGCCTGGAGATTATGCTCACGGGTGAAGGTTTGTAAAGTTCCCACAATCAAGATATTATGATGCGCAAAACTATCCACTTCCATTGCACTGGCAGGTATGTATGACCCTTTTACATCGCGAAAGACGCCCATGAAACACCATTCTCTATAGATCCATCCTTCAGTTCTGCCTTTCTGGACGACATTGTGTCTCCTAATACTGATTTGTTTGACCTAGACGATCCAACCTATATCCAAACGACTGACTTCTTCCAAGGAGTCTTTAATCAATGGCTTCAAAGACCTTCCACACGTTTTGACGAAAGGTTTGCGATCCATCTATGAAACTGAATTGGCTCTATGGTTACATTCAAGGGAAGGTCGACTGTCCCCCTAGTCGACTCTGATATAGAAAGGCTTCTGGCATGGTATCTATTACTCAGTTCATAAAGGACATCTTCACGGTATGCAGGCATGTGTTTTTCTTAAACGTTTTGCTTCTTCATTTGGCATGTTCTCTTGAAAGCCTTTATATTCTGCGGTTGCCCTTCGTCTTTTTTCTTGCACCTTCATTTACCTCAATGCCATCGTTCCTTCACTCAGCACACCCACGGTCAATCCTGAATATACTGCGTGTTTCTAATTACAGTATGCTATCTGGAGAGAAGGTTCAGGACGAAGCGTTACATCAGGCCAGTGCTGATGTCCACAACCGTGACTTCACCCTTGCATGGAACACGCAACTGAAAGTCTCGGTGACATCACTCACAGCTCGCCTTGAAGCCATCTTCCATGATGCTGGCGTGTACAAAGGTATCATAGAAAGTAAACTTGAGGAGCTTGAGGCTCAGAACCTACTTGACACCTTACTTTTGTGACTTTAGACTTCTCGAAGGCCTACCGCTTCCAGCTCGTTGACAGGCCAGAGGTAAATAGCACGTTTATGTGGCATCTTCCAGTGGCGAAGAAAGGCTGGCAAAAAGGACTGAACTGTATCCGACCTGTTACGAACTTAAGGACGTTGTTCAGTTCGGCTGGTTTGATAAATGCGAACAGCTTTCAAACACACAACACGAACTTCAAACAATCCTTTGTAGATGTCAGCAAACCCACCGGCCTCGACGGGGAATTGACCACCTTGTTGGACAACTTATGAAGGTGAGCCGCCAAACTTGAACTGATCTTCGTTATTGATCTGGAATCTAACCAACAGCTCACTACACGAGAATGCATTATATGGGGACATTTATCACACAGCAACATCCCTCCTTTCTACGGCCTTTATCGCCTAAACAATCGTCTTTGCTTCGTATCCCCTCGGATGGAATCAGGAGATCTTCGAACTTATCTCGCACAGAATCTGACAGTGAATCGTCTACAGTTACTTCATATCTGCGCGATCTTAAATAACCTTGATATCATGTCTACCAACATCAAGAACACAATGGAAAGTGATATTTACGCATGGTCCAATATCGCCTTTTAAGGTGTGTAGACCAAAGATTTCTTTTCTCCTTGACCGTAGCAACTGTTTTCTGAAATACGTCAAGGCATTCACTGAGACTGTCCCGTTAGCCGACATTCAGCGTGGACTCCACGGTTGAGCTGCAGGTCATGATGGGAGCTCGACCCGTAAGGCCACCAGATATGGGGTCACCATGGCTTGAATGGGGGCTAATAGCTTCAGACGCGGTTACTAATGGAAGAATATTAGCAACGCAAGCCCAGCGATCATCCAAAATTGCCTGATATTCTCAATCGTCTCGATGCTGCAAGGCCAATCCCACTGGCTGTAGATATAGCCACACCATCTCGCATTCAATTTCGGCACAATATCAATACAACGATAAACCCTGTAACTGCTTCCACTGATCTGAACCGTATTCTTGATCGCCTCTGACTTTCTACGCCAGGAAAGCCGATTCCTTATCCCAGGATCTGAATTCTACAGAAGTCCTGTCGGCACGGAGCGAGACCGTAACATCCGACAATGTGCTTCGTGCTGAGCATCATGTAACCCATGTTCTCACTCCATTAAACGCTTAAACTTGAGGAAGCATGGCTCCTCTGGACGTGCCTGGAATGCAGGTACAATGATAAGCTCACATGATACGATCTAGTATTCCTGGCGAAAGCCACATACCTGGTGTATATCGTTGTAGTCAGGCTTGGGGAGACTCCTAGGGAAATTGCCGGCAGCATCGACAACGTCGAATTCGTAAGCAGTCAAGAAGAAAGCCACAAGAATCTTAAGTTCCAATTTTGCCATCTTCATACCCGGACATGGATGCCGACCTAATAAAAAAACGCCTGAGCTTTACTTTTGAACTGAAAGGACAGTACAAGCTACCTGCGCCCCAGCCCAAAAAGGCAAACGGAATCTTCTTGTCTTCCTCTCTTCCGGAACCGAATCTCGCAGGGTCAAACTCGTGAGGGCGTTCGTAGATCTCTGGATCGAAATGCGTGTCCCAGACTGGATAT
>JABAJU010000176.1:0-37078 GCA_018220975.1 Tephrocybe sp. 9980TJB
CGAAGGTTGGAGAGAACTTGGAGAGCATTGTAGGCGTAAGTCAATCACTCTGTGAGGAGTGAGAACGATTGTGAGTAAGAGGGTTGTCGAACTCGATGAGGAGCATAGTCAAAGATGGGCCTTTTTAAAGGCATCGTGCCATTTGTCCCTGACTGAGTAGAAATCTGCAGTGTAATTTGGCGGATGCTGAGAATGTAGGCTGAGTATGCTACAGATTGTTGAGATGTTTGAATGGGTATGTCAATCATAAAAATCAGATGAGCACCCACTCGAGTGCCCTACCCCTCCCCGCACGCGCCAGCGAATCGGAGTGGTAAAGAGAATGATAGATGAACAGGTTAGAAAAGTACCAAACGCTGAACGGGTCACCCGCTGTGCCTCACATCTTTGAATAACTAGGTCTACGTGTTCGATGAGCAACCGTTATGGCAGTATAGATGAATATCAGGTCATGGAAAGACACCATTATACGATATGTTTCAGGGAAAATCTATACAACTCGTCAGCCCAGGAAATCATGAATCAGCTCAGCAAAACCTGTACGCGCTTTTGCATTTTCAACGTGGGTCGTAATGCATAATATTGATCCAGAGTGGTGACTGATCATTGTGACAATAACGTCACGCGGAAATACCCAGAGGCCCGAACCCACTTGACAAAAGTGACACCGACGTTGCGCCGACGCGCACATCGTCTTGCCCAGAGTCATACATGTGCTGAATCACACATATTATGCTAGAGACTTGGAGCACCAATGTCGTGGGATCACTTCTTCTGTCTGCCCAGATGCTGAACCACTGGAAATGCAATCCCTAAAAAGTGGTAAGTATTAATCCTTGGGCCATTCTACAGGGGATCTACACAGGACAGCGCTTCAAGCGAGCATTACAGTGACATGTTACCTGTTCTTCGCGATCCACTGGCGCTAATTCCGAGTGGAACACTCTGTTTTCCTCCTGCAGAGATCTTGCTACCGCGCGCCGGTACTTTCGCCGGCGACAACTAGTACACAATGTTTTCCCCTGGCGAGATGAATATAAAGACATGGTTTGTCGAGGAATGTCTCTCATTGAGTTCGACGACCCTCGTCTCACAACAGTTCTCACTCGTAACAGAGTGATTGAATTGCGCCTACAATGCTCTCCAAGTTCTCTCCAAGCTTCGCCCGTCTCGCCGTTGTCGCTGCGCTAGCTCCGTATGCAGCAGCTGCAACGGACTACCTCATTGTTGGAGGTGGAACTGCTGGTATGCTTGCTCAGCTTTCGATCCGGATGCGATAGCTCACCCGTTTTTCTCTCAGGGCTTGTACTGGCAAACCGCTTGACTGAAGATCCTAGTGTCTCGGTCATGGTTCTAGAAGCTGGTGGAGATGGCCTCGGAAAGTACATAAAATTCTTATCCTGGCCTTTCTTATTCTCATCGTCATTTTCAGCGTCAATATCAGTGATATCAGCCTTGTTGGTGCAGCATGGGGAACAGATATTGACTGGCAATTTCCCACCCAACCACTCTACTACGCTAACAACCGACAACTTACTCCCTCACCCCGTGGCAAGGTTCTTGGGTATGGTCATCTGCGATTCATTGGGGCAGTTAGCTAATGCGACTCTTAGTGGCTCATCCGCTATCAACGGTGATGTTTACGAGCGTGGTGATAAAGTCGAATATGACCAATGGGAGACCCTTGGCAACACAGGGTGGTCAGTGTTGTGTTTCATCGAATCTACAACACCTCTGAAATTGCTGCGTTCTAAGGAATTTCAACTCGCTTTTCAACGTTTCAAAGGGGATGAACGAGGCCTTTTCTGCTCCCGCTTCCTCTGAAAACATTGAATATGTCCTCAGCGACCATGGTATCTCAGGCCTTCTCCCCACCTCTTACAGTAGCACCGCACCTGAGTGAGCAATTCATTCTTATGACGCTTTCCAGGCTGACCATTATTCCTAGATTTCACAACACGATAATGCAAGGTGTCGTGGCTGCTGGTGGTTACTTGTCTCCAGACCAAGCTGGTGGTAACGTAACTGGCATTTCTCATGTAACCAACGCTCGTCTTGCTTCGAACAACACTCGCGCTACCTCCGTAAGTTTCACAATTCATCTTTTTGGGGCCTTCATTCTTAACGTGTGATTTTCCTCAAGGCCACGGGATATTGTTCGTTCTTCCCTTTGATATACCTGATGCTGTCGTTGAGCCCTTTGTAGACTTCCCTTTCTCATCTCGATCCAATCTCCAAGTCACGCTGAATGCCACTGTCACAAAGATCAACTGGGCTAGCGTGGGCCGCCTTACTGGTGGCAACGCCATTGCCAGTGGAGTGGAATACGTCGACAGCAACGGGGCCACTCAAACTGCTGTATGTCTCTTATTTTACTCTCCTTCCCGCATTTTGTTTTATCCTTGCTCATTATAATCCAGAATGCAACGACGGTGATCCTGTCTGGTGGCCCTTGGGGCTCTCCTCCAATTCTTGAACGCTCTGGCATCGGTAATGCCACGTATCTCACATCTCTTGGTATCGACAGTGTTGTCGATCTCCCCGGTGTTGGAGAGAACATGAATGAACGTAAGCTTAGTCATTTCAGTGCACCGTTCAGGAATTGATCACTTCCTCGTGGCTGTAGAAACTCTCGTCGCGATGCAGTGGCAACTCAACACCAGCATTCCTTGCCCTGGAGATCCATTCCTTTTAAATGGTATGTTCATTTCATTCTCTTCGGCTTGCATCAGTTCTCTGATACCTAGCTTGTAGTCGAATCTCTGCAGACTACTCTCGGTGCTGGCAACCTATCCACTTTGGAGTCGCTCCTCGATGCTACTCCAGAGAATCTCCAGCCTGCTTTGTGGGACATGCACAAGCGTCTGTACGCCGATGCCGCTCCTTGGATTGAAGGCTACATCTACTTGAACACTCCTGATTCTGGTCCTTCGACACTTACCTGGTACCCTGTCAACCTCCACCCTCTCTCCCGTGGCTCCGTCGTCAGTATCACCAGCTTCTTTTGGCTCTGCCTGATCTGAATGGTTCATTTGTTTTTAGCATATTGTGTCTTCAGACGGGTTGGAATATCCCCAGATCCAGTATAACTTCTTCCAGAACCCGGTTGACCTGGTGCGCTTTTTGGTCCTCCTATTTTGCAGCTATTTATTAATCCTACTTGTAGTACATCATGGCAGCGGGCGCACAACGAGTTCAAGAAATCATAGCGACTCCGCCTATCTCTGAATTCATTGCTGGTACGTCATTGATCCTTGCCCATTAATGTTATCATTATCATACCGACATCATCATGTGTAGCTCCTCTTGCTCCTGCTGCTGGTGTAACCAGCATTGATGACTTGTCGGAGTATATCAAGGCAGAGGCTGGCTATACCAATCATGTCATGGGCTCCGCTCTCCTTGGTCGGTCTCCTCTTCTCCCTTTACGCTTCGTTGTTGCTAACACCATACCTTGGTTAACAGCACCCCAAGAAGATGGTGGTGTCGTTGATCCCACCCTAAAGGTATATGGAACTAGCAATGTCTATGTCGTGGACGCGTCCGTTATCCCGCTTCAGCCTGCGGCTCATTCACAGGTAAGCTTGACTTTGCCTGTTTCTGCTTCAGATTACCACCTAAGCCGTTCTTTCATTAGGCAACTGTCTACGCTGTCGCCGAATACGCTGCACAACTATTTAAGCAGTAGGCAATTGATACTTCGCGATCTCCCCTCAGATAATCAACACTAGCACTAGTATACAGCCTTGTATTAATTAATGTGATATCTAGAAAGAAGATAAAAATTTTTCTTTTTCAAAATCCCTTTCTTCAACGTTCAGATAATTTCAGACGCAGACGCCAAGACATTTTATGATCTCTTTTGCGTCGTCAGGCACAGTGAGCCCCAACACTTTACTCTTTTACAACCATCACAACCACTGGCATTACATAGATCCCACAGACGACTTTATTTAATTCCATCGAATCCGTCTTCAGCAGAAGCTAACCGGGGAAATGCCCATGATCTGCAACCAGGAGCTTTTAGTGTGGGTGCTTGTCATCCGAACTGGAGATCCCCATTGACGCCATCACCCAGCGGTAGACTTGAAAAAGTCTCGGTGTCATCACCACAGCACTTCCCATCGGAGCTCCTGGCTGAGATATTCGTATACCTTGCGGAGGAAATCACGGTGCCTTTAGACATAGATCAAGCCCCCTGGGTTCTTGGACAAGTTTGTTCATGGTGGCGATCAGTTTCGCAGTGCGACCAAAGGTTGTGGGGGTGCCCAAAGGTAGACATGGATTCAGAAGACATACCCATCGAAGATATGAAGGCCATTCTTCATCTATTCCCCCCTGCAATACTTTTCACCGTTGTATGCACTGGCGAAAACCTGAACCCTGATCTCCGCTCGTATTTTGATCGCTGCCAGGTCCTTGAATTTTATGGACACATAACTTATCTTGATCAGTTTCTCAAGTACACATCCCCGGACACATTTATCAACCTCCGTAGCGCTGCGATCAACCTTGATGGCAAATCTCACGGAGATATAACAATGCCTTCTGACGAAGTTCGGACCTCCATGGACAGAGTGTTTCCCGTGGCCAGTCAACTTCATGAACTTGACATTGTTGCCGATATTACCGTTACCGCAGATATCTTGGCCTCCCTTCGTCTACCATGGGCTCAGCTGAAAGTCCTTCGAGTTGATGTCGAGTTGAATCTGAGCGATTTGCATAGTTTTTTGTGCCAATGCTCTGACGTTTACGACCTCTTCATCTCCATCCATGACACATGCGCTCATAGTGATTCTCATGGTCCCAAACCCCAGCTCCATCTTCGTAACCTTCGGCGGCTTGAGCTATTCGGTTCTGGAATGACCACGTTTATCCCAATAATATACGGTTGGGACCAAATCACTTATCTTCGTCTAGGCGGTAACATTCAACCTGTTCAGTTACACAACGTTCTCGAGAAGTCGATCAATCTGCAGGAATTGGAAATTGCCCTTCCCCCATCCTTCCCTTTTGCAACCCTTCGTCTTCCATCTCTCAACTCACTGAGAATTTCGAATTCCATTGACACTCCCGAACCTCTGCAACATCTGATTCTTCCATGCTTGACTCGACTGGGCATATTTAAGCAGTCAGATTTTGTTGGTGTGCACGCTCTGATTGTCGCATCCCAATGTTCTCTTTCATTTCTCGATGCACAACCAAAGACCGGGACTTCCGCTCAGTTCCTCCGTACACTCTTTGCCACCATCCCAGATGCATCTATCGTCAACCTGGGAAAAACGACCCTCGATCCATCTATTCTGCACGACATTGGTACAGGCCTGCTTCTTCCAAATGTCACGCGTCTCACCTGTGCATCTGATTCCGTCGACGCCGTTTTCACCATGATCAAAGCTCGTCTGGCTCGCGACCCCAACTTCTGGAGCGACCATGGATTTCACTTAATTATTGATGAATTGTCTCAGGTACAGAAGGATAGCATGAAAAGGTTTTGTTTGTCATATAACATCCGTTGTGACATTCGTCATTTATTTTATGGGAACCGTTTGACTTGGACAATTGATATAGGTAGAAAAATAACTACGTATGTGGCATGATTCGACTAATATTAGAATAGAAGTCTTGTCAAATACCTTCAAAAAGACCAAGACTGAGCACCATGAGGTTGGGCACTGAAGTACTGAAGAGGTAGATCGTCTCTTCAGATTAGGATGCTGAATACTCTGTGCATGGTCGTGTGGGATATGTCTACACTAATCCAGTTCAGCAGCATTGAATGCCGCAGTGTTTTTGAAATGTGGACCAGAGAAAAACCAAAAATGAGTGACGCCAAGAGGATGATGCATTAAGAGGGAATCGAACCCCCGGCGGGTCGAGCTTCGAAACAATGGCAACGACCCAGGTTACCACTACCCCATTAATGCTCTCTTGATACGTTCTGCAATCAATATAAATACTATCTATACTTTGACTAAATCTTCGACAGAAAGGGGCTTGCAGTGGATGATAAAGTCTGAACAAGGCTAGTAGCTGTCCATCGCCATTCCGATTTATCAATACTTTGTAATGTCCCCAATCAAATCCCGAACCTCCACCGAAATTTTCTGAACCCATCCCTATCCTTTTCCCCCAGAAACTGAAGTCTCACCATCCCTCGAGTGACTGTAATGTCTACCCTGTCTCCGTCCCATCCTTGCTTATCTCTGCTCCATCCTCCAACCTCACCAACGAAGTAACTGCGCGCATCAGCTGTCTCGTTCATGATGCATGAGTTATTGAAGAAACCTCTTGAGAGGGAGATGTGCGAATCGAGGTCCCCAGCGCTGACCGCAATTGTTACAAGCCCATGGAAAGAAGATGGTATGTGGACGGCGTGGTACCCATCAGTTCCTGATGCAGTCAGATGGAATGGCGGCCGAGGAAGCTCAGGAGTGTGCTGAAAGAAGGTGGCATCAGCCGACCCTGCCAAGTGGTAGCGTCAATATGTACATGGATTTCGAACTCACAATTTTTGCGATAAGTGGAAACGTAGTAGCTTCTCCCTTGATCCTGAGGTCAAGCGTCGTGCGGAAGAAGGCGTCGTCCAAGAAGGGTGCTGGCTCGCCAACAAGGGAAATAATGACGTCGATGCCACCGTTTTCGACCTCAAACTTCAGGTTCTTGCGATGTCTGCTTGTGTCATCTCGCATCGTCGAAGGCAGACATGTTAACGACAAGAGAGCTGTCGGGATATGTAGGTATGGGTTCACTGTATAGTTGCCGGTGATAGAGGTGCTGAGACGTGAAAAGGCGAGTGTTCGCCTTTTGGCGGTACTTTTTCGGGACAACGAAACATAGTTCGTTGGATTAGTTCGCATCGTTGGTTGGGTCGGCGCAGCTTTTCCGAGTGACGACGGGACAGAATTGGACATTGGCTCAGGAGGACCAATGAAGCTGGCTGATGTACCACGAACGTAATGATATCGTAATGTACTAGAACCACTTGGTGGAAGAGAGGCGTGTCTTCGGCGAGGAGTGCTCTCTGGTTCTGGCTCTGGACGCGGCAGTTGAACAAGTGAATGTCGAGGCATGTTACTGATGTTTGAAAGCCTGAGCGGAGATGGTGAAGACTGTGAGCGAGGTGCGGCCATATCCTCAATCGAATCGGTGAATGATTGGCTAGGAGACTCGTTGTACTGGGACGAGTAGACTGGGGGTGAAAACGTACGTTCAACGGGCAAAGACTCCATGGCTGTCATTGCAGATGGTTGCAGAAGGTGAAATGAGACCGTACATTTTAATTAAGTGGCCATGAGGCAAATGCCAGAGGACGGCATCTCGTCCGAGATCAATCGAAGTATAAACCGTGACGATATAGCACTAGGATCCCCCCCGCGTTCTAATCCTCATTTATTACAAGTCAGATTGTCAGTGGATATGTCAAGTGGTAAGACTTCTGACTTACTGATACTTACACGGTGTTGAATTTTTTGCCATGGCGGTCGACATGAAAGGATATAACGATCACATGACTGCATGAGTGTGTCCACTTAACAGTGTCAGCTGCAGATTGAACTTTTATTCTCTCGAAATCTCTGTCACTTGCGAGTCGAAACCTTCCCAAACTTACTAGACGGATTTTTAAGAAATCAACACCTCCCCAGCATCAGCTATGGCTTGCGAAAACCGCACTTCCTTACTATAATCACTTCATTTTTAAACTGAGAAATCAGACACCCCCCCTAGCAGTGGGTGACTCACAAACTTTGCTATCTTAGCGCTAAACCAAGGGACAGGCGAAGCGCTGAAATTAAAGCTCTGCAAACGAACGAACTGAAGCCGAAAGTTTAATTCTATGGTCATCAATTGATCGATTATCAGGTCAGACAAAGCCTTCCTACTCCCCCTCCCTAGCAATCAAGCGATGGATCTCGTGCCAACTACCCCTGCAGATACTCCTTCACTGACACCTGCAACAATTGACTCGTTAGCTGTGGAAGTGACTCCGGAGTCGACTGAGGAGATCAAAGATGCTAAGTACTATCTTGAATTCATCACTTTACAGGTAAGAAATAAACCTGAATCATATCTATGAGCCTAAGCTTGTTCAGGCAGAAGATCGTCTCTTTAAGGTCCCCAAGCATCACTTCCTTCGATACCCAGGGCAGTTCGAATGGATGAAGGAGGTTAATGAAGACACACCTCTTGAACTCGGGAACATTTCCGCAGGAGACTTTCAGGCGCTCTTTAAGCTTATGTATCCCTTGTGGGTTTAGTTCTCCGTTCTGGAATCTCCAGGCTCAAACGTGAGGTCCCAGGAACATATTTCAGCGATCACTGTCATTGGCCGAATGGGCTTCTGTACTCAAGCTTGCATCCTTTTGGATGATGATCGACCTTCGTAGAATGGCAATCAAAGCTCTACATGACGAGACACAGCTCAAGAAAATACTCCTTTCCCGAGAGTGCGGTGTGATCTCGTGGTTACGCGAGGGGTATAATCACCTTATACAACGAAAAGAGGCACTGTCGATGGAAGAGGCGCGGGAACTGGGTCTTGATACTACATTGAAATGATTTGACCTTCGCCAACGGGTTCTGAAACGGAACAACCCTGCGAATCCGTATTCACCTCAGTGGGATTATGGATATTATGGACGGCCCGAATATGGTTCGGAGCCGTACGCAACCCCCAACACAGCTAGCTCAACCTCCCAGTCGTACAATTCCTGTGTCAACGCTGTTGACACCCAATTAATGAGCGAAATCGGGCATAGTACACGATGTCCTCGAGGTTCCGAAGCCGTAGACAGGATACTGTGGGCTAAGGAGCAAAATAATAGCGACTGGCTTCGACTAGCTCTCATTGACCTGGTAGAACGCGAGAACCCCATTTCGTCAGAGGAAGCCTTAAAGTTGGGCTTTGACACAGCCATCGGTGTGTGTCGCACGAGGGAAAAGGTGTTTAAGTCGTGTTCTATCCATCCATCTGCAACCGACTGTCACAAGACGATTGAGAATGTCTTCCAGGAGGAGCTTTCTGAAGTTCAGAGCAGGAGCAAGCGCTATGATCCCCCCAGGGAGATGAACGAGAGCTATGATCGGGCTAAGCCGAACGAGCACTATTATGGAACCTCAGAGCTGGCAAGGAAGAGCGAGGTATACAGTGATAAGAAGCAAAAGAAAAAAAAGAAGGGGAAAAAATAAGGAGACGAATGCATGGACGATCCTATCCCATAGTGAATATATGGCCAACCTCAAATGGGGCTCCAATGAACTATTTGTCATTTCTGTAACTGAGTGGTTCGCTATGAAGTGATTGAATAATAACACTAATATTTCATGTCAGGGTCATCCAGAGCTCATCTGAAATCAGTCTTTCGAACGCGTGTGCGCCGCGGGGGCATCTTTGGCAATTGTAACCGGAGCATGTTCAGCAGGAGCATGATCAGAGGCATCAGATTTCTTGGGACGGCCTCTCTTCTTCGGTGCTGTCGAGCCCTCTTCATGTGATACACCGGTATCGACATCCCTCTCCTCTCCTTCCCCAGATTTGTTCTCCTCCGGAGATTTCTTCGCCTGAGAGCCTTTTCGCGGTCGTCCAGGGCCCTTCTTCTCGTCACCAGCCTCGACCGCCTTCATCATCTTAACCTTCTTCGCCTTCTTCTCTGCCACCTCCCCTCTTCCCTTGCCAGCAACTCCAATAGTACCAATTTCTTCCGCCATGCGCTTGTCTCCGGTTATGGCAGAGGCTGCACTTGACTTCCTACGACCTCGACCCTTTGGGGCCACTTTCTCAGTCACCTCCTTTTCTTGTGCATCGCCAGCAGCAGCTTGGTCGCCTGTTCCACCGGTAGCGGGTGCTTCAACTGCTTCATGACCGGACGCAGGCGCCCCGGCAGATTCACCCTCACCCGAGTTCAGTTTAGTGAGCTCGCTAGCGCGTTTCACGACATCGTTTCCGGAGCGTTCGACATGAACAGCAGGATTCGAAGAATCGGCGTTTTTGTGAACAAATTTGCCCTTCGACTCGATCTCTAGTTGCCCCGAATGTTTGACTTCAGCGACAGTCCCCGTGGCTTGAGATGTACCCCACTTCCAAGATACTAAAGATTTCAATGAAGGGTCAGGGATTCGTTAATGTAATTAAATCTAACGTACCTTCGTCCCCTTCTTGAAAAATCACGTCGGTCATTAGTTTAGAAGATGCGGGTCTGAGGAGTGATACTGGAAGGGAAGCAAGAATGATTTTGAAAGAAAATCTTCAAGTACTCCAGGGGGTCTAAGACATGATGCATGAGATGTCGTCACAAATTACAGAAAATCCCATAGATCATTCATGATTCAGCAAGTCAGAGTAGGAAAGTATTTCTTGGCCTTCAAGCTTGAAGCTTAAGAATCAAACAGAACAATCGGAGCACTGTCGCAAAGTATTGGAAGGAAGTTGGGTTACAGGGTTCAGGACCATTGTATTAGAAGTAGAGATAACCTTACACAGTGATATAATGATGCTCGTATTTATTTGGAATTCTTTTGAGTGACTTTGCCAAATAACACGTATCCCTTGTACCAGCACTACAATTTATTTCAAAAGGCTGTTCTGACGCTTTCGATGGGAATCCCAGTTTATCTTGATGCATACGACCCTTCGAATCCATGAAAGGTTCTTCTCCTACGATGATCAAGGTTCTGGATCAGCCCCTCAAACCACAAAGTAATAGAGCTATACTAGGTCTTAGCTGTCTGGCGAGGAAAAATCTCACGGTACGATTTCCTGCGATTCAGCACCACCTCGCGCTAACACGACACGTTAGATCCTTTCAACAACTCGGCTATTTACCCACACATTGCCGGTTTGTGCCGAACGTATGCTGAAGGGCACCACGCTACTTGCGATGCAATCATGTGTTTGCGACCTTGGCGCTTGTTCAGTCAGCCACTAAGATCTGCACTTAAAAAAGTGGAAGAAAAGTGACTGCAAGATCATGCAAATCAGATTTTACGTCATGTTAGTGAGCCTCTTGCGCTAGTTGAGAGCATTTTATTAAGAAAATCGTCAGCATATCAAAAATGGTCTCCTCCTTTCCATTCTATAACATCTAATCGCGGATTTTATCGGACTCATGGGTTGGCGTTACCTCAATGTTGGGTCGCAACTCTGAGATGCGTGCCTGCTTTCCGCGCCCTATTGATGGAGGCGTTAGCTTTTGCAGCAGCTTATCCTTATCCATTTTTGGAATACTTATTTGGTTTATAACTTCGATTCAGTACGTTGTAGTTCCACCTTGGGTCCAGTTACCTGTCATCTGAATTTTGCAGACATCCCCTGTGTATCTATTGAGAAGACAAGAACATCAGACTGTCGTGTGTTCCCGATCTAAAAGCGCAACCAAAGGTAGATAGACGCCTACAATTGCAACCTGCTGATCGTGACTTAATAGCCATTGTTAGATGCTTGATTCCGAGAATATCAAAACGTCGCAGGAATAGATCAGACTTACTTCTTCCGGAAGGTCACCAGATGCTGATGATACATACAATCCTATTCGATTCATAAACTCCCATGTCGAAATGCCCCGTCCCCGACTCTAAGCGCTCTCTTTCTCCAGCCCACCTTCCACGGCTGTCCTTCTGGCCTAACGAGGCATCCCGCACAAGGGCGATGTCAAATCCGATCAGCTCGAGGCTCCCACAAGCGAAGACACGACTGGCGCAGGATGAGGTATGATTAGCGCACAGCGAGCTACAGAGAACTGATGAATCATCATTAGGCTATCAGACGAAAACTTGAGACTGAGCAATCGCGAAAGCGATCAGCGACTTCTCCGTCCTCAAGCATCGCAGTAGTCAAGAGAAAGCCAGCTGCGCCAAAGGGCACCATAGCTGCGCTTCGTCCATCTCCAGCGCTTACTGTTCTTGAGACAACTAGCGTGGCCGATGCTAGTAGGCTCTGTGCCACTAAGAAAGCTAACTGTATCCTTGTCGCCGATGAGGAAGGTCTTACTGGAATATTTACTGCCAGAGATTTGACGTACCGTGTACGCTTTTTTCGAAACCCTCCAATTCTATGTTCATTTTGAGTCCAGGTTATCGCCGAGGGGCTCGATCCCCGCACTACCATCCTTCGGCAGGTAATGACACCTGATCCAATCGTAGCTCGCGATACGTCTACTGCGATTGATGCACTTGAATTGATGGTTTCGAATAGGATTCGACACTTGGTCAGGATTACCTCATGTACTTAGCTATCCAAACTGATGATTTCGTACGTTAGCCTGTCTACAGTGAAGATGAAAATATCGCAGTTGTCGTGGATCTTACAAAGGTCTTTCATGAAACCCTGGGCAACGCTCAACGTCGGTCTTTGGCTTCTGAACAACTGTTCAGTGCTATGACTGGCGTAGCAGCTGAAATCGGCACCAGCGCGGATATGCTTGCTTGGGCTGCAAAACTTAGAGCAAAGACGGCCCTACCCGATGTAGTTCTTGTTGTAGGTTCTCTTGCATCGCCTGCAGCTGTCGGACAAAAGACTTCGGTTCGGGCAGCTGCAAAAATCATGAAAGAGAACAATGTCTCGGCCGTCTGCGTGGTTGAGGGTGTTACGCTTTCATCAGGTTCTGGTCGTCGAAGTCCCCGTCTTGTCGGTATCTTGACCTGCGAGGATATTTTGTTGCGTGTCCTCGCAGCCGGCCTCGATGCAGCCAACTGCCGCGTAGGCGGAGTCATGGTTGAACATCCAGAAACTATTCTTCCCACATTGAGCATTCATGATGTTGTCAAGAAGATGCATGGTTCGTGTTTCCTCTTTACTGTAGTTGTACCTGGAGGCCTGAAGGGTTCACGCCACCTTATAGATACCAAACGTTCACATATTGCCGTTATTGATGAGGACGAAAATTTGCTCGCTATCGTCAACATCCTTTCGTTGGCGGAGGCTGCACAAGAGCAGGTAAGGGCCTTGTCAACATGCTATTACTTACTCGTAGCTCAGATTCTTAATCTCAGATAAAAACATCCAACGAGGAGGTTCCCATTCCCGAGGCTACGACCGATTCTCGTCCGATGCTAGGTCGTTTCCTAGAATCGATCAGGGGCGATACCCCAGCGTCTGAGAGTACTGAAAATGCGGAACCCCCGGCCTCTTCAAACGACGACGTGCTTCTTTCACCACGATCTGAAGCATCCACTAGCGACTCAATGACCGTGGTAGATGAATTGTCTGCCATGTCGATGTCTCCTAAATCCTTGAAAGATTTTCCGATGGGTGTCGATATGCACAGCCCTCAAGAGCTCTTCAAGGCTTCTCCTACCCCACGTTCTGCTTTTGTATCTCCACAAATTTCTCCTTCAACCTCGATGTCCGGCGAAACATATGTATTCAAGTTCACTTCGCCTGGTGGTATAACCCATCGTCTCGAAGCTCGCAGTGATGATAGCAAGGGATTGAAGGAGATGGTTATTGAGAAACTTATGACGGATCCACTCTTCAGCTCTGTTTCAGTCCCAGAAGCAAGTGACCGTCCAGATCACCATGATTTCGCCATGTTCTATACGGATGAGGATGGTGATAATGTGGCCATTACAGACAATAACAACGTCCGGCACGCTGTAGCGGCCTCTAAGAAACAGGGTACAGATCGTGTCATGCTCATTGTACAGGGTGGACCGAACTGGGTCACATTTGGAGAAAGTGATGGAGGTGTCAAGGAGTTGCCGATAGCTTCACTCCCCGTACCCCAACCTGTATCCCCGCCTCCTCCAGTAGTTGGACCGCTACGAGTGGAATTTGCTACCGACCAAGATGCCCCTCCGGAGTACACTCCCAAATCCACCACGGAAGAAGTTATAACTCCCGTTAGCAGCGCCCAGGTGCCCATTCCTACCCTTGTGTCCATTCCTGCGCAGGTAGCCACTCCTACACAGACCACCGTGCTCGCTGTGCAACTACCCCCGGAACCAGAAAACATCAAGCAAGAGTCGTTCGATCTCCTCGGATTGAAGGCCAATCTCGGGGAACCTGATGTAAGAAAGGCGGAACCTAGCCCATCCCCACCTACCTTTCCTGTCGACGAGAAGCACGGGCTGACTCCAACGCTAGCCTTCACTAGTATTACAAGAGGTGGTCGCTCTGAGGATAGAGGAACGAGGAGGAGGATCAAAGAACTTGTCGAGCGACTTGCTGCCATCTTCGAAGATGTTGTTCAGTACAAAAAACTGCTTCTGTGTCAGGATCCGGATGCTCAGAAACTTTTGGATGCATTTCAGACGGTGACTACTGTTATTATCCTGCTGTATGCATAAATCTTATACCCCCTGAAGCTCCTTGACACGCCGGGGCTCAGCTCCAAAGTCAAAGGCAATCTGATTGTTGCGACTCAGAGACTTTCACGTCGTGCTGGCCTTTATCCAACATGCTATAATCTCGAAGACATTGAAATGGTTGAGGACTCTCCCATCGCCGCAGGTAGTTTTGCGGATATATATAAAGGAAGTTTCTTGGGGCAAGCGGTTTGCCTAAAGGTTATTCGTGTTTACCAGAATTCACATGTTCAGTCCTTTTTGAAGGTAAACACTCGATCTCCATTCATTTACTCGATCATGACTCATGACATTGGATGTAGCTTTTTTCCGCGGAGGCAGTTATCTGGGGACAGCTATCGCACTCCAATCTTCTGCCTGTTTATGGACTCTATCGCTATAATGGACGCCTGTGTCTCGTTTCACCCTGGATGCAAAACGGTGATATCAGCCGCTACATCGCGGACCATCCCAACGTCAATCGTACGCTTCTGGTGAAGCTTTAACTGCTCATTGCGACCGCAGATCACTGATTATTAGTAGGTTCTTGATGTTGCTTCCGGAATCGCATACCTTCATGACAAGAACATTGTTCATGGTGACTTAAAGGGAGTACGTTGGGTAACTTTGATCGTGAACTGCAGGCACTCAGCAGGTTACTACAGTTAAACATTTTGGTTGATGGTTGTGGTAGAGCAAGAATTGCCGATTTTGGACTCGCATCAGTGTCAGATAACGAAATTCTACACTGGACTGCAAACTCGACCGTTGGATCACGAGGTGGTTCCGTCCGCTGGCAAGCTCCTGAACTCTTCGACGTCGAGAAAGATGAAGTCGTCAAGAACACCAACGCTAGCGACGTTTATGCATTTTCATGTGTCGCCTATGAGGTCTTTGTGTTGATACTGTGCCACTCTGGTCTTAATTGACGTGTTCTTGCGTAGATTTTTACTGGCAGCCTTCCGTTCTTCGAACAGGGTCGTGACACCGCGGTCGTGATCAAAGTTCGAGCTGGCGAGCTTCCTTCTAAACCGGATGTCTCTAGCCTCGCGTGGAGTCTTTGGGGGCTGACGGAAGCCATCTGGTCACAAATGCTGTCATGCTGGGAACGAGATCCTGCTCGTCGCCCCAATATCCGCAAGATAGTCTTGTATTTCCAGTCCATGATCCACGTGGATGATCGCCCTCTAGATAGCGACGATCTGGTACTGACACCAGCTCATTTCCGTGATTCAGTCGGTGGCAGAGCAGATTTGCCATCTGTTGCAGATCTCGATTACATGTTGAATCAGTCAGATCAAGGGAAAGAGGCTGCTCTAACAACTTCTTCTTTATCGGCAGTTGGAGGTGTCACGCAGCTGGACAATGTTTCGGAGATGATTTGATAAATAACAAACGGCCAGGTGGATACAAGGCCTATTAGTCTATGTAGTGAACTCAGTTCTGTTGTAACATTGTTGTAACATTAGCATGCTTATGCTTGTTTCGATATCGTTAAACATGATATTGTTTCTTGTGCTAGAATGAAATCCAGCCATTCAATTACCGTAGGGATACATCGTCCCTGACTGAAGAATTCAACATCAGTTCATACGCGCCGCCAGTGCGCTGAAACAACTGTTTCAATACACTCCTCAACTCTCCAATATTCAACGTCAGTTTACAGACTCCTCCGGTTGTAAAGAGCGGGTATCTGACAGAGTTGATCGCCTTCGTCAGCTTCATAGGACTCGGTGATTCTGTAGCCTTTGGTGGAGGATTCCGACGGAGTATCTTGCCATAAATGCCAAGTGATTTCGACGTCTTCACAGCAACCATCCGAATCACCAGCCAAGAGTAATTGAACGGTCTCGAGCGCATCATCGTCATGCACAGCTGTCCAGGCCTTCAAAATCCTTTCGAAGACCTCGCGCGACTGCTTGAGGTCTGCATCATCGTAAAATATGTCATGGTCCTCGAGTGCACCAATCTTATGAGCAAAACTGGAACAGAATAGAAGGCGAACCAGCAGATCCGCTACGGGTAATATTGTCAGACGCACCACTGCGTCTGAGGGTGAAGGCGAAGTTGCCGAATGTACGCTGACAAGGAAGGAGCATTGACAGGACATACTGAAGCATAAATCAGCGCACGTTCTTTATACACATGGTACATAGCGCTTTGACTGTTCCGACTGGCCTGTTATTCTCAAATTGGGCCAGGCAATTCTCGTGACCAAAAGTAGGTCAGTGGTGTAATTCAATGAAAGGGTCTGACGCTTAAGCTGTTGGAAACGTAGGCTCACAGGCACCATCCCATTCGTGTGGACGTTTCTGGTACGAGACTAGTTGAGGACTCGAAGATTAAGCTCTAGAAATATATGATGTATGTCCCCTTTACGCAAAACATCGTCACCCAAATAATGTTGGTCGATGTAGGAACGAGCGAGCGACTTGATCCATGTCGGCATATCTAGTCGATTATAAGCAGTGTATTAGCGGAAGGAAATTATCGTTTGATTCGTATCCTAAAACTTGGAGGAAGCCTCCAGATGCCCGCTCTGTTCCCTCCAAGCCCTCAACCACTCTGCCCTCTCTCCCGTCTTAACGAATATTGCCTTGTCGACCTTCCTCAGTGCCCACTTCAACCATATAGCGGGTTTCTGATTAAATGTCACAGGCGGCGCACCCTCGGTCCTCGGCTTGAGTACTCGCGGCTTCCTCTTCTTCATAACTGCCTCAAGCTGGGGAACTATGACATTCGCGACGGCGAGAGAATGATGGGTGTTGTGCTTGAAGCACGCGGCCGCGAGCATAGACGCCGAGATAATATCCTGGGAGGCTGCGGGCAAGTTATAGACGTCGTAGAGTGCTGCGGCAGTCATAACGTTCTCCAACGGGTATTTCGAATGTAAAGAGTGAACAAGCTGGCGAGCGGCAGCGAGGGAAAGCGAGAGGTTATACTTTGCAAAGTCGCCGTAGACTTTGAGAGCAAGAAGAGGACATTCAAGTTCCTCACATCGTCCTGAATAAATATACTAAGAAGGGAGGAGGGTACGAGAAAAGAAGGGACTCACGAACGAAAAGCTCCGAAAACCCTTCACTCAACTGATTACCTCCTTCTTTCCAACCAGGAAGCATCCCCACAACGGTCTCTAGCTGCTGTTCTGTCGTTGCCAACTGTACAAGCTGAGCCCAGGAGCCATTTTGAACCATAGGCAGCTTGACAGTTGGGTTGCGACCAAGACGAGGCGTAATGAACTCTACAATCTTGTCGAAACGCGCCTGTCGGATTTCTGGCGTGAGTTTGCGACTCTTCGCTGGGATTTTGGTTTCCGTCGAAGTGGATGCAGTAGGTGTGCTTGTTACATGCTGTGAGGGTATTAAATCTTCCTCGACTGCATCTGAGAATAGGTCGTCAATTTCGACAGCAGCGACTTTCTTTTTCTGCACTGTAATTACAAAAAAAAGTTGTGAATCAAGTATTGGTGTACACAAGTCTAGTGCTCACCAATAGGCGTTATATGAATGGTTCGTCTTGTGCAACCAGCATATGATGAACGGAGGCTAAGTGCTGCCCGACGCGCTACGAAACTCGCCATCGCTGTCAACGATGATGAGTACAAATGTTTTCTGAAAGAAATGTGTTTGGTTTGAGCAACAAATGCAAACAAATCTATCGCCATTTAGGGAACGCGACGTCGGACGCGTGACGCGTCTGCATACACTGAGCTGTAAGCTTTACTATGCCTAATTTCTCTACTTACTTTGTGCGCCCAGCTAGTAATCCGCGATGAGAATCAGTCATATTCAACGTTTTCAGATCAAATTCGAAGTATGACACAACTATAAATCCCGAGTATGTTATGGGTATACAATTACAGTACAAAGGATCCAACACAATTACGGTACAAAGAAACATGAAAGAGTGGATGCATATATGTACGATGGTTCGTTTAATTCGTTCAAGCGCTTTTGAATGCTTGTTGAGAGAGAGCAACCTCCTCCAAGCTAATCTCCTGCTCCTCCTGCGTAAGGGCACAGGGCGTGCAGCAGCACGATAGCATGAAATCTCCGCAGCTTCCTCCTTTAATACCATAGCGGTTGCGGACATTGCCTCGAGTTCCGATCTAGAAAAACACGCGGCACGATGAGCGTCGCCACAACAAGTCATGCTACAAAACGTACCTGCAAGAGACATCCCACACCGAGGCAGGCGGCGAGAGCTCCGTAGAGCATGCAGTCGCCGTTGCAGCAGCCGCCGTTTTCGGGATCGGGGGTTCCGTGTTGTGAAAGATGCTCCAGACGTTTCTTGTTCGAGCCATAGACGATGCAAGGGCAGCACCACGCGAGGAAGCCTATAAGTCGGCAGAGTTAGCAACTTTGCCAAGGTGCAGCTAAGATGAGGGCATGCATGTTCCAAAGTGATCACAGCCGCAAATCCCGTAGCTCCAATCACGGCCATTGGCATCGACCGGCTTGTTCAGCGAGTTTTTGGGGTTAATGCCCATGGACACGGTGCCCATAGGCTGTTGGGTAACGGGTTGTGGGTAAGACATTATAGACACAATAGATGAGTAGGAATAAAAGGAGGAAGGAAAACGAAATTTGATGGGTGCTTTTGCTCCTATCGCGTTGTTAAATAGTGTATCGGAGTAAAATTAGACACGCGAGGTGGGCGATGCTTGAAACAAGGCGAACATCACCGCGCACAACCTTTCCTTTTCGGGCAAGAAGGCATCACTTTCACTCTTACCCTTTCTTCAAGTCCCACCGATATTGCCCGTTTTCCCTCGTTTTTGCAACGTTGTTGAGCGTGTGTCCTGACCCCTGATGTGTAACAAGGGCTTCTGATATACTATAATGACAGCTGCTAAACGTAAACCACAAACCGTATCTCATGTCCACAGAAAGACTCCAACTATCATTCGCAAGTTCCTGCTCCACAGATCTATGTCACAATCTGTGGAAATAAAAAGTGAGAACATTGAAATTCAGTGGCACCCGCGCCATATTGATCTGTCAAAGCAGTGCGAAATCGGAAGTCAACGGGGAGGGCCCTGATCACTTTCATGGGCCAGCCATGAACCCATAACCCCACACCGCGGCCAACCCCGCTCCTAAATCGAAGTTGAAGCATCGTGGAATATCCACGTTTGATAAGGGCCAGCAAGTAAGTACATAGCTGAAGCGTGTTAACATATTCTTGGGCCACTGAGAATGACTGAAGACGCGCCCAAGAAGTGATCAAATCTGCTAATTGCCTCCGGCAATGTCGGGGCCGTTGCTCACCACCATCAACTTTCCGTTTCTAATATATCATATCAAAATCCCTTGAAACTTGAGGTCATGGTGCAGGATCGTGATCCACCAAGGCCAGGCTGTAGCAACTGATCGCCACCTGAATGAACCTGATAATCTGTATGCTTATTTTTCTGAACGCTTTTTGAAGACTTCAGATACTTAAGGTGACTACTGCGACAATTTAATTCAAGTTAACAAGTATATGCTTGCACCTTGTAGTGATTCGCAAAAAATATTACACACCTTTCTCTCCAGATATCAAATTTGATAGACATTCGTGGCATAAGGTCCAAGGATGTCTAAACATCACCGCGCTGTATTCTAGCGCTCGTCCGCACCTGAAACGACGACGTTATTGCTATGCTTTTGAATCAGAAACACATTTCACTCACCGTCATGTGTTGGGGTGGGATCACGTCTCATATCATCTCACTTACGTCCTTTATGACAAGCTCCCAACTTTCCACCAAGACTTCAAGATCGCCTTGACCATCTGGTTTGGCAGGCCGCGCACCATAAAACCCAACCCAGATTTCTTCCTGAGGATTCTCCGATGCAGCAAACGCCCACGTAACCTCCCTCACCACCTCTCCATCGATCCTAACAAGTAGACTCGTTCCAGTGCCTGCTTCCTCTCGCTCAAATTCCACGACCGTTCGGACGTGCCCAGCATCATCAGATGTCCCAGCGACCGGAGGCGATACACTCCAATCCGCACTCGCGCCATGTCCAGATGCGACGACTACGCTCCTTTTTGATAGCCCGTCAACGTACTCTATTCCGCCCTTGATCCATCTGCTATGATCGTTTGGGTATAGAAACGCCAAACCCGTTTGATCGTAAAGGACTCGGGGTACGAAGGATATCGTAGCGATCGCACGAACGAAAGAGGATAACGAAAGAGATGCGTAAATCGTTGGTTGGTTATTGGCGATGTGGGGTTGAGCCGTGGGCGGCCCACCGATTGGGGCAGGCTTGAGCCAAAGGTCGGTATCGGGTGCGATTTCGAAAGAGAAGGGAAACGAGGTTGGTGGACTTTGAGATGTGTTATGAGCGCGCAGCTCAGTGCTTGTTAACTGATTGGGCACCATGGTTGCGGGAAAGAGATGGCAAGCAAATGTTGATGTGTGTACTGCAGATCATAGGCTGGGCGACATCATGTGGTTGATAGCCATAAAGTGCCTGCTGCCCACTCTGTTTACATCTCGTTAAATCATACATAAGGCGACGCTGGCAAGGATAAAGCTGCATTTGGGATATATCAATGACTTGGACATGACGTCGAAAACAACATCATACTCACTCATGTCAAGAGAATCGAATATAGCGTTAAAAATGGTCTTGTAGCGAATCCTGAGGGGCAAAAAATCTGGCATAGTTGAATGAGGACTAAAGCGCTAGGCTTAAGCTATTCATACACCATGACTCATTTAGCCTTTGCCACCTTAGTGTCTCGATGTTTTTGCAGCCCTCAGTTATAGACGGAAATTCTGGCTGTAGCAAAGAAGTAGCAGTGTGATAATTGTTCAAGCCTAGCTGCCAACTCATTGATCATCGAAATAGAGCATCGAGGATGCTCAACTTTCAAGTATATATTCGGCAAATACCGACGAGAGAAAAACCTGAACAAACTTGTGATCTCGTTCTCCTCTCCCTCCCAAATTGTGGAATCTATTCACTGTTCAGATCTTCAGAGACCATTCCCTCGATTCTAAGTTTAACTTTCTGTTTTCTTGGTAACTTTCAATGACTTGGAACAGTTTTCAAGAATGGTCAAGCCCAACGTTTCTCTCTCAGGCTTTTGTTCGCTACCTTGACCAGCAGAGGTCGCCAAGAGAGCATTCGGGACCTTATGACTCTAAGAAGACTGAACCTTTGTCATTCTGTTAATCTTATCAGTTGTTGCTTAACCACGCGCCTACTGCATAAGCAACGGTCACTACTTGGGATGGTTACCTTCAGGCTACGAAAACTATTTCCCGGTCCGTTTCATTGCTTCATATGGGCGTCTTAATGTCGCTGATGAGGGGTTTCCCCGCATATGTTAACTGAGCAATCCATTATACCGCATTTGTGCTGCCTGATAACTCTATGATAGGCGACGCTCCGCATCTTCAATGGCTGAAATTTTGTAAATTGGAAAATTGAGCCACTTTTGTGCGACCGCCGCGCACGAGGTGAAAACAAGCTCTTCTCCACATGGTACATATCTCTAATGATACTAGGAAGGCAAGAGGCAATTCACCCAAGAAGTTTACTGCGGATCATCCAACTTTCTGTTGTGGCACCCGATGACAATGACGATCCTCTTCAATAGGAACCGATCGACCCATTCCCGTTCATGACCTGCAAGTGAGTTCATCCAGATAGAGACTCATCGCTGTCGATAGCCAATAAGATTTAAGATTAGGTATTGGAGATTGTCGCGCCTGCTAACTGACCCAGGTCCCATCCTGAGCAGCTCCGATATTGTATTTCCCTCCTTGAGGTTCCTGTGGAGTGCCTTCTTGAGTGCAGGGTATACGATTGTGCGCATATCAACCCTCATTTGGTTTGGGGGTGACCTCGTAGGCGTTGATTACATAATTAATCTTCTCAACCCTGACGACAACGACAAGGCTTGATATCTGCTTGATACATGTCAACCAAGTCCAACTATTCAAGTACACTGCCTTTTGGCTAAGTACTATGTGCAAGGCGGGGTTCCTCCCAAATTTACTTACACAAGATGGTTTGGAGTTTTCCTTGAGCAGCGAATCAGAGCTTAGATCAAAGTCTGTGAGTACATATAATTACCCACGCCTCGCCTCCCCGTCTATCGGAAACCATCGCGGAGATTCAATACTCATTGACGATGCAATTTCAGCATCGATGTCAGATTACCCTGCCTTGGAACCAAATTTTATCGCAAAGTCAAATGCAAATCAGTCCTGAGGAAGAATTCTTTCGAGGAGTCGCATCTTCTTTGTGGGTTGTGAACTACGAAGTTATCATACGCCACCCTCTAGCTGTCCGTCCATTTTTCATGACGAACATCCAAGATTTCTCTCGTCTGTCCATCAATGTCTAGAAAACCATGACATTTCTATCACCTTCTGACTCTTCTGTGCGAGGTCGCCGTCGCCGCTCCATGCTCGTACCCTTATGTCAACTGCCAGACGGCTGTGTTTTGCTCAAGGCGTGCGCAGTGCGGCTACTGTATGCCAGCTCGGCCCGACAAGCTCCCAATTCTATATTCGCCTCTCTTGAACGGTGACTTGGGTTACCCTTGGCTGTAACGAAAGCGAGCGACCCCTCTAACGCCTCAAACGTCCCACAAGATTGGCATCGGCTTTACTTAATTTTGATGGTAAAATGCATCGCTTATCACGCGGCTTATTTTGTCGTACTGTGCCTGCAGGGAAGCTTAACAGCTTTACATCGATTCGGCGCTTGACTTGGTATGTAATAATTAAAGGCAGCACATGATGCTTTTTTCCAAACATTCATCTCCGTTTTCCCTTCAATTCTCCCTCGCTGGCATACTTATTGCGCAGTGAATGACTTGTGCCGTTCTCTCTTGAGTTATACTCTTTCGAAATTTCTCGTTAGGTCCCCTCCACACTCCTTTTCCTATTCATCATGTCTGGATCCGCTGCGCTGCCCGCTTCGGAGCTCACGACTATTGCTCGTGATCTGTATGTTCCCAGCTGCATCTGCTGAGGACAACATCAACATTGCTAACTTTCAATGTCGATTAGGATGGCAGCGAAAATGTATTCTGTTGCCGCGGTCGGTGAGTTCAATCGGTGGTTGAAGACGTGCCAGATGTGGGGCTGACGAGACCTCTTTCACTATATAGTAATGCTATTATACGACATCGCAATCACCATGGGTGACGAAATAGAACGTATCTGGATGAGGAAGTTCACCCCAATGACGGTGATTTGGTTTCTCGTACGCTTCAATCTTTCTTTCTTTCCCTTGTTTTCTACTGAGCTGTGCCAAACACTTGTATAGAATCGATATATAACCCCATTGGCGTTCATCGTCGTTGTCGTTTGTGAGGCCTTTCCCTTTTGCTCCCAGTTTTAGTGTGAAGCTTATGCACTTGGCGCTAACCTTTAGCATTTAACGACCCATGGCCTGAGGCAGTATGCCATCGCTACGTACTGTTTCCTGAAGGTCTAAAAGTCGTGACTTCGTTCGTCATTGGAGGTATGTGCCCATGATATTTTCTGCCTTCTACAACCGCGTCTAATTGCAGTCTCACCAGTCATATTTATCCTTCGTTTATATGCGATATATTCTCGAAGCCTGACAGTAGCTATACTTGGCGGGCTGTGTCTTGTCGCAGAACTGGGTGTCAAAATCGTAGGTTTCTCGTTGTCTTTCCGACATGTCATACTAAGGCGTTCGACGGTAGTATTCATTTACTGATGGGATAGCACTTCAGCTACCTGAAGGTGCGCACATCATGTCTATCCAAACCTCCCATACAGGCGCTCATTTACTGCTACACAGGCCTCGTTGGGTGTATCTTAGTGGGGAGATCCATGTACGTCGCCGTTCTTCCTTGTTGCATGTGCTCTTTCTGACGACATCGGCTCGCATTAGGCGCTTCGCATTTACGTGGGTTGCTGAGCTCGCTTTCGGTAAGCTCCAAATCGTGGCTATTGATCACTGTTGGTGACTTGACCCCTTCAGACACCCTGGTCTTCTTCGCGACCTTCTATCGCGTCTATCAGCTCAATCGCCTACGGCAGGGCACGCACGCCGACCTCATAGACCGCATATTACGTGACGGAGTGATTTATTTCGCTGTTATATTCGCAGCGAACCTGTTAACTGTCCTTATCTACATGGTAAGCTCTAAATTACCTTCTCATGATGATTTCTAAAATGCAGTTTACATTTCCAGTTGGCACCTGTAAGCCCTCGTTTCTCTTGACCTTAACAGACAATCAATTCTCACTCGTCCTTGTCACTCGACACAGCCCAACATCAAAGCGATTAACGCAAGTTTCAGCTACCTGTAAGCCGGTTCTTCAGAGAATGATGTGTTATGGCATGACTAACGCCTAAAATCGCCGTATAGAATCACAAACCTCATGGTCTCGCGACTTATCCTCAACCTACGTGAAGGAGTCAATGACGGTGGTGTAACGCTACAGTCAGGTATATGCGCTAGTCAAGTTGAATGGGTGCCTAGATGTTAGTGTTTCCTCGTTTCTTTATTCCTTGAGGGCTAAATCAATCTTTCTTCGTATACAGATGAGCTGGATTCTAGAATAAGCCATGGCCCCCGATCGCTCTTTACGTTGCGTCAGGATTTGAGCACTTTGAGCGCCATACGACGACAGTCGCGGTTCTAATCGTTCCCGACTTGTAATACGACTTGGGCTCCCCAAGGTCCAAACTCAACCTCAACATTTTAGAAAACTGGATAATTATTATTAATTGACGTCGATGTCGATGGACTTGTACCACCACATAGTATATTCATACTTGTACAACTAGTTCCTTGAGGAGAATGTTACATAGACCTTGAATGGTATTTTAATTCGACGTAGCACCGAGAGTTCCAAGATCTGAATCTTGTTTCGCTAAATGGTCCTTGAAACACGGACTTACTAGGTGGACATAAGGATCTTATATTAATTATGCTATTTGGAACCGATACAGTTATTTCACTGTAGAATATCAGGCCACCCAGAAGGCCCATATGTAGATGGTTTTCTTTGCGTTCCTTCTCTTGTAACTATCTGTGCATCTTATCAAGTACTATTGCAATGAGCAATGCTACAATTCAAATGCATTAGCAGATGTTTGCATCAGCATGAACTAGCCCACCGCCCGCTTCAATCAGGCTCTCGGTGATTCTTTTCTGGGCAACCTGCATTTCATACTCCTAGTTAGTTGCTCTGCCTTTGACTGAGACTTCAAAAGATATAAAGTAAGACACCACACATTTGAGTCACACATGGTATTGACCTGCCATCCTGTTTGTCAATTTTTTTTTAATTATAGTGTCATATGGACTTGCCTAAAATCTCACTTGTATCTATCTAATTTTTTGATACTCAGAAGGGTTCAACAATTTAATTTATAAAGTAATAAGTTATTGAATAAATATAAAACACAGAAAACTATTAAATAATATCCAAGGGTGCAGGGCAGTGTGGCAGGATAGTTGGTGGGCAGCAGGGGTGTTCTTGGGTGTGGGGCATCAGGGTGGTTAGCTGGGTGGTTCAGGGCCATGGTTAGGGTGAGCCACGGATACTCTCGTGGGTACTTTGTGCAGTATCCATACCCATATCAATGGCAGGTACTATCCATTAAATGATGGATAAAACTGTAAGGGCAACCTCTGGGGGCTGTGGAACAGTCACACAGCTGGCAGAGGGAAATCCAAAGTGTATTGAGTATGCATGTATAAATAGAGAGGTAGCTACTCACCTGGCAGAGGGAAATCCAAAGAGAATAAGTCTGAGGATTTCCTATGCCAGAAAGGGCCAAAAACAAATAGCAAGGAAGATATATATATAATGTAGAGTCCTCTGACATGCAAGAGGTGCAGAATAAAAGATAGAAGCCTGTAGTACAAGAGAGGAAAGTTGGAAGTGATTGTGGAGGATGTAATATAAGGAAAGAGATTGTAAATGAGTGTTGAGTGTATCTTTTAGATGAACTAGACAGATAATGAACAGAAAAAGAAAGAAAGGTGTGAAGGTGTAAGAAATAGAGTAGATAAGGTTGGTTGTCTCCTGACAGATTGTCCCCTGACAAAAACCCCTTACAGGTTGCAATAAGTCATAGATATACTGATGGGATTGGTCAAATACAGCACTTTTGTAACTAAACTAAATGCAGATATGCTTCGCAAACTTCTCAAGTTTCAATTTCCCATCAATCTCTGGCAACAACTCAGGGTCATTGATATCCTTGGCTTCAACAAGTCCCTAGAGACTTCAGGAGCCTAGACAAAGGAGTGCATATGTTGAGGAGTTTCATAGGCGATTACATGTATAGGTGAGAAGGAGTCGCCCTTGGCTGAAGAGGCGTTCAACATCAATAGAGGTAGCTGACAGAACAATATCAGTAGTGTGCATAATCAGATGATATAATAAACCAAACAGGAATGGATAGAAAGTTAAGGGCCATGTGATGAAGGTGTGGGTATGTGCCACAATGAAGAAAAGGCCATCAACAACATCTTCAACAGGTGTCAAGAGAAACTGCTTGAGTTCATCTGAAGTGGCAAGGGATTTCTTGGGAAGTTTGCAAGTAAATAGATCTTGAAACATATTGTCAGTCTTGGCCTGTAGAAATGTAAAAATGGAAGCATGATAATTGAATGAAAACATACAGATTTAGTGGCTTCTCAATAATCTCAAGGTCTGAACTGCTCTCAATATCATCATCATCTGCATCAGAGTCGACCTTGGCATTGGAGAGCATGAACTCATCCTCTACAAGTTGCTG
Source organism: Tephrocybe sp. 9980TJB (assembly GCA_018220975.1). Classification (NCBI taxonomy): domain Eukaryota; kingdom Fungi; phylum Basidiomycota; class Agaricomycetes; order Agaricales; family Lyophyllaceae; genus Tephrocybe; species Tephrocybe sp. 9980TJB. The sequence goes on from JABAJU010000176.1 coordinate 27,027, forward strand.
GGCCATGTCAATCCATGATTGGCACCAACCAGCTGATGGAAATATGCAAGCTTATGTTGAGGATGTAGAACTTGCATTAACACAGTCAGATTATGACACAACATTATAGGATAGTGGAACATACCAATAGCAATTCAATTAATAATTACATTATCTGTCTGTGAGTAGTACTTGTTGAGAGTATGCTTTGTGGCCTTGAGACCAGCATGAAGCACAAGACAAATTGTTGGATCAAGAAGCTTGGTGGCAAAGAACAAGTCAAGATAGTCCATGATGGGGATTATGAAGAGGAGATTGGGCATTCCATCAGAGAAGACATACATATGTATGTTGCATCTTTCAGTGGCTAGAAAAAACAATGTGAATACAAATGCAGTGACATGAGATAAGCACTCACCACTCATGACCATGAGAAGCCAGCCCTTGGAACCAAGCGCTTGTGGGCAGAGGGTTGTAAACAATGAGACTTACTTTCAACAGTGTTGTGAGCTTCTCTGCAATTGCCCACTCTTCCATTGACAGCTCTAGGTCCTGAAGACCATTCTCTCTATCTGCTGTCATGACTTAATTGCTGCACAATACTCTAGAGAAAACTGAATCAAATCAAATGTCAAATTCCACCAAGTTTGAACATTATGAGGTATTAACCACTCGCTGAGCTCCAAGGACCTGAGAAGAGCCTTACAAGCAGGCAGAAGTTTGGTGGAGGAGTTAATGATCTTGAAGGAGAGATAGTGAAGCTGGAGATGAGGGGAATTAGTATCAAAATATAGGTGCACCTGCAAACTTACTTTGATGTTGACCATTCTAACAGGGACTGTTGCCTTTTGCAGCTGCTTTAGCTCTGCATCTGTCAGTTTTTCATCCTTGTCTACCCAGTCATCTTCATTATCAAATACATCATTGTCATCATTGACATCTTTGTCCTCTGTCTTGCTCTCACTTGCCAGCAAGGCTTCAGCTTGGGCCTTAATCTCCATCACTAGCAGTGCCTGCTCCTCCATTGTAAGAGGCTCATCATCATTATCCTGGACTCGTTGGCCTCAGCATCATGCTTTGTCTTCTTTCTAGATGGATTGAATTGCTGAAGGAGGAGAGACTTTCCACAAGGTTACACACATGGAGAAAACAGCGACCACAACAGATACCTGTGTAGGATAGAATGAGTTCCTCCTGCTCAATGGTCATTGTGCCATTGTTGCTCACATTGTCACACATACAACTCATCATCTAAATTTTGGATGAGCATGCTAAGCTATTGTCTGAGAGATGATTTTCTTACCTTATGCTTGATTCCAAAGTCTTTAAGTATATTGGCAAATGCACAAGCAAGGGCCTGATCCATATGAGATTCTGCCACTTCAATCACATCAAGAACCATGACAATTGGAGCACCATGGATTTCAAGATGTGCTGTGATTGCAATGTAGGCTCGATGATTCAGAGAGGTCCACACGTCAGTAGCAAAGCTTATTCTGCCTTCATACTCCTGATATAATAGTGAGTGAGTCATATCTAGACTTCTCTGATGAAAATTGATGCCTTACCTGTAGCATCTTTGTGATGTGTTCATGAGTCCACTCAAACACTGCTTTTACAGTAGCTCAAAAAACTGTCCCAATGTTTCATTCTTTTTGAAAGACAGACATGGCATGAAAAACTGGCAAAGGTAAAAATATTGAATGAATCAGTAAAATACTATGATATATTAGCTACAATTTTAGTCTATGATCATGCGACTCCAATCAGAACTGATTGAGTAATAGCTATTTTAAAATATTCACTCCTTGGGACAGTTTTTTGAGCATCTATAATTTTGTAGCTTTGCCTATATTAAAACCAGAAATAAAGGCTGAATTGCAGGTAAAAATATAAACAAAGTCATGTGACTATATTTGCTTGTATTTGAAAATGGTTAAAGTCAGTTTAACTACATCTTGACCTTCAACTACCAATATGAAAGCTACTACTCTTACTCAGTGCTCTACCTTGCTTCTCTTCTTGCAGAAGGGTATTCTAATTGAAATTGATATTCAATTTGTTTTAGAAAGTGGTGACCAATTGGTGGCTAGAGAAGCATTATCAAATTTAAGCAGGATGAATTTTTTAGTTGATATAACTTTATGATAGGGTCTCCAAATAAAGGGAAGCTGGCAAAAGAGGTGTGGAATCCAAAGAACAATTGAAGATATATTGGAGTTTAAATAAAAAAAGCTAGAGTGAGATTGAATAAGAAGAGAAAAATATGCTGGCCTACTAAAACAATTAGATTGAGTTTAATGAAATTGTACAACTCACCTGAAGTAGTTTTTGAGCGAAAATATATTGCAAATTCTAATTGTCTGGTTATCTGATCCTGATACAATGTGCTTTTTATCTGGCGAGAATGCAACAGACTGGACCCAACTATGATGGCCTGCAAGAGGCTCACCAACCTGCTGTCCTGTAGATGTATCCCAGATTCTGATTGTGTGGTCATATGATCCTGACACAATGTGTCTGCCATCTGGTGAGAATGCAACAGACCGAACACTATGATGATGGCCTACAAGAGGGTCACCAACCTGCTGTCCTGTAGATGATATCCCTCTCAAAAATGCTTTTCAAACTTCACATAGTCCTGCAGAATAATGTTTATATTTTCATATTTCTCTCTCTTACTCATCAATCAGCTTATGTATGAATAAAGCTTCTCTGTGTCTTACCTTTGCCCAATCTACAAACAAAGGCAAAAGTATGCCTGGCCCTTCCTGCTGTGTTCCTATATAGCTATGGGCCTCAAGCCAGAATAGAAATTTACAGTCCAAGAAGAATTCCATTTCTCTTGCAATATCAACTTTTGCTCCTGGTAACAAAGTTTGTAAATGATATGGTGCATATTTGCTAGCATAGGCAAGCCCTGGTGAAATGTTATCTTTCACTTGTTGAGGCAAATCCTCAATATCAAAATTGAAGGCAAATGATGTAGGCAGGTTACACATATTGAAATGAAGTTCTGCATTCATTATTTTCAGGCATGCCAGCACAAGCTCCTCCTGATAACATGAGTCCAGAGCAACATGATAAACCCCACTTTCAGCAGATGGAATCAGAAAATCATGCATAGATGTATGAAATGGAGTAATAGGTTCATCAATTGTAATGCCACTAAGCATAGAGCCAAGGCACAGAAGACTAGCCTTGATATCTTCCTGCTCATTGTTGGATAAAAGTGTAGCAGCAAATTTATAAAATACTTGACGAGGTTGAGGTAATTGCACAAGAAAAATCCATGCCATGAGGTGCTGAAATGCCTTCAGAATTTCTGAGTCATTCTGAAAATATATGCTTAAAATGGCATGATAGGTCAGATGCAATGGAGTTCCAGGTGCTCCTTTCAATTTTTGTAGAATGTCCTGACGAGCTGCTGGCGGTGAGGACAATGTGATGGTAGATGCGAGAGTGTCGACGTGGCCAATCGCTTTCCCACATAACCTTATCATCATGTCCATCATATCACGAGGTAACTACCACACGATCTCTTCTTTTACCAAGCTCTCTCGCACAAATACAGTGGTCAACCCATCATCAACATCGCCATCGCGCTGTGCCACTACCCTGTCGGTCATCTCTAATGATATCGATGATCCCCCTTATTGCCCCATCACTGGTCCCCTTCGTTCACCCAGCCCAGCCGAAACCACACCCTCTATATGACAGTATGTGCCCATTGGCTTTGCATGTTACCACTGAACCTGCTCTGCGCCACCGATATATCTCAACAGATGGGGACCAGGTCGGACGGGTCATTCGAGTCCTAGGTTTAAACATTTGATTCATCTGAAGGTCCATGGCTACATCACCCGCAAGTCCCGCCCCCGTTTGTCTTGCAATTTCATTAAAATGTATTCTTACTTGCTGGACTGTCTTCTTGCTTCTGCTAGAAACCACACTCCGGACATTTTCATTTGTTCTCCATGCCATTTTGCGCTATTTTGGGCTTGCGCATGGGCCTGCTCCTAGGCTGGGCCCGTAAATTTGATCTTGAACGTAAACACGAACTCAAACACGCACATCGTATTGGGGTGTGCTCCGTCCACCGTCTACCACCGCCTCCCTTTTTCGACGCCTGTGCCTATCCCTTTCCCTTCCTCTCTTGCTCCCTATTCAAATGTCCGGAACCCACCCCTAAGTTCGAGCGGGCGGAAACAGTCCACCCCCACTCCATCCCACCTCCATCCTAGTCTCAACTCTTTCGCTAAGCATCTGATTTCATGACTCTCCGTGACTTTTTCTCGTCAGACTTAAACTTCGAGTTGTACGGCGCTCTTACGAAGGAACAAGACGTTAATGTGGGCATAACCGCCGCTGGCTTCGGCTTCAGCTGTGTTGGCGGTGAGGTTGGGCTGGCTTTAGACTTCGTGGCGTAGCAGACTGGGTTTCTATTTTCTATCCTGGCGACGCATAGATCCATCTAGGGCGGGGCTCGCCACACCCTTGCTGCTAGAACTGGATCCAAATCTTAACGAATGTATAGTAAGCCTTTCTCCGCCATTTTCTTGCTTTTCTTAATGGATGTCGCCGTGCAGATACATCAGTCAGTCTGGTTGACGTCCTTTTTCTGTGCGGTAAGCTTCATGTTGCAGTTCTCACGGGTTTCTTACATTTCTAGGTGGACACGGATGACTAGAGCCTGTGAATCCTCGTTTCCCTTCACTTCAATAGACACCTGCGTCTTTCTTATCCTCGTTACTCAACGCAAACCAACATCGGAGTGATTAGCGCAAGTTTCGGCTACTTTTAAGCCAGTTTCCTTCGCACCGTGATGTGTCACGACGCGACTCACGCCTATAACCGTCGTGCAGGATAACCTCAGAACGCATAGTCTTGCGACGTTTCCTCAGCAACATGATCAACCACACTGCTGCGGGGCAGGGAATAGGCGCTAGTCGGGCGCTTAAATGACCATCTCCATCTCACTCGCCTCTGCGTATATAACTTCTGCTATGGGCTAAAAAGGTGGGTCCTCGGGATCGCGAGTGGTACAGGTGGCGTATAGGGGGCATAGCTCAGTTGGGAGAGCAGCAGACTGAAGCACATGAGATTGGCTACTATTTCTGAAGGTCCCGCGTTCAATCCGCGGTGCCCCCATCAACCATGGTTGATTTCATTTTGATCTATGCTGCATCCTCGCCTCCTGATTATATCTTGCTCTCTTTAGGTGGAGCATGTCCCCTTAAATATTTAAGTTCCATCTTCAAGGTTTCATGATATGCATACCTCGTACATCAGCGAGAATGTTTAATTACTGTACCCAGTTTTTTTCATACATGCCCGTTGCTAGGAATCGTACTACAACTTCCGCCTGACCAATATTCTATAATACTTATGTAGGTTAGATTTTTAGCGCTAGCGCTTATTATCTCTTACCAGCCATTTGAGCACAGCCACAGCGTATATCTATCAAACTAACTTGTTCATCCATCATCATGATTACCAGTTTTCGCCTACAACCGACCTTTGACCTTAAGACTGGAATGCAGAACGGATGCATGGATTTACGACGAGATTTGTGCCATCTTCATGGTCATAATATGTTTGTAGAAAGTGTTCGCAATACTTTATTCGATGCAAGGTTGAAGCACCAGAAAATTCGAGAATGAGGTGCGTATTTATTATGAACTTGGGAAAGAACGACACTGACAAGCACCAACAAGACGGTGGCTCCATGCAACGCAAACGCGACGCGACGCGGCACGTGGAACAATGACGACGTCTCTGACATGACGTGACCTATGCTTTGTCTCAGACGAGCAATGCAATGATCAGTCACCCCTTTTCAACTTTGTTTTCACTATGGACAGCCTCCAAGCCCAGATCGCTGATTTAGAGACAGAGTTGACAGACGTCAAAGCAGAGCGCGACAAGTACCGCAAAGACCTGTCGAAGAACCGGGCGTATGTCGCGGATTTGCTGTCGAAGACTGAAGAGCAGGGGAGTAAGCTGAAGGATATGCAGAGGAGGTTGGATAGGCTGCAGGGTCATATGACGCCTGCCACTGCCACAGATGTAGTTGTGAGTTGTCGATCTTGTTTATGAGAAGTTACTAACCTCGTTTACTATGCAGTCGGATCCAAGAAAGAGGATAGTCGATGCCGAGAACGCAAATGACCAGCGTAAAGAGAAACGCGCACGAACTGAAAGCGATCTACGTCCTATGCACCTTCCATCTCCAATTTCGCCCACTATCTCATCATCAAAGCCGAAATCATCTATTGCAATCTCTGAGTCGTCGTCGACGACGCCTGTGAAATCTAGCGGTCAAAATGCCACTGCACCAACTCCTCTTAATACCGCTGTTTCTCCATCCATTGTTTCTACAAGGGCGGCACAAGTGAATACGGGGTGCGCGACCACCTCTCGCCCCACTGGCGCTGGCACTAGTACTCTGGCTCTAGGACCCGCTGCTACCTCTGCCTCCAATGTCGCCCACCCATCCACGTCAATTCCACCCACTAGTTTGCCCAATCGCCCTCCAACGTCTATTCCAGCACAGAAGCTTACTTCGAACGATCTCCTCGCAACGGCTGCTCGATCATCTCAGCCAAGTACGAAACCAAGGCTTACGCCAACATCAACACAGAAACAGAGCTTAACGCCCGCATCATCGCCACTCCAGTTCACCCTGTTGCAGAACCTCTCTCCATCTACGATGTCCAATGCACCGCGACCGCTTCTGGATAATAACAAGCCCAATGGACGCTCAGCTGGGCCTAGCCTCACCACCACGACGCCCCAAGCCCAAGTTCAAGTCCCAGCTTCACCCTCCCTCGCTTCCATGTCAATTCCCACCCTCCTACAGACCCGCCCAAGGCTCGCGCCCGCACTCGCACTTCCCACCCCCTCTTCTTCCTCCTCCCGCTCGCTCCCCATACCCATACCCGGTGACCTGATCTGGCAACGCTACGGCGGCGCCGTACGCCCCAACGTCACGTTCTCCCCTGCCAAACGGGACCGCATACACGTCTTTGTCACGCCAAACAATTGTCCCATTTGGGAGGAACTATGGGAAGCAGTGGCCGAGGCGCAGGCGCAGACACAGACGAGGAGCGAGATGAAGGGTACGCCGGTAGTGGTGTTTTATGAGGACAGGGAGGTGAGGGATCATTTATATTGGGATCGGAAGAAGGATAAGAAGGATAAGGAACAAGGTCAGGGAGGTGCGGACGATGATGGTAAACCCAAGTCCAAGTTGGCTGAGTTGGATCAAACGGGGTCGACGACAGTTACGCTGTTTGTGTATCGGCATATGGCGATGTGGGATTATGCGGGGGAGTATGAGTTTTGTCTACGGAATGGGGTGGAGGCGGAGGAGCTGAGGGAGGCGGGGATGGATGAGGAGGTGCGTCGTCTTTCGTGAATTGTGTTGATATAGGTGAGGCGGGACGTTGATACTCGATTTTGGTTGGTTTAGGACTTGAGGGACTTTATGGCTCGCTGGCTCAATTCGAGAAACAAAAGGCGTTGGATGGATGAGGAGGATGTGTTATCTCTAGGAAAGATTACAGAGTGGCAGATCGATAAAGCGTTGGGAATCGTACGTTTATTCTCTTCCATTCCGTCTATCCTACCATCCCATTCCATCTCACTCGCATCCCACATCCCACATACCCGCCGTCATATCTATAACGTACTAACTTGGGCTTGACCATGACCACCAGAAACACAACATTGCGAACATGAGATTCAAATATTACGACCACCTCTTTGCGGACGACTTGCAGGAACAACTGATAATACAGGAAGGCGAAAGGCGATTTAACAGCTTTAGGCCTGGGGATGGTTGGGATTAGTGTCGGGATGGGAGAATGACTCATGTCGGTATGGGCCCGGGTCGAATTATTTTATTTTATTTTTCACCATCGTGTTTTTAATTTAGTTCTACTATTACTTCCGCGCTAGCGTTGAGCGCTAGGAACATAGTGCGAGTCGTTTCCCCTTGTTCTCCCCTGAGACTACAACAAAGGGTAAGTATCCGATTTTTGCCTACGTTGCGTCCGGCAGCTCGCTCATCTATTCCAGCTGGTGTGGTTTACTATCGGTCGTTAAGACTGAGTGACTTGAATAACGTTCCACGGATTACGAATCCAATTTAAGGAGTTGCGAGGGATTTCTGCATCCACAACAGAGAAATTTCCTTGAAAGATGGCAGGTCGCGATTCGCGAAGAAATTCAGGACGTCACATGATAGCGTTTTAAACGCTAAAATTAAATTGCAACGGTTCCCTTTCCCCATAGCATAGGAGCGTAGCACTTCCAAGCTTAGTGGTCATTACATCATAAAAGCGTGTTCCTCTTTGATAGACCTCAAAAAAAGTTTGCGTATTGCGAAAACATGTAAGCAACTCGAGGACTCGGAAGCCCAGAAGATGGGCAGAGTGATCGAAGCCTTATGACTAGCTATGCTAGAAACCCCTCAGGTGTGTAAATTAACCCATATAAATGGGTTCTCAACGTTTCTGGTGCAGAAGAGGACACTCTTACAGCACTGAATATCACTGAGAAAGCCATGCTGGTATTATTGCCCGGCATTGAAGAACGCGCCAAGGAGAGTAGATAGATCGGCAAGGACGGATTGTGGTCTTCAACAATATGCATCTTCAACTCGCGATGCTGAACAAGCTCATCCCATCCCATGTAAGATGTAAGTGAAAGTCAAATAATTTTATTAGGGCGATAAATCCATAAGGTGAAATCGCAGCATACCACAGCGACTACTCGAGCTTGGATTGAGACTTTCTTTTTCTGTACATCCGCAATGGTCCACAAGGCAAACACATGATCCTCGATAGGCAGGAGATACCGCCTAACACTATCAGTACTTCGGGTTACACATATTACACGGCCGTCGTAGCGAAAGACGATGATGCAGGTTTGTTCAATTTTTGCATGTTATTCCCATTATCATGTTCCCTATTTAAGATGCATCCACCAACGAATCCACCAGTAAATGAGCCGATTTACTTGGAACTCGCTTCTTCATGACAGAAGCCAATGGAGAGGGGCTAAGGGAAAAGATGCCTCAGGTTGTGTGCCACATGTATGCAAATAGTAAGCAGTTAAGTTACGTAGCTCTATTGACTGGCATACTGCCATATGCCCGGGCCTATCATCTGGTTGAACACCAGACCCACATCGATAAGTACTACACCGCTCTACTAAGTAATCAGGCGGATCCAACTAACTCACACTGATGTGTGGGCGCTGGGCGCCAGGCGAAGGGCAAAATTCGAGAGGCTGGAGAGAAAGGGGAAAATATAAAGTAATTGTGCTATCGATGCGCGTGTGCGATTGAGCTTGCTTTTCGGAACATCATGCAGCCAACTTTGATTTCTGAAGTATGTTGTTGCAAATAATTACTATTACGATTGGTTGATATATGATCGCGCAGGTAAGCTCTGGTATTGTGTGTAAAGGAGTCAGATGGACCACGTTGCAGAAAGAATGCACATACGTCCTCGGGCTTCATTCCACTCGCCTTCTCCAACCACCTCTCATCGTTGGTGTCGACCAATATGTAGGCAGATTCGTGAGTATAAGTGGCGTTTACAATGTGTATTTCGGCCGATTGAAGATTCTTCAGGACATCCGCAAATTCCTGAATACGGATACCTTTTTCCATAATGGCAACCTTCGAAAGGATGGCATTACTTGGTGGGGTTCTGCCGGCGTTGTAGATAAAAAGCACTCCATCCTGCGATGGAGGGGTGCCATAATCAGAGGGAAGCTCAGATGACTATTGAGCCCGAGGAATCAGGGCGTGTCAAGTTTCGATGTAGTAACGAATAACGAGCTTACCATGTGTTCAAAGAACGAGGGGGGCTTTCGCTCTAACAGTTTAGTAATAAACGGCCTTCCAAGTTCTTAAATTTTATACGTAAATGCGGACTGGTCACGAGGTAGTGTTGACTGGCAATGGAATGGAATGTGCATGAGTTGGAAATGAGCTCGGCAATCCGAGTCATCCGCCCAGCGACGTTGGTCGGCCACGCGCTGCCCCCGTTATTAATAGA
>JABAJU010000177.1:0-37035 GCA_018220975.1 Tephrocybe sp. 9980TJB
GAAAATGAATGCATTTCCAGATATTAGATTTAAGGATTTTGCAAAAGCAATCAGTGACAATTTCAGTTCAAAAATTTCATTGGCCTCTGTATTATCTATATTGTTTACATTAACAACTAATCCTGATTTGTTGAATCTTCATGCAAGACAGCAACATCAGAAGCATCCTGATGAAAGACCACAAATTATTACAGGATGGTTGACTGCTTTAACTCGTGCTGTGCAAGAGCAACTTGGTGATAATGCAAAGAGATTGCTTCAACAAGATGAAGCAAAGCTTTATAACACAGATGTGGAAAAATCACATGCTATTGCTTGCAAACTAAATAGCTTAATCAAAACCCTAAGCTTAAATTTTGAAACATGTCAGGCAATTGATAATAAAGAAATTCAGCCAGCTACTTTGATTTGTCCAAGATCAATAGAATGTGAAACAGAAGGCTGTAATAGCAGATCCTTGTTTCAAGCCTCTCAACCTTGTGATATTCCTATAGTGATTTTGTTTAAAGGCAAAGAAGTTATAACAAATGCCTATGTTCTGAAGAGAAAATGCAAAAAATGTCTTACAATATATTATGCAGACAGTGAAAAATTTTGTGAAAATCAATCTACATCAGATCAAAGTGCATTAGGTCCAGGTCAAACTCAATCACATCAGACTATATCATACTTCAAACAATACTTGAATAATGCAAAGTATCTAAAAATTGGTAGAAATACCTGGGCAGATAGAACATTTGCAAATGCAATAGTTAATGGAGTCTATCATTTTCATGCATCAACATCTGCTCTAGCATTGTTTTGGACTGATAGTTTCTTAAGTGATTTCAATATATCTCTTTCAAGAAGACAAGTAGCAGCTGCATTTCTTCAAGAAACAATAAGACAAGTTGCAAAGGGTTCTGAAATATCACTGGAACTGCCTGATAAACTTAGTATAGAGAAGGTCACTAAAAGAGCCTTTGAAGAACTAGGAGAAGATGGAGTCATAAGAAGTGCTGAAAATCATTTTTGTTCAGAGTGTACACATGAATTTAAGCATACTGCAGACCAAATACTTAATCAAAGATGTGACCCTGCAGGTGTAGTTGGTGTTGATGAAAACAGAACAGTGCCTGCTTTGACTGGGGAAGATGCAGAAAGAGCTATTATAGATGCAGCAAATGCAAGAGCAATGCTTCAAGATGACAACATAGATGTTGATAGAGAGGAAAGCAAAGATAGAATGCTTCAAGATGATAGTATGGATGTTGATAGAACAAGAAGCAATGCTGTAGTAAAAATGGTTGTGATGGATGGCATTGTAATGGGCCCAACACACTGTCCATATAGAGATTGTTCAAAAGATCTTGTTAATGCTCGTGGAGGATCTTTTTGTAGTTAACTTGAAGAACAAATAGGCAATCAATGTCTAATCAAAAATTGCAGTAATGAGTGTCTTGCTGAAATTAAAACATGTGCAGAACATCAAAATTTATGGTTTAAATATAAGGCAAGATTTGGAAATCAAGGATTACTAGGAGTTCAATGGCTCTTGTGACATACAGAGCATGAACATCTAGAATGGAGACCAAATATAAACTATGCAAATTACCCACATGATAGTAAATATAAACTATGCAAATTACCCACATGATAGTGATCAAGTACCTGAGGAAATTCTACCTGATCATTACTTTAGTCCAGCACAGTACTACTGTGTTGAGACTCTGTGTGCACCATATGGGTTTGTTCTTGCATGGACAAAGTTTGTTAAATCAGAGTCTAGTTCAAAAATTTTGAACTGGCTTATAGACCTTTATCCAGAACCTAGATTGTGGCCAAGCTATATTTGCATAGATAAAGCTTGTTAGGTACTTAAAACAGCTATTGGGCAGCCTGTATTTTGGGAATCTTGGAATCTCACAACTTGCTTTATTGTTGACTCCTATCATTATATCAATCATCAAACAACAGACTATCTCTGCTGAAAATGGTGTAATCCAGCCCCTCTGAATGGGTCAGCACCTAACTTGATTGTTGTTTAAAATGATAATAATGGTCATTTACACTATAAAAGAGCATTTTATACTCAGGTATGTATATTATATCTATATATCTTATAAGTCACAACTGAGCTGAGCTTGTAGACATGTGAGCAACTCAATGCTTGGCTTGGTGGGTTTGAAAATATGTTGAGCAGGATGACAGTTATCAATTTTAATTGGACTTTACATGCTTTATTATTTTTGCATACTAACAAAGTCGTAGAAAAGCAGAACAGAAAGCAGGCTGGACCAGTAAATGACAGTAACAGTGTTAGTGATAGTGATAGTGATGATGTTAGTGATAGTGATAGTGATAGTAATGATGATAGTGATTAGATAATACTAATTTTATACAAGTTTTGCTTCTTTTATCAGCTTAAGTCTATCTGAAGTCTATGTAGAGTCTATATAGAGTCTACATGGAATGATCAAATGTTATAATGTGAGTATATAAGCTGAAAGTTTACCTGGAGTCTACCTGAAGTCCTTGTAGATTCTACATAGACTATACAATTAGACATAAGTTAAAAATTATAAGTAAAAGATAGAGTCTAGGTAGACTCCATGTGGAATAATATATACTCTATATGGAATCTACATGGAGTCTACATGGAAACATTGTGAAGTCTACCTAGATTTTGTATGGAGTCTACATAGACTTTACCTAGAAGCAGGGGGACTGTAAAATACTCTGATACACCAAGCAAGGCTCATCATGTACCTTTCAACACATCCTGGTGCAGCTGATTACTACTTTGGCATGAAGAAGCCTGGTCCACTTAGGCAAGCTATATATTTGGAATGGCTCTCAGCACTGGTATAAGTAGTTAATTACCTGTTCTTTTCTTTATTCATTTGTACTACTCAATCCTCATTCATGTATTCATAATCACCCTCATTCCCCTCATCATTATTACCCTCCATTTCAAGATTATCATCATAAATATCATCAATATCTTCATAAATGTCATCTGTCTCTGTATCCCTTCCTATCCTTCTCTCCTCACAAATCCATTGGTAGTCAGTCTACATTGCTAAAGCTATTGCATCTCACTTTACATTCATTTCAGTATTGCTGCCAGAGTCCTCAATAACATATTCATCATTGTAATTGTCAAGCATCTGAATAGTGTCATTGACTGCCTGTGAGACATACACATCATGTGGCTGGTGTGAGGAGATAAATTGTAGATGACAGCCAATGCGGAGGGTATTCTTGCTTGGATTATTAAATTGTATTCTGGTGCCAGTAGCAAGATTCTGAAGTGACACTTTAGAACACCAAAGATATGCTCAATGACATTGCACAATTGTGCATAGCAGAGATTGTATAATTTTTCTTTGGTATTTGGCCTTGGCATAATTTCAATTTCAAAGACTATAATAGATTTCAAAGCTTGTACCTGACATTTGCCTGGCCTCATTCTGCAAGATGATAACAAATACCTTTGTATGGTGTAAGAAGTTCCTTGCATACTGGATATCCTGCATCAGCCAAATAATAATGGCCATAGGACTTTGAAATCTCATGAAAGTGCATTTCTCCAGATACATGCATCAGAAGCAGAACCTTCCCAATCACACAAGCTATTTCATTCAAACAAAATTTTGCAAGTGACTTGTCATGTGATGACATAGATTAATTCATTGGTTATATGATATGCATTCATTGAATATCATTTATATAATTATGTATTTATTGCAGATCATGTTATACAGAATTTTGTCTAAGAAGAAGTAGCTTAATATCTTCTTACAGGAACTGGAAAAATGCTAGTTATATAGTGGCTCAAAAAACTGTCCCAATGTTTCATACTTTTTGAAAGAACTTGGCATGAAAGATTGGCAGAAGTAAAAATATTGAATAAATCATGTAAAATACTATGATGTTATAACTACAGTTTGAGCCTATGGTAATGCGATTCCTATCAAAACTGATTGAGGAATAGTCATTTCAAAATATTCACTCATTGGAACAGTTTTTTGAGCATCTATAATATTGGTATCTAGTACTTTGTATGTCCTCCTTTTGCCTTGGTAACTGCTTGTATCCTTCTAGGCATTTGTTTTCTATTAGTCTTTGGCACACCTCTGATGGAATTGCATTTCACTCTTCCACTGTTCTCTCTCACAATTCATACACACCACGAGGAGGTTTTGAGCATTCCTTGAGACAATCCTTGAGATAGCTATTAACCAGTCAGTTTTGATTGGAATCACATAACCATAGGTTCAAATTGTAGTTATGATATCATAGTATTTTCCATGATTTATTCAATATTTTTATATTTGCCAATCTTCCATGCCAAGTCTGTCTTTCAAAAAGTATGAAACATTGGGACAGTTTTTGAGCCACTGTATGTCATCTTTCCTACATCTGGCTTTGCCTTGGAGCCTTACAGACCCTTTTCTTGAGCCTTTAGCATCAGACTTAGACTGGCATATAATAGGTAAGCATTTCAAGAGCAAGATGCCTGGTAAATATATGCAAATTTATGCCCACTCAAGAAACACCTTCTATATCCTTAAAATGCAAAGCTGATCATAAAACTAACAATATTTACAATGCTCATGGCAGTAAAAGAAGCAGACTAGAAAGTTTTAATAAATGCTATAATAACAACTTAATTTATAGAAAAATATTAAGAAAAAACAAATGTGAAATCTACTTGCCTTTATCTAACACAGAAGAAGGTACTGATGCTGATGATTTGCATGCAATAATACCTATTAGCCTTGCCTAGTTCAACAATAGCTGCATATGTGATGCTATCCTGTCTCTTTTATACATGTTCTATACAATATCTGGAAAATGATACTAGTCAATTTTATCATGTTTTGACATTTTTTAAATGTGACATCACTTTAGATCAGGTCATGTATACAATTCAATAGATGACAATATTCAATTTCATAATGTTTTGACATCTTTTAAATGTGACATCATGAAATAGCTATGAATGAGTTTAGATCACGTCATGTATGCAATTCAGTATATTTTGCTGCTACGAGAGAAAAGTTAAGGAGCCTATAAAGTGAATGTCCATCAAACTTTTGTATCTGGCAGTTTACTAGATTGCATGTTTTCTGCAGTGCCATGACAATATTTTTGTGTCAAGTGTGCATTGTGCAAATGGCCACCAAGGTTCACAAAACACTGTAGGAATATCTTCTTGTCAACTTGTTCTTATACCTCCTACTCAAACAGATATTCAGCAGCATATAGACAATTTCAATGTGCAGTTAAGTAGCCAGTGCACAATGTGTGAAAATTTCTTAATCAGAAACTATGCATTTGTCAATGAACTATTGTTGTTGGCCATAGATGTCTTCTCAATAAATGCAGCTATAAATGAGCATTTTCAATTCAATCAGATATAAATGGCCACCATTCCTACCTACTCAAAGGTGTAATATATTATGCTAATCAGCACTTTGTATGTAGGTATATAGATCAGGAGAGAGCTGTATAGTTTCACAGTGAGTTTGCTACTGGCAATACCTTTATACTAGAAGCTAGAAGCATTTCTCTGTTAATATGTCTGTTTGTAGAGGTGGAACAGCTTCAATATTATTTTATAGAAAATGGTTATTTTATCATAACCTTAATATAATAACTGTGAATAAGTGAAATTAATGATTTAGATCTCGGAACATGTCGGCAACGGCCCACTTGGATAGATATGGAGACTCTATGTAGCACTGTGAAGCTATGGTGATACTATGGAAGCACTATGTAGAGGGGAAGTACACTATGGAACTATGGCTCTATCTAGTGCTATGTAGCACCTCCATAGAGACCCTGTTCCTGCTGATGTGGTAAGAGGCACACTTCTTGTGTCCTAGCAGTGGTGATCGCAAGATCATCCTTTCCTCAATTGGTCGGTGCGCGGAACAAATCCACGGAAACATTTATTCAAAATCATATAAGAAAGACCCGACATAATTGTTGAAAGGCCCCCAGGAACTGGAAAACGTCGTAAATCAATGACTACAAGCAATTGATCGCAAGGTTCATAACGTCAGAAAGTATCAAGCTCCTTCAGACCCAAGCCGTGGGCTCAAATCAAACATAGATAAACCGGGTGAAGACAGATTGATGTTCACCAGCTGTGGAGTACCTATGCAGCGCCCCAATGGTTTTAGCGCTTTCCAAGGCATTGTGTAACGAGAAAAGGATGATGCTCGCCGATTTGGGAATTCATAAAGCACTCAGAGTTGGACGTATTTGTGTCGCAAACAACCAGGCAGAGTTACTTGTGATGCGATATTCCACATTAGCGGCAACGCCTACGACGGCATTGAGTGACGCGACAAGAGCAACCTCACAATACAGATCAGTGCAGTTTTCAGGCGGTATTAAGTATGGGTCAGCGTAGAATGGTTCTGGACAGAGAGTATGCTCTTGGTGGGAAAATAAACATTCAGCCATGTATGAGCTCATGATGATAGTACATACGCTGGCAGTTTCTCACTGACGTTAAAGAATCATTCATCATTCATCAATCCGTACGGCTCGGTTGAACAGTCAGAATGGTGTTGTTAACTGGGGCTTGTCGCGAGGTATTCTTATTCAGAGGGAAATGGCAATCAAGCATCGTTTTCATAGAGTTAAGAAAGTAACACGGTGTGGGGGTAGCGGCAGGAAAGGCCTTGGTATGTTCCCACGATCCCTACTATCAAGATAAGATGCATGCATTGGTCATCCTGCTCACCGTGACATGGCGACTCGCCAATCATGTGCTCACTTTTAGCCTTTTATCCGTCGTAATTCGCCTACAATATGGCTTGACTATTGACGGAGACTTTGAAATAATAATGCGTAATGCATCAGCAGGCATCATGCATACACAAGTTGTACGTTGATCTGCTGACTTTGCTTTAGATTGATTACTCATGACTCAGAACGAAAATAGGATACCAGTTACAATGATGAAGATCACATTCCTTCGGTCATCGGACAAGTCTGCCTCACAGGGGCTGAAACTTTGGACCAACTTCGTTCAAACGTTGTCACAGCCTCTATTCCACGTCTCAGAAAGCTGTAAGCCGTTGGACTTGCAATTTGTTGTGAGGCGCTATTGGCCTATTTCCCATCAGCACAGGCTTCGTCGTTTGTGTGAAAGGTATGTGTATTTCGGTTTAAATATCCCAATTTTAAAACTACCATGTCCTCTAGACGTCTCTCTTAACGAGAAGCCTTCTTAAATCCCCATCGCCACTATCTCTTCATCCTTTCCCTCTCAAGATATAATGCATTCAAGTCGGTTCCCTCACTGCGGCCCAAATCGAGTGTCTTCTGGCCCCGTGAGAGTTGTCCCTAGAGCGCCTGCACCCTCGTTATCTCTAGAATATGTTCTACTGCGCGTTCAGGTTCCCCCAACTACGTCTCTTGTTTTTCTCTTGACGCTGATTCTCTTACTCACACATCTACGTATAGTTCTTCTGAACCGCGGAATACCCACAATAATAGCAGTAGAAAACTTTACAGAACTACACCTCTCAGGCTTTACCGAACGAGGATACGCGAGAATGAAGACATGAGATTGAGGACTTATCCTACAACAAAAGTTTGATAGTGAGTTGATCACGATGTGTCTCACTACCCCAGTCATGTGGAGGTAACTGTCCTTTTTCTATTCAGTTCCTATTTGTCTGATAACGTGCAGGATCGTTCTATTGATAGAGCTATAGAGTCTTTGACTAGCAAATATACCTTGGATTCACAAGGATTCAATGTTTAACCGACCCAAGTATAGTGGATCTCCGTGGATCAAAAACAAACTTTGCACCTCTGACAGAAATGTATGATGAATTCAACCGGAGGCTTGAAATATTGTTGAGTACTGACCTTGGTGGTCCCATGTCTCACCGTCCACCTGATGAGGATAATCTCCTGTGTACACGTTTCCATCAGGAAAGTAGCTTCCCATATGCCTTCTTTCACATCGAGATCCAGCAATCACACCCTCGCGGGTCTTCCTGTTTATCGATCAGACCGTCCATCCTGCATTATAACACCACGAGTCTAAGGGACCTCCGCCCTTAGAAGAATCACTGATGGAGACATCCAAGTCTGTCAGTCAATTCCAAATATCATCGTCAATCCTTCTCATTAATACTTTTCAGATGCAGCGATGCCACGAGATATCTCATGATGCATGTTGCTACGTCGATCTTTGCGGCGAATCCGGTCAGCTTCTGTGAGAGATCATGGACCGTCCTGTTTCAATGAACTCAGCTTTGCCAAGCCCATACATGTTGCTTCGCGGATTGGCTCCTCTTTTTCGGGAAACATCACCTTTGCTGACAATGACATGACATTGTACACAGATCGTCGTGTGCTATCACATTCAGAAGGGATACTATACCTATTATCGTGTTGATTGCTCAGCCATTCCACAGGTCGGGCAGAGGTCATTGATTTGATGGCTTGTATGGCTCGTCCTACAAAAGGCCGGGTTCAAAAGCGGCATCGATCCATCGCATCGAAATTTCCTCACATGTCGACGGAGGAAGCTGTCAATTTCACACAACTGCAAGAGGACATCGTTACCTGGTTGGCTATTGATAGCGGTCGAAAGATTGTTTTCATTGGTTTCACTCTCCTCGTCTATGAATATTTCATCACACTTGACAAAGAGGTATGTGGATCAGGCCATCGAAGTCGAACTGGGAACTGAAACTTCTTGAAATGTAGATCCTGTATTTCTGGAGTGGAAAGTGGACGCCGTCGCGGGTTCTATACCTTATAGTATGTTCTCTCATTCTGTATGCAATGCATCTAAAGTCGCCGCAGAATAGATATCTTCCACTTCTGATTTTGTCGTAAGTCCTTACAATATGATTTTTCGGCCCTTTGTACTAAACAATCCAAAAGCCTCCTAGTAGTTTGTAAGTCTGTTCATAACACAGATCAGAGAAATCATCTAAAAGCTAATTCAACATAGGTTTCAATGCTCCGGTCACACTAACAGTAAGTCTGTATCAGTTGTCTTCCATCTGATATCTGATTTCAAGATGTGTTCCATTACGCTGGCAGTTGTGCGTTTACCCATCTTTACACTCGTACAAAGCTGACTTTCGTGCAATGGCTAGCTGCGATCATACCATAAGAAGTATATTTGGGTTGTCAACTGTTGCTCTGTTCACGATTCAAGGTTCGTCCCTTCGTTAAGGAGATATAGATATGAATCCTTCTACTACGGACAGGTATTCTCGTCGTACGGGTGTTCTACATGTTTGAGCATAGCTTGATTGCGCGCGCGATCATCGCATTTGCTTACATTGCAGCTATAACTGCTACGATCACTGTACTTGCGCTAGTCATGATCGGCACCGTTCTCGTTGAGCCTCTTTCAACTTTGGCACAGGTGGTGACAGTTCCCCTTGTGGGGTGTCCCGTTCAAACCAAGGACAGATTTTGGCACCTCTATGTCCCCGCATTCTCTCTACACACCGTTCTTTATATATTCACTCTGATGCGAGTGTTGAGTTGTGATAACTTTTCACCCCAAGCGCTGCTCATCAGGAGGCTTCATCGAGAGTTTGTCATCTTCCACGAGCATCGTTCTAGACGGCTGATGATTGTTTCAGCGGAGGTTTCTTCTACCTAGTTGTCATTGGTATTAAGATTGTCACTTTATGATTGCACAGGGTGACTCATCGTCTTTGAAGGCGCTGTTGGGTACACAGAGATCGGTTCTGGATTGTTTCACCATCCTGGGGTAAGTTTTTCCCGTATGAGTAACTTCCGTGGATGACCTTTTCACTCTAGATCAATATTCCAGCGATCTTTGCAAAGTGTGTTTCAATCAAGTTTCAATACCACGTTTCACCCTTCATTCTAATTCTCCATCAGCCTTATCCTTGTTGCGACATCAATCAGCATATCTCGCGTCATGCTAAGCTTCCATGACCTTGCAGAGCACCTGAGGAATAATCCCAATCGCGTTGGGCATATAAATTCCATTCCCATGAATCGTGTTAATTGGCGAAAAGGCGCGCACAATGGAGAGTACCTCGTCACGGGCACTGATCACACAAGTATCATTACTGGCAGTCCTAGGTCTCATCTTGACATAGATTAACGTGGAAAATGTATCACTCTCTCATCCTCAAACATACAAACACAACGTTAATGCATTAAGTGAATGAGATCCTAAAACAGCTAACACACACGTCCTCAGAACAACGTTCCAAAGAATTTATACAGGGTGTTCTTCAGCCAAATATAATTGTGGTCTTGGAAGATGGATGTTGTAACCACTACAGCAGGTGGCGGTGGGGGTGGATGATGAGGGACGGCGGCATCTGGTGGAGCGGGAACACTGTTCGTCGATGGCTGTGGTACAGGATGTGATCCTGTATGCTAAGCGTCAGGATTTGCGCCCTGTTGTAGATATTGTGGTGACATACCAGTATCATGGATATCCGCTCCTACACACTGTGGCAAACCAGGATCTTCCGAACATCTACAAGTTGACAATATGAGTAGGAGGCAACATGAAGTTGGATTCATCACATACGCATCCCCTCGAAGCTGTAAAGAGAGGCTTGTCCTATCAGACAGAGGAGCGGCTTGAGCGGCCGCAATCAATGCGAAAAGTGCAAGAGTAACGTTTTTGGTCTGCATGGTTGGGACAGGCGATCGTCAACGATTCACTGACAGGGAGAAAGTCCAGCTTCCTTGGGAAAACAGGATCATTGCGCTGCTGGCGTATATATATGAGATGATGCCCCCCCCCCCCCCCTTTGTCATGAAACAAATGATGGTGATGATGTTCTTGCCGAAAGCGATGAGGCCGATGCTGAAGCCCAATTCCCCCTTGTTCAATGTACAGTGAGATACAGTGTGTGGAATCCTGGAAATTGAAAGAGTTTGAGAGTCTACATCCCGTCCATGTGGCCAGATTATGCATATGAAAGAAGAATCATTTGTGCAAGGCCTTGCCGAGTGGAGTACCTTGGGAACAGCACAGCACCCGTTGCTGTTGCCGCAATCGGTTAGATATCCGATTATCTTCAAGAGAACTGATCGCACATATAATAATATGGTATCGCTTGTCTTGGGCAATCCAGGTAGGTATAAATACTATACCACAGTACTGATATAAAATTTCACTATCATTCAATCGTCCAAGGATGGCAAAACTAGACAGTACATAAAGCTGGAAGAGAGCAATACGGATGTGATCCTATGAATGCAGGAGAGGAGTAGACCAAAGTCCAGTCGACCAGCGAATCTATTGATTTAGCACACCAAAATCGTTTGTGAAAATTTCCTTCGACCCTGGCTTTTGGATGCGGGGGTACTGGCTATCCACTCTCCTTCTTCATCTCGTCGGAGTTGATGCCAAACAACGACATAGGATCCATGTCCCCCTGCCCATTTCCCGATGAAGCGTTGTCTCCACCAGTGCGCGATCGGCTAGAGACACCTCTTTCCCAGCTAACTCCCCCAGGAGACTTTACGGGCACCCCAGAGCTCGATGTAGCCCCGCCGTTGCCTGAAAGGAAGTCCAACCAGTCGGCTCCTCCTCCAGAACCAGCCGTATTAGGGCTTGCATTTGCTCCTGACGATCCGGAGGCCGTGCGTTCGATGTGTTTGTCCCGGTCCAGTTCTCTACGTTCACGTTCTGGGGATAGCAACGATGGTCCTGACTTCGATGTTGGCCATTCTAGGCTGACTCCTAAGGTACTGGGTGACGTTCCAGAACGTCTGCGCCCATCGCCTTCAAGAAAACCCCCAGAACCCGTTGAAGCTGGCCCAACGTTCCCGTAGATCGTACGTGGCGCTGTCAATCCACTAATACCGCGATCAGCGATGCCTGCGGCTCTGTCTTGCGAAGAAGACGAGTGCATCGAACCGTAGTTTTGCGAAGTTGGGAACTGGGAATAGTCTTGAAACGGCGGTTGTTGAGTGTGGATAGGACTCCCATGGCCGGTATGGGAAAGTGATGCGGGATGCCCAGGAACGCGAAAGTGAGAGCTGCTGTAAGGCCCTAGACTGGATGAACTCGTTGGCTCCATACCTAGTCGCGGCCGCTTCGAGTCCCGTGTGAGATGAAGTTGACGATGATCTTGGTCATATGGACGATGTGCCATTTGTTGTCCAGATCGCTGAGGAAAATTCTGCTGTCGTTGGATCATAGATGCTGCCGGGTTCGGAGGGAAAGAGTGAGAGGTAGCTGATCGAGGTGGAATATAATCAGGCTGTTCCTCAGGCGTCAGTGACTTTTGTGGCGTGTTGCATGAGTGGAGATCCCTCACGTCGAGTTGTACGTCATCATTTCTACGCTTTTGTCCATGAACAGATAAGGTCCCTTCGTCTTCATCCCCCTCATCATCATCGCCGTTATCCATATCGATTTCTTCTGTCTTTGCTGTGCCGCTGGGGGCGAAGTCAGCTGGACCGCGCGTTTCTTTCTCACCATCGTACTAAATGATCAAGCATTAGATTAAATTGAGTAACCATAAGAGATCCATACACGCAGGTATCGCTGTATCATTCCTTGAACTTCTGTAGAACAGTATTGAAAGAGTTTTACATGATGTCCTGGGCGTTCCTCTTCTCGGCAAAAATAGTCCCGCTTCAGGGTCAGGGTCCTTCACTAAAGACGTCATTTTGGGAGAGGACTCACCAAAGACAATGACTGCTACATCGACAGAGCATAGTACACCAAGTTCGTAGGCTTTTTTAAATAGCCCGTTTTTTCTCTGTCAACAAACAAATTAATCCAGCGATAAAATTGAAGAGCAGATCGAGATTTCAGTCAAAAATAGCAAAGAGTTGGGGCCGAAAGAGACGACATTTTACCTTGAGGAAAGTCACAGAGCGATTGCGCTCGTGCTGCACAGAAGTGAAAACGTCATCAGAGGTATCCACGAGAAAGATAGATTAGAGTGTGTAAAGATGCAAAACCTGAGTAGGACTAGTAACTGCCAAAGACATGCACTCACTGCAATCGGTTGAATTTCTATTTTTCTCCTGCCCATTAGGTGGTTATAGTATGAGGCAGCGACTGGAGCGCGCGAAGGTGGTTGATGCCAGATTCGGGTCCAACCCTCAAGTCGGCCTGGTTTTGCTTTCCAACCAGCCTGCGGCATGGGCAGTGCCGACGGGTATAACAAGGCCAAATGGCGCGAGATTGGATCACTTCTCGTGTCTGTCGTCTTTATTCTACCCTAACATGGGTAGATTTTCTCAAGCTGTACATCTGAACTGTCGGAATCAGCATTCGGAGAACCGCAATATGTCATGCTCGGCAGTTCCCGCCCGCTCCAAGGAGTCCCATGTACTTGACAATTCGGTTTCGAGAGTACCTGGTGTCGGTCAAGTTCCCTCCTTCGTTAGGCGCGAGAGCATTACCTATTCACTCAAAGATCACTAGAATCTGCAGAGATGGGATATTCCAAGTATAACCCTGCCAAGTGCAACTAGAAGTTCATCAATTCCGGAGACCCCGGCCTTCGTCTGGTAGCCATTCAATTATCTCGGCCATATTAGCGGCTGCAATATCTATATGGGTATATCAAGTTCAGATTTCTTCAAGTACAGGTTTTTACGCCTCAGAAAACCTCATTGCAAGGGCACATGACTTCCATGCTCGCAAAAGTTGACTGGTTCTAAAGGTTATTTTCATCTCTGACAAGATCTGATGCTCTGTGTGACATCGGCATATTCTAGACATTCATCCATCTCTCGTTCTCCGTCTCGACTAATCACCAGGGAAAAGTGGGCCGCGGTTTTGAAGGTCATATCTCCCAGAAAGCTGGCGGGACAAAATTAGCTGATTTTTTCCCCTGGCAATGTGGAGGCCCCGGGGATTTGGGGGCCAAAAACTTGTTATCCGCCTACACACAGCATTTCTGGTTCACTGCGAGATCCAAGCTGTGGGATCGAACTCAATGAATTTTCTCAACCTCATCAAAGAGGACTCTATGGCTAGACTCTTTCATCAATTTTGCATCGAGCGTTTTTTCATCTGGTGTCTGATTTCTTGATGGCACTGGAGATTTTCTACTCTATCCTCCCTTTGTTTTTGATATAGTCAATGGTCCCTGGAAACAGTGCTGACGAAAAATTGCTCACAGGGATGATAAGGTTCAGATAACGTGCATCACGGAACGTTTGAGCTCGCATAGAGCAGCTACGATTCCGTACACACAGGCCAAACCAATAGGAGGCGCAGCCCATGTCCTCTAAAAGGCAAGGAAGTCGACTTAATTCATACGCAGGCGCGTATCGTGATCAGAGTCATAATGGAACCCCATCTACAGTTTTTTTTGGCTTTCGAGATTTGCGCGAGAGGAAAACAGCGGTTCTGACAGGTACATTGGTCAAACCTCTCAGAGGCATGTAGTGTTTATGGACTCACAGGAGTCATCTCAGATCGAGGACTATGTTGTGTAGTTCCAACAGAATGGCAATCTAGTTCATGGGCAGCCTGCAGGGGTGCCAATCAGAGTCACAAATGAACTTCAACTACAGTTGTTCAGTGAGAGAAAAACGGTGTTCGTGACAGGTATAAAGGTCAAACTTCTCAGAGGCCCGTTGGGGCCACAAACTCTCAGGAGTTATCTCAGATCAAGGACTGTGTGGTGTAGTTCCAAAGCTCTGCAAAGAAAACACCAAAAATAGGATACCTTTCATGATTGAGGCTTCTATATCAGGGCTACCTGTTCGGGTACGCATTCAAATATTCACAGCTCTAATGGTCACGATAGTTCCACGATTGCAACGGCCGTGCGCCTGTGTGTGAGGAATGAGAACTACTTCCAAAATGAGAACCTTGATTCTTGAATAAGACGAGACTTACCTGCGAGGGTACTTGGCTTCGCAATAGAAGAACGGCGATATGTTCGTGTAGGCTAGACTGAATCGGAGACCACAGGAATTAGTAGACTTGAACTTTGTGGCGCATCTAAGGGGTCGTCGGTCTTGTGAGCAAAGGAGCCAACGGACCTTCAATATAACAATATTTTAGCTATGGAAATATGGGATTAAACGTATGAAGAGGAACTTTTATGAGTTATCAGCCAAACAGTTTACCACAAAATATTAATACTTATTGGTCAGAAACTTAGATATTAAATCCGAAGAAGGGGGTTGGAGCATAGATACTAACGATCATTCACCCACTTGTAATTAAAAAAAGGAGAAGAGAAAAGGCGACCTTTTTTGGCGCTGTACACGAGAGACGCCTAAATGTAGGTTTAATAGCGCAGAAATCGTTTTTTAAGGGCACATGGTGTAGTTGGTTATCACGCCCGCTTAGCACCTTTTGTGTATGCGGGCGGTCCCCGGTTCAATTCCGGGTGTGTCCATCATGTTGGGAAACTTGATTTTTCTCTCTGAGAGCGGGTCGAAAACGATAAAGCCTTTGAAAGCCCCTGCAGGTCAGTGACCCATGTCGATTAAGCGGCCAAAATTACAGCAGAAGGCCATTATCAAATACAATATACACACATTATTAACTATGGCAGAAAAAGCCCAAAAAAAGCGTAGTGAGGGATATACCTAGCTAGAAAATGATTTCATGCATATAATGAAAAGAAAAGAAAGCTAGTTATCAATGGGGACAAACATCATATGGCTTTTCCGTTGCGACTTGATAGGCAACGGCAACCCACCATGAGCTGAAGATGAGTTGTCGATCGGCAGCACAGCATCTACAGGTGCCAGCACCGGAACGCTTACACCATCATCTCTCTCCTCCTCATTTTCTAACACTATCTCACCATCCAGATCCTCAGCCTGCAGAGCGAGTGTTGGAGAAAAAGAATCACGGATCTTAATGGCGGTCGGGGGTCGCTGTTCCTGAATGCTCTCCTCATCATCTATCTCATATTCGAGCCCAATGAGATGTGCGAGCGGATGTGAAGTAGAGGCATTGCCATCTCCATTGACAGAGACAGAGAAGCCGTTTATCGAAGATGAAGTGCGCGCCAGACTGTGTTTTGAATGTCTCGTGGGGGTGCCAGCAGCACTTCCACACACGTTCTGCGTCAGATCAATAGGCGACCCTGGCGAAAACCTCTCCGATCCAGGAAGCCCATCTTCCAAAATGGATTTTCTAACCATATCCATATCGAGGATCTGTGAGGCGTCTCCCCGACTCTCCAGTGTGCGGACCCGCCTTCTCAGAGCCTGTATCTCATCCCTCATCTTGGTGACTTCCTCCTCCCTTTCATCCCGCATTCGAGCCACTTGCCGTTCCCTCTCAACCCACCTCGTCTCCATGCTCGTTTTGAACGATTTTATCTCGCTCATCATAGAAATTAGGTCTAGCGACTCTGCGTCTGTGCCGCACGCCGTCAACTGCTGTGTAGCACCCTCACCCTCCACATCTCCACATCGCTCGAAGCCTGACGTACGCAATGGCACTGGTGAGCTTTCTCTCTCTTTCCCCTTCCGTCGAGCTGACGACGCCGAAGCACTAAGGACGCCAGCAAACCTCGCCACTGTATCCTGCATAATTGCTACCAACCTACCCTCCAAGGGTGCCCGTTCGTCTTTCTCTCCATCTTCCGCTATGCCATCATCTACCTGCAGTGGCGAAGCAGATCTCAACTCGCCCTTTCCGGGGAGATAACGTGCTGAAGCAGAGGGTACAGGGGTCGAGGAATGTAGGTATGGGTAGGAATAGGTATACGGATGTGGCGGGTACTCTGACGTGAATGAAGAATAATATTGCGGCCTATGATGGGCTGAATACGGGTGATAACGATAAGATGCGTGCGCGGAGGTAGTATCTTGTCCATGAGGATGATGGTCTTGGTCGTATTCGTGTTCACCGTCATTATCATGCTCATGTTGAGAAGCACTCTCATGGTCTGACGACGCAGACCAGGCCGCAGTTGTTAGCTGAAATTCCTCCAACGTCGAACTATTCCCGCTGAACGGAGGGCCTGGCAAGGGGGGTAGGCGGCGGTTCGGATGCAAGGAAGGATGTACGTTTCTTTGTAAGGGAGATGGTGGTGATGTATTAATCTCGGGGTGAGTTGGGTTGACAATGACAGCGGTCCGCGAGACCATCTGTGACTCCCCGTGAGTGAGCTCAGACGCTGGCGGCCGAACTGTTTTCTCGGTTGTTGGAGTTTCTTTATCAACATCCATGTTTTCAGCAGGCATCGAGGTCGTGGAAGCGCCACTTCCACAGATGACCAGTTCATTAGAATTGACAGCAACAGTAGCACTTGCGACTTCAAAGTTGGAGACAGAAGCAGATGTAGGAACAGGTTCATCAGGCCGCGGTGGTGGTGTGGCGGACATGTCTAAGGGGGACTCAGAGACAGACTGCGAGGCAGCAGAGCTTCCGAGTAGATCAGCATCAGGATAGGAAAGACTAGCAGTAAGATTAGAAGTGGAGGCGGGAAAAGCGGCAGGTTGAGCGGGAGCAGGAGTATGAGTAGCGGCGTCATCCGGAGACGAAATTCTAGAAGCAGTGGCAGTAGCATCAACAACAATAGCAGGGTTAGAAGTAGCCTGACGTCGGAGATCTGAATATGAGAATGAGGAAGACGGCGTCAGTTCATGTCTGTAATAGAATGGGGGAAGACATGATAGAATGGGAGCTAGATAAATAAATCTTAAGGGGGCATAAACGTATTGAAAGACAGAAGAAAATGTAGTAAAGACGCCATGCTTATGTTCTTGAATTTGAAACAGTACTGGAAACAGATACAGGAAAGAGAGAGAACCAAAAACAACAAACCGAAGAGACGAATACTCACCCGACTCTGTTACTTTCGTGTCTGTTTTCGATTTCGAGTTCGCCATGTCCGCTGACACCGAGTTGGCACCAATGTCATCAAGAGCGCCGAGAGGTTCTGGAATCACCACACCAACACTCGTACCTGAACTCGAAATGGCACCAGTGCCAAGGCCAACTGCGACAACAGTAGTAGAAGCAGGAGAAGAGCCACATCTAATACCATTCGTTGTCCTCGCCCTCGCCCTCTCTAATGCCTTACTAACCCTCGCGTCCCAGCTGTTGAGACGCTTATCTGGCGATGCTCTTTCTTTGTCCTTCTCTTGCCCCTTTCCTTTCTGAGTTTCCTCCTCTACAGGACGCGCGATCCCAAAGAGCCGTTGAGTGTTCGAGGCACGTGTAACGGGTTGGGATTGCGGCTGGGACTGCGATTGGGATTGAGATTGGGATCGAGATCGAGATCGAGATCTGAGAGCGTCCGATGAGGCAGGAACATGTGTGGGTGTAGGAGCAGGTGGAGTTGAGGACGAGGATGAAGGGACATGAGATGGAATTGTAGACTGAGACGTGAGCGGTAGGGGTTGTGTCATTGTAGGCGGAGGCAGTGAAGGAACTGGCGAATCGACGTCCATCTCCTCCCCCTCGCCTCCATCATCTGAATCCCCCTTCACCGATCTCCACCTTAGCAACTCCTTCCTCTCGCGAATCAACCTCTCGAGGGCCTCATCGTTACAGCCACTGCTACTGTCGCTGCCACTCCTATTTCTGAACACACCCGCCCCAGGGCCAGCATGCAGATCCTGAGTAGTGTCTCCAGGGCCAGTGCCCCATTTTTTCATGAACTGCTGCAGGGCGTCATGCTTTGCTTTCGGCATCGTAGTAGTCATTGTGGACGCGACAACTGTTTGGTTTGAGTTTGAGTTTGAATTTGAGAGGTGGCTACACGTACTTAGGGTAGGGTTCGCGACAGGTTGTACAATCTGCGGCAATGTTGTTGGCGTTGGAGTTGGCGTTGCGACGGGGGTTGGGATTTGTGGCGTGACAATAGGAGCCACTCGCGCTTTGGACGGTGCAGAAACAGTAGACGAGGGCAGAGACGAAGAAGAGGCAGCAGGAGGCTTGGAAAAGGGCTTTTCAACACGAGCTCGCTTTTTCGGAGGTTCACTAGTGGACATTGGGGGCGGTTTGGGCTTCTTGAGTTTGATTTTCGGGAGGGTGGCGGTGGTGGATATGGTGTTGGCGGTTGCGGTGGAAGCAGAGGTGGATTTGATCGCGGTTTGGGAGGGCACGGACGTAGACGCAGGTGTAGACGCAGGCGGCGCAGGTTTTTCCTTCATGTTGTTCTTGCCTCTGTCCTTTGATTTTTGTTTCTTCACTGTCGCTTTTTCCCTGTCCTTGGGTTTCGCCGATGTTTTGTCCTTTTCCTTGTCCGCCTCTTTATCCTTCGACTTGACCTCCTGATCTTTATCTTGTTCTCTTGGCTCAGTCGATGTCGCTTTGTCCTTCTCGACCATCTTGTCACGAATCACCCTGAAACTCAACGGCTCGACATTCGGCTCCCCCTCCTTCTCCGCCTCGTTGCCTTTTGACTTGGACTCCTTGGACTTTGCCTTCTCTTCTGATTTCAGTGACGATTTTAATCCGCGAATGAACTCGTCCACATCGAACACGTCGTCACCCAGCTGCTGCCCCTTGTCTCTCTCTTTCCCATTTGACTTCAAATTCTTCGCATTCGTCCTCTCCTTATTCCTGGCTTTCGATGATTTCGGTTTATCCGTGCCCTTGTCCGAAGGTGGTAATCCGCAAAGGAACGCCTCTGCATCGAACTTGTCGTCATCCGGCTGCTCCCCCTTGTCTCCCTCATTCCCATTTGACTTTAAATACTTTGCATTCGTCGTTTCCTTATTCCTGGCTTTGGACGATTTCGGTTTATCCATGCCATTGTCGAACGGTGGTAAGGTGCGATGGAACGCCTCCACATCGAACTCGTTCTCCCTCTTGTCTCCCCCTTGCCCATCTGACTTCAAATTCTTCGCATTCATCATTTCCTTATTCCTGGCTTTCGACGATTTCGGTTTATCCGTGCCCTTGTCCTTCTCGACAATCCTCCCGTCATCCAACGTATTAGTCTCGGGACTTGGCTCGCCTTCTGACTCGTGCTCCCATTTCCTCTTGCGCCTCACTGTCCCCTTCTTCTCCATCCCCTTCTCCGTCCCCTTCCCCTTCTCTTTCTCCTTCTCCTTCCCTGTATTTGCCTTCGGTTGTTCAACCACCACAGCATTCTCTGGGTTCATCCCAGCATCAACTAACGAGAGGATCCACCGCATCTTCCCATCCTCACCGAGTGCAAGACCTCTCGTCATCTCCTCCCACTTCAAACCCTGTACGGTCTCTTCACGCTCGAGACGGAAGCCTTTATGGCCTTTGAGTACAAATGTCATCCAAGCTACAGGACAAAGGAATCTTCATAAGTACATATAGAACACGAACATGAATACACGCACATTTTTTTAATACATCTTCTTCATACTCTTCCTGTCCGAATTCCTCCCAAAACGCCTGAAGGAACTCATCGCGGTTAACCAACCAACGTCGATAATACCGCGTAATAGCCCTATCGAATGAAGGGCATCTCCACATCTTATCCATGGCCGTCCCCCTTCCTCCCGCCTTGCACGCTCCTTCAAGAAACGCATGACAAAGCCTCGACACATGCAAGATATCCCACTTGTAATCTTCCCATTCCTCCTCCCTCACTTTACTCGTCATGACAAGCTTCAGACTCTCCCATTGGAAGCTTATCGCGAACATAAGTGGGAGACGGTATCCCTTCGGCACTAACACTACGGCACCTCCACTTTCACTTCCAGCACCGGTTTCATTTGTCCCCTTTGATCGTAACGAGGGCGGAAGGGTAATAGCGCACCATGGATCATCGCGATGTGTACGCGCGGGAACAGAAAATGCATTTTCAAGCAGGTATGCGTGGAAATCTGATTCAGACCATGCAGGACGAATATAAGGGAGCTCGTCGGGGTGTTTCCATGGTTCGGCTGGCTCGGTCGGGGTCATTATGTCCCCGACGCGGGCTTTCTGCGAGCGAAGGGAGGGCGTTGTGGCGCGTAGGAGATATGCTAGAAGCGACCCTTGGTCGCAGGTTTGGACTTGGATGGCGGGAGGAGGTTGATGTGCCCAAATACGTGTCAACTTTGCGCTTTGCCACTTATTTTTTTTCTCTCTCTTGGGTTCAAAAGCTTCGAGAAGATGTGAAGTCTGTATATACCAATGCATGGTTTCTTTGGTACGATGAGCACGACGCACGACGCACGACGCAAACAACTCCGTCTATCTTTCTTCAACCATCGATTCAGAATTTCAGATATCGATATCGATATGATTCAACGTCATCGCTGTTGTCAGGATCGCACAAGACGAAAGAACGGCAAGACGGTCAAACTGAGGATTGCCTATCAACGACAACGTCATTATATACTAACAGAATATCTCGCAGACACCCTTAAATACACAACACGATCGAGCTCTAACAACTATGGTCTCGTTGCGTTGCAATCCAACGCTATTTCCAACGAACTCGACATGGGCTTCTGAGTCGTCGCTGTTACATTTGTTTGTTGACTCGCAACTTGGCGGATGTTTTCACGTCCAAAAATTGAAGTTGATGCGCATGACTATCAGCTATCGGACCAATGGTACTGTTACGATGACCTCGCCTGAGGACTGACAGTTGAAAACAGACGACATCATTATAATATTTCCTTCCTACATTAGTTAGTGCAAGCTATACACAAGTACTAGTCGTATTAACACCGCTTCTTCCTCCTCTCATCACTCTCTGACTAATTAGTTTATCTATATATAAAGACCACAAGGTGCGCTGTGTCGTGTGTGTTTGCGATATCCAGGATCAATCGCTGTCGAAAAGTAAGGCTACATTTCGCTCATCTGTGGCTGCATCCTGTGTGGGGCAAGAACTTGATCATGCAGTGGTAAGCAGTTGAGAGTGAGAGTTGGAAACATCATGAACTAATAATATCCTCTCAGGCCTGATATACGTTCCAAGTACTCCAGCTAGTGTAAAAGAATCTTCTATGGAAACATCACCATGAATGGAATGTGTCGGCGTTAGCGCCGCCTAATATGAATGCGTGGTTAGCCTGCAGCTCCCACCGTCAACGTCATGCATATGCTCATCAGGATATCCATCGTCCTGACAGATGGCTCCGTCTGGTGAGATCCTCAAAAATCAGAACATAGTCCGAGTTTCAAACTGTGGCTTTGACATTTCCCATGGTCAGAACGGGTCCCCGAGTCTACGACTCCTCATCCTGTGGCTGGAAACAAAGTGTAGCGGAATCCTCGTTCCTAGCTGTTAGGGTAGAAATGCTCGCACAGGAGAACTCGTGTGAAGTCTTAGAAATCCTCCGGTCTCCGGTATCTAAATGAGCTGGGTATAGGGGATAGGCAGTAGCTGAGATACTACATCTGGAACTGCGGCTCTTGCACAGCTTGCCTTGCGGGTGAATTACAAGCCACGATAGTTATCAGTCCCGAAGGATCAATACAGCCAAGGGATCAGTGCATAGTCTTCTGCGCACACAGTAGAATATACAAAGATTGTTGGAATTAGGTGACATCCAAAGCTCACGTCGTTGTCGTGTACTGTGAGGAGAGTGCAGAACAATCTGAGCGTGCTGAAGTTACACACCACAAGCGGAGCCGGGATTATCCGGTCCGGCATGACTTCATTGATTCATCTCATTTACCACAAACTCGTCCACTAGCCAAATTCTTACAGGGATGTCGCATGAACAAGCTGTCAAGCAATGAGCCCTTTCGTAATGCTACCAAGGTCTTTGCTCAGAAGTGCAGTCGTTCCATCCGAAGTAAATTCTACCAAGATTGATCCCGACTCGGAATTTTCTCGTTCTCCGCAGGTTTCCTTTTCTCGATTGAGACCAAAAACAACTGCTACAGTTCCCTACAGATGATCTTACTACAAGCCCCAGAACTTGAGTGCCATCTGATGCTTCCGTCAGCTTGAAGTACAAGTTGGATCACTTTCCTTTTGTAGCATATGGCTACCTCTCCAAAATCAGGGTCCATTTAAATTTGTCAATATGCCCCTTTCGGCCTCATGTCAACCTCATTCACCAGGTCCACGTCTAGGCACTTCTTGTGGACAGGCTGTTCTGACTCGTCCCGCGATCTTACCTCGTCAGTGGTATTCAGGCTAAAGCAGCTCACTTGTGGATTACACAATAGAAGTCAACATTAGATCATAGCAACTGCTCGGCGGTGCCATTCATAGTACAAAAGAAGAGGTGTCACCGCCTATTTTCGCTTGTTCTAGCCTTTTACTTAAGCTCCACGACATTGACAGTCTCGGGCTCCTTCTACGCCCTCAACTTTTCCCTCCCACCTCTCATGACGGAGTACGACTACACACCCGAAGCGATCGAGCGCTACATATCTACCCAGCAGCGTGTGGCCAACTGGGTTGATCGCACAGAGGAGCACCGACCAGAGTTTGAGAAGGAAAGTGGACCAAGCAAGTTTTCGTTCTTCAAACGCTTTACTCAACGGAGAAACTCGCAAGACGATCGGCGTCGCCACCGCAGCACTTCGCCTCCCTCATCGACGTCCTCCGCATCCATAGCCCCCTACTCCACTTTACCACACGCACCAGGTCCGACACCCCTTGCGCCCCGAGGCCTTGAGAGGCCAAAGACCACACCTCCCTATCTGATGCAACCGGAACAAAGACCATCACATTCACGGCACCATTCCTCTTCACACCATCACCATCGTGCTCCTGTCTATCTCACGTCGCCACCCACCTCACCCCCGGTTCAAGGTTATCCGTATCCTTACGGCACGACTACGAATCCAGGACAACCTTATGTATACCCCTCACGATCAGGAGTCAGTACTGCAGGAGTAAGCCTATCGATTTTCCATCCCACTCATATGCTGACTCAGCCGCTGTTCCTTACAGTCCCCTACATATTATCAATCCCAGACCACCAGCTACTTTCCCCAAAATTCGGGCTACCAAATGCCTGGTCCGTACCCTACTACCGCACCTTACTCCTCACGACCCCCGTTGCACCACAATCCCCATACAGCTTCCGCTCCGTACCAATATTACCCCCAAACTTCCCATGGGCAAAAGCAACCTCTAGCCTCGCCGCCTGCACAGTACCCCCAGACGGCTGTTTATCCTCCCACCATCTATCCCTTGTCATACGATCCGCAGCAGCATCCGCCTTCCCAGAAACCGGTGTTTTATCAACGCATCTTTAGTGGCAGTGGGAGCGGGGGCAAGAAAGGGAAGGAACGCCGGTATTGAATGACGTCGACGAGTCTAGAATTCAATCGATCGTATACATATCACTGCTCGACGCACAGTGGGTCGTGGACACTGGGCGGTGATTTTTTTTCCTCGATATAGATGGGCACATGGTGTGCTAAGTTCATTCACTTAACTCGGAGGCCATGTTGCGATTACCGGTAAATGGACCTTTTGACGGAGTGTAGCATATCCCGAGGCCTGACTTCCTACTTACAACCACTACTCACACAACACCTTTGATTGATCATTATTTCATTCTATACCTAGGTGATTTATAATACCCTTACTGAATTTGCTCACTGCTCATATAAGATGTACACTTGCACTATTTTAATAATAATTGATGGTTATGAGTTTAAGAATTTAGACTCTGACCATGTGTTTGAGGCTTGCAGGCTTGAGCGCTTGACCCTTTGTTGAGGGTTTGGGTTTTAGCACAGTTCGAAGCGGTTGGTCTCGACCTCTGATACTCAAAGTCTTTGTAAACGCGTTCAACGCTTAGCGTCAGTTCCAAATGGCAATGAACTTCAAGGTCGACGCCCTCGAGCATTTCAGCGTCTCGAACTTTGCACCATAACCAAATCCACTTGAGTCTTTTCCCTTATGAAGATTTAAATCCCAACACAACATTCCTGAAGGACATCTGCTCAGTGAATTACGAACACAACATTTGCGCTTTAGCCGTCAAGATTACATACCGAACTCTTTGCATGCTGCAACACCTGGGGAAAACCTTCAAATAACTTCAAAAGCATCCCACAAGTAGCTGGGCAACCCACCAAAGTCTTTGTTACGGTCAAACGCGTACGGTTGCCAAACACGTACTCGTTACCAGCCCAAATGATGCCATCATTTATCACAGCCACGACGATGTAGATGGAGATATGGCAAGCAACGGCAGATGGCCTAGGTTGATTCCCTACCTCGCGCGCCCTCAAGGTGATAGGCTGGTCCTGTTCCTTCCCTCCCTCTCGTTCTTCACGTTCATTACTGCTTACAAGAGCGCTGGCCGCTCTTGAATTCATTCTGCAAACAACAAGAACGGTTACAAGGAAGACAGCGGGATTCTGTCATTGGTACCATGCAATGTCTTCTTCCGTGAGTGACAGCTATCGTTTGCTATCAAGTGCTCACTGATAGACTAAACCGGGGTTCGGTAGACTGTTTCTATGGTTCTTACCCGCTGCATACGCAACTGTGACATTGAACATTGGGTCGACGGCGAGCGTTGGTGTACCCACGAACGTTTCTTGGACGAGGGCAGAAGGAGATCCGACGACATTTGATCTGCGGTTTGTCACAGAGGATGGTACGGATGTTGGGTTCGCAGTTACTATCGTTGCCCAGGACGACCAGCTTAGTGGGAGTACACCTGTGACATTCCCCGTGCAAGGGTGAGTCATTCAGCGCTTTCCGTCCCCCCGATATACCTGTTAATCAAAGGTTCCATAGACAAATTGTGCTCAAAGCGATCGATTTCAAGTGAATACTCTTATTTATCGTTTTGTCCAAGCTCTAAATGAACACACGACTCTGCGAAGTAGCAATAATGACCAAGACATTGCGGGGAGCTCGCCTGTTTCTGTGTCTCTTTCCTCGACGGTTTCTTCGTCTTCAGTGTGAGCTCTCTTTATTTCCTCTTTACGACACTCTAAATAATACCGGAAACAAGGTCGAGCACTGCCCTCTCAACGGTCACACCCAGTACTACAACTACTACGATCACAACTACGACTCTCGTGCCCTCTTCAACGACTTCGTGAGTCTTGCTTTCGTCTCTTCAACAGGATATTCTAATATATGCATAGTAGTCCTTCCGCGTCGTGCGTACATAGTTCATGTTTCCAACCTCTTTCTTACCAATGAATAGGACGTCAACCACTACCGGAACTTCCCAGAAACCTACGACTCTCGCACCTCCTTCAACGACTTCGTGAGTCTTTGCTTTCGTCTCTCGAAAAGATCGTGAGCTAATATATGCATAGTAATCCTTCTTCCGCGTCGTGCGTACATATTCCATGTTTCCAATCTCTTTCTTACCAATGAATAGCACGTCAACCACTACCGGAACTTCCCAAAAACCTTCACGTGCCTCGTCCACCAACTCCCTCAGAACCGCGGCCA
Organism: Tephrocybe sp. 9980TJB; assembly: GCA_018220975.1. Taxonomy (NCBI): domain Eukaryota; kingdom Fungi; phylum Basidiomycota; class Agaricomycetes; order Agaricales; family Lyophyllaceae; genus Tephrocybe; species Tephrocybe sp. 9980TJB. The sequence continues at coordinate 26,241 of JABAJU010000177.1, forward strand.
TCGTCGGAGGAGTCCTCGGCAGCCTCATACTTATTGTTGTCCTTCTGATCATTTTCATCCTCGTCAAGCGTCGACGCGAACAAGCCAAGACAAAGCGGCGGTTAACCTTCCATCGGGATCTAATGGTGCAGCGCCGTCAAATCGCCCCAGATCTCGAGAATGGACAGGGGGCTGGAATCGATACGAACCCTACCCTCCCGCCACTGAGCTTTCAAGCGCCCGTCACCGTCCCTACACCCCAACGGCCCATGCGTCCCCAGTTCCCAGCATCGCCTCTCAACCTTCCAGTTGAGCACCCTCCGACACACAGGCAGATAGAGCTGGGAAGCCGTATAGTGCAGATTGAGCAGCAGATGACGAATATCAGGAGGCAGAATCGGGGGCAGGCGGGGATTGAGCCTGTTTTAGAGCAGATGAAGAGACAAGTGGAATGGTTGAGGGCTGAGAGGGATTCACGATGGGCGCGATGTGAAACGGATGAGAGACCGCCTTTGTTGGATTATTATATGGACTAGAGATGAAGATGGGACGACGAGTATTCATTCTGATGTGATGCGACTGTAATGTAGAACGGAATGTTCAGCAAAATGCGTATCAACCTGCGACCAGATACTTCGCTTTATTCTTTGTTGTCGCTGTTTCTTGCTTGTACGAGTGAAAGCTATTTACTCAGATGGATGACAATCAATGTGAACAATCTCTCGTAGGTACTTCCTTCGGAATTTGTCGGCCGGTGCAATCTTCTCCCTCTGTGGCGTCATCCATTCATGACTGCTGCGGACCTTGCGTTGCGTTCTCAACGCATTCCGAGTAGACCTTGGGCATAGGTTCAACGCTGCCTATGTCGGGTAAATTTTAGATAAACGAATTAATTTCTAGTGGCTCGTCATGCTATGTCTATGGTGGCCTAGCGGCACAGCCGTACCAAGCCTCCAAGGTGCAAGGCGCTACGAAAAGAAATTGGGGTCAGGGGCGAAAATATAGCGAACGCAATGACGCCGTGTACACGGATGTTTTCGTGGAATTCGAATCGGAACAACCCTCCTCAGCCCTCATAGGTATTGTCCACTGTCAACCTGATGTCAATGATGCATTGATGCCAGGGTTCGACAACAAACAGATATTCAGTCAGAGTGGAACGTGCAGAGTAAGAATAGAATATATGCCTACAAGCTTGGCTCTCAGCCTCCTTGGGGAAAGGCCGATCGCACCGTGTCAGAAACGTTCACGCAATTAATTGGCTTGGCGGCGAGATGGCCAAGCTCAGGCTGGAACCGAGTCTCGATATCCCTCCCTCCAAATATAATTGCGCGCATTGAAAGCCTTTGTATACAGGTCTCTATGGACAATGTAAATGAATCCTAACACAATTTGGCTGAGATAAAATGGGGACTGTCGGGAGGAGCGATGATTTGTTCGGGCTAATCAGATTAGCGGGGTGTGAAATTTGTTATCAGATAAAGGGCAAGATGATGAAGCGAATTTTATCAGATGATCGAACCACATGCCATCTTGCATTTTTCCCAAGGATGGTAACTGACTTCTTCCCGTCTAATACGAACCCTATAAAGTGCGGAAGATGCTGGGAGTTTTTACTCTACCCTCCCCGTTCTCCCCCCTGAAATGTCTGCTCCCTTTGAGACGAAGTCAGTAGACCAGAAAAGCATCGCTGCAACGGCCACCTCGTCACAGGAGATCATTGCATATGGTGGCGTCAAGACGGTAGAGGCGACGCACAAGGTGTACGGAAAGTACTCCAAGTGGTTCCTCTTTATTGGGTTGGTCGTGTTATAATCATTGACTGCGCGTATATCCTGATCTAACTTTTCTAGTCTCGGTTTAGCGGCGTACATCTACTCATTGGACGGGCAGACGACGTACACTTACCTTAGTTATGCTGCGTCCGACTTTGGAGACCACACTCTTATTAGTACTATTCAGGTCTCCCAGTCTATGATCAGTAAGTCTTCAGGATTTCCTTCAGACCCATCGTTGGATTGATTATTTATTCTAGTTGCGGTCGGCAAACCCGTCATTGCCAAGCTTGCTGACGTTACGTCTCGTGGATTTGCCTACACTGTTGTCTGTAAGTCACGGACAGACATCTTTCGAAGAACTGTGCTCATCTTCGAACAGTGATTTTCTACGTCATCGGTAGTTGACATTTCCTCACTTCCCATCGTACACTGCTAATTTAATACTAAAGGTTATATCGTCATCGCATCCTCAAAGAATATTGAAACTGTCGCAGGTGGTATTATTCTTTACGCTATGTAGGTCTGCCAATCGTCTTGTCGTTTTTCTTCCTAATTGTTGGTTTTCACATAGTGGTTATACGTACGTCGCTTCTCGACCTCAGGTCGAGGCGAGAAACTAACTTTACAACAGCGGTCTTCAGCTTCTGACTCAGATAATCATCGCCGATATCACTACACTTAAATGGCGTGGTCTTGTTTCTTCTCTGATCTCGCTGCCTTTCATCGTCAACGCATTCATTGGCGCCAACGTCTCTGCAAGCATTATGGAACACGCCGGCTGGCGATGGGGATGTACGTCCTGGTTCTTTTTATTATTTACTTCGTCCTCTCTAACGATCCCTTTAGATGGAATGTTCGCTATCCTCATCCCCGTTTCCCTCCTCCCCCTCATCATCACCCTTCTATGGGCAGAGAACAAGGCCAGAAAGCTTGGTATCGCTCCCAAGGGCAAGACTACTGCCAGGAGTCTCGTAGATAAGGTTCTTGACGGGGTGAACAAGCTCGACATCCCAGGCCTGATCCTCATTGGTACATCTGTGACACTCATCCTTCTACCCCTGACCCTATCGAGCACTGCCAAAGGCGGTTGGCATAATGGTGAGTCCAGTTTGTTCCTACTAGCGAATGGACTTGTCAACTTTTTCCGCTAGCTTCAATGATTGCCATGGTCGTCATCGGCTGCATTCTCATTCCTGCGATCGCCTTCTACGAGTTCAAGTTTGCCCGCTACCCTGTAATTCCCCGTCGATTCGCTCTCAATAGGAGTATCGTCATTGCATCTATTGTTGGAGCTTTCGACTTCGTACGTCTATTTTATATTTATATATGTGGCATCCCAGGTTGATCCATGCATCAGATCTCGTTCTACATCTCCTACACATACCTGTACTCATACATCGTCATAGTCAAGCCTTGGTGAGTGATTAATTACAGCCCCATGCCAGTCTTGATATCTCACATCATTCGTAGGAGTCTCGTCAACATCACCTACTTCACTTCAACGCAGACCGTCGCGTTAACTTTCTTCGGTATCACGGCTGGTGTTCTTATGCGCTACATGCGTCGCTACAAGGTGAGAAGCTGTTCGCTTGCTCGACATTCGATATCTTACACATACGCCCAGTGGCTTCTTGTTGCCGGTCTTGCGATCCGCCTCCTTGGTGTCGGATTAATGATTCACTCTCGTGGGGCCGACGGTTCTGATGCCGAGATCGTTTGGACGCAGATCCTTCAGGGTCTCGGAGGAGGGTTTGCATCCGTCACTGCCCAAGTCGGAGCTCAGGCTGCCGTTCCTCACGCTGATGTCGCGATGGTTACCGCTGTCGTTCTCTTGATCACAGAAATCGGAGGTGCCATTGGTAGCGGTATTGGTTCGTCCTGTCCTTTCTTTAGGTGGCATGGTATCTTATGTTTCGGCTTTAGCTGGTGCCATATGGTCAAGCCTTATGCCTGAAAGACTGGTGGCTCACCTTCCGGATGTTCCCCAGGATCAGATCGATGCTCTCTTTGCTTCAATCACTACGGTGTTGGAATACGAACGTGGAACACCTATCCGAGAGGGTGTCATCGCTGGTTAGTGATTTCCATTAACGTCACTAACTCGTGCCTAATGAAATTTTGTGCAGCCTATAGTGATGTTATGAAAATCATGACTATCGTCGCGACCGTATTCGCTATCATTCCCTTTGGACTTGCCTTCTTAATGCCAAACTGGTATCTCGGAGACAAGCAGAACGCCGTCGACGATGTTGGCCTTGCCGGCGAGCATTTAGCTGATCCTACAGCTGCTGATAACGAGAGGCTCTAACTTCATTGAAAATTCACCTTGGATATATTAACGCTTATCCCATTATTTAGAGATTATACATCGATTATACCTAATCCCTAGTGCTATAGAGTGCTATGTAATGACTACCCGACTCATCCTGTGAATTTCTTAGATGCTACCTACATAAACGTTGGAAACCCGCAAGTCTATTTGAAATATGTATCCTTTACATGATGGAATGATTTCTTTCTGACCTATCAGTCATTTTGATCAGCACCACATTAATTTCCGCTCATTTCAGCCAGCTCTGATATCAACCTTTCGCTTTTATGTATTCCAATTATATTGGCATTTTATAACTTGCTGCTTTTATTAGGGTCAGACATCATCCATCGGCAGTGTTTTGCGGGCCCGGCTTCCAGGAGCTCAGGCTTGAGATAATATAAGGCCGGGCCTAAGCCATTTTGTGTGACCGGTCTGGGCTGGGCTTGGGCTCAGACCGTGGCTTCGTGGAGTGAACTCCTGTGTAGCAATCAAGTAGTCTATGACTGTGTTTAAATGATCACTTTAAACCCACTTGAGAGTCTGATATACATAATACACCCCTCTGCCTCCAAGTCCACATGTTTGCCAACAAAAAGCTGCTCCGTCCGCCGTGTACTTTTTTGCATCGCGCCTTGCTGGCGAATGCGATGAGACTGTATGCGATTGAAGAAGGAGGGAAGAAGGACCAGAATGCATTTTTGAGTGTAATGGGAGTGAGCGGGACAACTATTGTCTATATGTCATTGTCGTCCCTGCGTTATCAAGCCATGCATGCATTGTTTTTGTGTATGAGTAGAACAATTCGAAATATATCAACGCCACCACCGCATGCTTGATTAGATTTCATGTTGAGACTACTTCAAAGAAGCGACCAATTGATCATCCTCAACCTTCAAAGGTGTATATCAGTTGCTACGAAGGCGCGGCCTCAAGCCCACGGCTTGGGCTTTTGAAAATCCAAAGCCGAGCCCCAGGCCCTATCAAGCCTTGCACAAGGGGCTCGGCTGGGTTCAAAAATGGGCCTGGCCCGGCTCCCAGACTGGTGTCTATTATGAAATTGGATTTGACCGCAGGAACGGAAGTGACCAAATTGCTGGTGTCCAAATGAAGGCAGGCTGGGGTTTGAAAATTGGGAACGAAAATAAAGCCTTTCCAAACAAAAAGGTCATTTACCGTGACCTTGACATGTCAGTCATTATGAAAAGCGGTAAGATTGATATCCTCAGGTCTCCGGGAGCGCACTTATAAAATTCCTCAAAGGAAAGTCCCCGAAGTTGCTGTGGAATCTGCTTTCTCCAAATTTGGCTCACCTCGAACAATGGAATGCATATAATTATTGAAAATGGTTGTTTCAAATCTGTTGGAACCTTGCTTGAAGTCCCCTTCTTCGGTTTCATACCAGAGGCTGCCTTCATTTTTTTTTTGTTCTTGCCATGGCGCAAAGAGGCTTGTTCAATGTTTAAACTCTTCGACTTCGGCAAGCCATTTCGACAAACTGATCGCAGACACTCCTGTGAGTGGACAGACCGCATAACCGGTGAAGGATTGGAGCCACTCGCCGGGCGTCCTTCCACCTAACCTTCAAGGATGTATCAAAAAGGCATGCCTTTCATGCGGGCCTAGATGCTTCTTGGGGCGTGACAGATTTGGTAGCAGGTCATGGGAAATATCACCAGGAAAAAAGCTGCCAAAATTTTCTCCGATATCCAGAGATTCAATGAAGGGATGTCGTTTTCAGGGTTGTCTTTACTAAGACATCACATACCGGAACCTCAAGTAAACCCAAATCATCGAACCACGGACCATCCACGATGCTCCTTGAACCCCTTGAGAATCAGTGTACGTAGCTGAGGACTCTCTGCTTGATCTGCGACCAGAACCCTGTTGGACATTGACCGAACCCCTGTACTGGCTCGCGATCTTCATTCCACCAGCCGTAGATGCAGCGTGTGAAGGACTGGTACACAGCCCTGAGGGATGATGTCCACGACTCGTGTGATAACATCTGATAGTGGGACGCTCATCCTAGTTTGAGGGATAACTCAGGCCTAATGTGCAATTCCCGGACAACGTGTCCAAATAGCGGGTTTTTGATAATTCTCTGCAGAACGAGTAAAGCTTCTTGCTCGTTCAATCGGGACTGGAACACAGGAAGAACCATGTCTGCGATACGTCGGTGAGGAAGATGAGCAGAAATGAGAGGAAAAAGCTCCGGTAAGAGATTGTTGAGTGGACTTTCTCCAGTGGTCATGATGGCTTTCTAGGTCAGTGGAAGTTTTCATATAGATATGTCGGTTGCGCTCTGTCATTTTGTTTATTTGATGTCATGTGATGTATTTGACTCGAACACTGGGAGGTAAGATTGATTAAATAGACAATGCTTCATGTAGAACCTTGAGGATGTGTTCGAACAAGGTTGTGGTGCATTGATGGACTCGGACGGAATTTTCTGGAGAGGCTTGGCGATGTTGACGACGAGTGGTTGTTGTCAACAACCATCAACACTGATTTGTCTTGTCCTACCTTCACAATGTTTAGAAGTTATTTTCTGTGCATCTTAAGCCATTGTGTTCTGTACCATGCATCAAGCTCAAGAGTAGTCTCTAGATGATCTCGGGTTCTCATAGCCTCGAAGCGAATCAGGTAGACGGAGCATTATCTCCTACTAGATGACTCGGGCGGTGTAATCCTTGATAGTCATCTCTACTTACACGGGTGACCTCAGCCAGCAGTGACACTGACATCGCCCATATAAACCTCCCTCTCACTCCCTTTTTCTGTGTAATTTTGCGTGCTCGTGTCCATTTCATAATCAGGTCCTCCTTTCAAGCTCTTCCTAATCATGACCAATAATCGACAAACTGCAACCGACCCGATGAGGGTACCACGCGAACGTCTAGGTCACAATCCTTCGATCCCCCCTGTGTTGACGATTTCGATAGCCAAGGAAATAGCGAGTATCCTTCGTCAGCGCAACATTCATTTTGCATTCTGTGAAGACGTAGCTGCATATGTATACGGGGTCACTCGCTGGGTCCCTAGAGTGAGCCTATTACCGTCGTTCATTCATCGTGTCTGACTGCGGTCAGTCAATCAGAATAATGGTGTTACTCAGCGAAGTCGACGCCAAAACCTTGGCTCAATCCTTTTCGGTCTCTAACCCTGAGTGCTGGGCATTTTCAGAGAAATCGGGTACACTGGCATACCACGTTACCATGCGGAGCAAATCCTTTGATACTGACGCTTCGCATTCTATTCTTGTATCCCTTACTCCTACTACCCGCCACCCCCTTCATTCCGCCATATTTCTCATCGATACATTGCCTCTGGTTCCATTCACATTTATCCTCCTAGAGCAGCTTCTTGAGTGGGATGAATCACCCTCCGGTCTAATCCAAAACAAAGCGCGAGCCGTGATGGTCATGCTGGCATATTTGCAGAGTCATTCGAGCAAGCCTCACTGCAAAGCAATCCAACCTTTCGACCCAATTCTTCATTATGAATCGTGGGATAGAGTCTCGCGTTTCTATGGCGGAATCAACGCATATCTTTCCGCATGGCAGATGTTGGGGTTCATGCAGGAACGACGGCCCTCTTTCGATGATGCTCAGCGCATCTCAGATGACTTGGCCGCGATGTTGATCAACGCACCTTTGGCCGAATCATCAGCGTCATCTCTGTCGGCCTCGGATATAGACACAGGAAAAAGATGTCGTTGTGTGGTTTGTGCTAGAATGCCAGTGTCGAAGAAGTCTTTGCCATGGGCCGGTCCACGACATCGGTAGAGAATTTGTTTTGACCATGCTGCGTAGCAAGTGTGGGGTATGAGTGAGGTTGCGTGTGCATCGTTGCGTGCACTGCACGTTCATTCGTGCGTTAACTTCAAAACTAGTCTTGCTTTTAAATAGTTTAATGTGATTTTTTGGTTTAGATCGCAGGATTGAGGTCAACAATCTCAAGGATTTCAACGCAAATCCACCTTGCCAGGAGGTCCTTTTCCCCCTTGAAGATTTCAGTTGTCGCCAGTTTTCGAGAAGTAACTCACGTGCCGATCTGCTCTACTTTGAGGATTCTCAAAAATGGTCTAGCCTTCGTCACCTCGTGCCTGGGCGACTACCAGTAGCCACCTTTCCCTTCGAACCTCCCCTTTGCCTCAATCACTACCGTATTGGACTAGGGCGTGGGACACCTAAGTATTCGAGTTGTTGCTGGTCAGCGACGAGTGTCCTCGCCCTCGTTCCCTTTGCGCTTGCCTCTTTATGTTCTTTCTATCTGCATAAACGTGCAATTGTATCTACCATCAGTTGAATTATCCTCATCGTGTAAGTATGTTATTCCTCACCCGATGAAAAGTCGCTGGCCATGGCATCACTGATAGTCATCAATCATCATCTCCTCATGACTTGAGTCACTACAATCGCGGAACCGTTGTTTTACTTGGCATGATCGTGTGCGCTTAAATATAATCATTGGATCTTCTTACTTAGGAGCTTCCTCTCACCATGGCCAGTAATCGCCAAATCACGACCAACCCAATGCTGGCTACACGCCATCGTCCAGGTCCCACTCCATTGATACCTCCTGCTTTGATGATTTCGACAGCAAAGGAACTAGCCGATATCCTTCGTCAGCGCGCCATCTATTTTGCTTTCTGTGCGGATATGGCTGCATATGTATACGGGGTGACTCGTTGGGTCCCGAGAGTAAGCTCATTGTTTGATGGCTTAGCATCGCGTCTGACTCGAGTCAGTCAATTAGAATCATGGTGCTGCTCAGCGATGTCGACATGAAAAGCCTGGCTCAATCAATTTCCATCTCAGACCCTGAACGCTGGACATTCGAAGTGCCATCTGGTACTTTGATATACCACGCTACCACGAGAAGTTACAACAGAAGATCCTCTGATACGGAAGCTTCACATTCTATTCGTGTATCCCTTACTCCTACAACCCGCCACCCACTTCATTCTACGGTATTTGTCATTGATACGCTACCCCTGGTTCCATTCGCCTTTGTCCTCTTAGAACAGCTCTTGGAGTGGGAAAACTGTGGCCTAACGGAGAACAAAGCTCGAGTCGTCATGGTCATGCTACGATACTTCCGGAGTAATTCGAGCAAGCCTTATTGCAAACCAATCCAATCTTTCGACCCAATTCTCCATTCTGAGTCGTGGGATCGAGTTGCACGTTTCTATAGCGAAAACGAGGCCTATCTCCCCGAATGGCAAAAGTTGGGATTCATGCAGGGACAACGACCGCCTTTCGATGATACCCAAGGCACCTCGGAGGGCCTGGCAGCGACGTTGATCGACCCAACATCTTTGAGCGAGTCATTAGCATCAACCCTGACGGTCTCGGGTACTCCTAATTCCCAGACACTACTACCTCTTGCAATACGCCTTGATGAGACCTCCCAGACACAGTCAAAAGGCCTCTTCGTCAAATGTACTCCTCGTCTTATCGAATTACTCTGCGACTGGGATACAAATCCAGAGATGAAGGATGACGCGGTTCGCGAGATCCACGCTTTCCTTGTCAGTATTCGAATGGGGAAGCAAACCCTCGTCTCCGGGACGCCTCCAGCTATAGATCCTGTAGTGGATGCACAGGCTCACCGCTACTTGAGCGAAAATAAAGTCTGTTTTCTCCAATGGCAGCAAATGGGATTCTTCAAGGGATATTCTTCCAAATGGGATGTACCGCCCCCGCCGCCAAAATCGGGTCGTGGTTATTTCCTGCCACCCAAGCGGGTAGGCAACCATTCTAACGCATCACTTGTCCAGGAACACAGTGAACTGGTCAAAAAGGAGGGAAAGAGTGCGAGGAAGACCTCTCGTCAACAAAACTTTGGCGAAGCTCGAACGCAGGCCGCTGAGGCGACGGTGTCAGCTCTCCGAGATTTGGGCTTTTCCTGTGCGATCTTTGGCAGCATGGCGTGCCGACTGTATGGCAGCCCGCGACTACCAAACGTACGTTGATTATACCTCTCTCTTGACCGTAACTGACTAGGTAAAAGGATGTTGATATTCTGGTCTCAGAGTCAGCGACACCGACGACAGTGGAAGACATCAAGGACATGCTTGTTGATCATAGTCCTGACAATTTCATCCTCACCCCTGCACGCGACCCCTCCGCAACATACCGTGTTCTCCATTACCGCCCCTCGAAGGACGCATCCTTATCCGACAAAAACGTTATCAAGGTCGACATCGTGTTTCCTGGAATCATGAGCCTTCCTTCATTTGATCCCTCCGATATTATTACGCGCTCAGACCTACCAGTCATTCCGTTTTCCGTACTACTTCTTCAAAAGCTGCAGGCATGGGATGATCACCGATTATCTGGCGAAGACAAATATACGAAGAAGGTGCCGGTGGATGCGAAGGACGTTGCGTGGCTTCTGGGAGCCTCTTCAGATGAAAGTATCATGTCCAAGGGCTCCGAAGAGTTCAATAGGTCGTGGTTCAAGGACTCGTTTATGATGGATTCGAAAAGGAGGGTCAAAGCGTTTTGTCTAGAATTTTCGACATCTGTTGCTGTATGGAAAGACTTGGGCTTTGCCATCTGAATCTAATTTCGTCGACTGAACATTTTCATAAATCGATTCAGCTCCTTCTTCATGGCCTGCAAGACTTTTCCTGCCTCTCGGTGCAGCCACGCGACTCCACGTGTGCTCAAGTAGAATCGACGAGCTTCTCACCACGTTTTTCGATGATGTCTCAGAA